>CM061131.1:99067661-99418837 GCA_030789695.1 Scilla litardierei
CATAAGTGCGCTTCGTATCTTAATAGTCTTGGATGGCAGATAAAACTTGTTAACAAATGCACTCGCCAGTTCATCCCAAGTGGTGAAAATCCCCTTGACTTGCGTCCTCAACCAATATAATGCCTTATCTCGAAGAGTAAACGGGAAGAGACGCAGTCGAATAGCGTCAACCGAATGGAATGGTTCTTGTTGCATCAACACTACAAGTCCTGTCTTCAGCTCAAAGTTCTTATTGGCCGCCAACTCCGGCATGACTATAGAAGAGGTGGTAGAGCCTATCTCGGATGGAGACAAGCCTAGCCATACGCGCTGCTAGCTCCTCTAGTGTTTCTGGCACGTCCATTTGATTTTCCTCTATAACAAATCTCCTCTCAGCTCTAAGCCTCCTTGCTGTATGCTCGATCTCCAGATCGAATAATATTTCTTCTTGGGGCACCATCGATCTCGTGTACACGCATAGAAAAAGGAGAGTCTAGATAAAATTGTTAGCACAATAGAGGAATAAAAGAGTGAAGATAATAAAATAAAAAGAAATAGCTAAGTAAAGAAAATAAAATACCTTCACCTCTCCGGCAACAGTGCCAAAAACTTGATCGCGCCCGGATATACACCCGGAAAATGACTGTAGTCTTACTGCAAGCGCACGGTAAAGTGGCGAGCGGGTATCGAACACAGGGAGGATAAATGACGGTACTATATTTAAATCACCTAGC
This sequence comes from Scilla litardierei, assembly GCA_030789695.1. Taxonomy (NCBI): domain Eukaryota; kingdom Viridiplantae; phylum Streptophyta; class Magnoliopsida; order Asparagales; family Asparagaceae; genus Scilla; species Scilla litardierei. Next base: position 99,068,375 of record CM061131.1, read on the forward strand.
TATTTGTGGTATAAATGAATGGTTTTTGGATAATAATGTCACGGTCGTTTAATTAACAAATAGAATTCTATATAATAAAAGCATCTAGGGATATGGAATCCCCACTACGGATCGTTATTTATCCTCGTAAATCGTGAATCTCAATGTTGCTAGGCTTGAATTGAGGTGAACTAGTCGTAACTGAATATAGAACCAAGCTCACGCTCTCGCGCTATTGCCGGTTTATAGCAACCTAGATTAGGGCCTACTCTCGTGCAAACCCTAACCTAAGCCATAAGCATGAAGCTCGACATCATCATCCAATCGCACCTCAGCCCACTCTCACGCAAACTCGAATTACGATCTAGGTTATGATAGTTTGTATTTGCCCAATCTCTTGCAAACGAATATGAGTATAGATTTATAATAAAAATCCTAGCTTTGGTCCAATCTCTTGCAAACCAAGTCTAGAGAATCCCGATTATAAATCTAAATCGAATATCTAGGCCTTCCCATCGATTGAAATCCAATCTATTACAAACCCCAATCGATGGAAATCCCTAGCTATTCATAGTAAATCAATCACAACCCAACCATCTATCAACCCAAGCAATGAGTTAATTCATTCATCACAATTCTAAAGTCGGATCCATAGGGTTCATCCCCATGCCCTAGAATGGCAGAGCTACCACGATTCATCATAGCAATCACAGAAATGACGAATAAAAACATTGAGCAATTCATGTTTAATTGAAAGCAATTCACAAAAACTAGAAATTTTGATAGAAAGAACAAACCAAATCTCCAATATTCAATCTCCAGCTGAGGATTTTAATTAGAATAATGCTAAAAAACTATTTTCAGGTCTTCCCTAAAACTATGAAAAAATAGCTTAAATACAAGCCAAAGTCGGCCAGAAAATCCTGACATATTTGCCCCTGACACAGCCCAGAACCCTAATTTGCGATACAGGCAGACTGCGCCACTCGGCCGAGTGGAACATGTCACTTGGCCGAGTGAAGGACCCAAAGAATAACAGAGATATTTGGGTTTTCGGGGGTCTATCGATCTGTTCCACTCGACCAGTGGAGTTACTTACTCGGTCGAGTGGGCTTTCTCACTCGGCCGAGTGAGTCTTCCTCAAACTTCAGTAAGTCGGCTGAGATCTCAGGAGAAATACCATATCGTACTCAGGCGAGTGGACTTCTTCACTCGGCCGAGTGATATATTTCACTCGCCCGAGTGGACTTTGACTTCATGTGCTCCTGTATCTGTTGTACTCGGCCGAGTACAATCCTTCACTCGACCGAGTGAGCTGTCTGCTCCACCGAATGGGCTGTTTCTGGAGCTCTATCTTCTCCTCATCGCCTTCTCATCGATTCTATCGAATTTCTTCCTCTTCTGCTCATCATCTAGCCCTGTTAGCTCCCCAATAAGGCCACGAGCGATGCTCCGGCATGCGTGAAAGTCCCTTGATCTCATTTTTGCTCCAGATCGCTCCATATTTCCTGAAAACTGACAAAAACAAGAAATAGTGAAAAGCAACACGACATCGTCGAATAATCGTGAAAAACGCAATATGGGCGATCGACATGACATGCAAACATGCAGAAAAAAGGTGTAAAGTAAGGAGCGATCAGGATCCCTAATAAAGCATTCATTAGGCTATCTCAGAGTTAGGAAGGAGAAGACCGGGTGATTGAATATGACTTGCTAACTGATCCTACTCTTCCTTAAGTTCTAGTTCTATTCACGATGGTTCAGGTTCAAGCAGCTAAACTGGTTACTGCTCCGTGGGAAGATTTATTAATATTCCATGATTTACGATTAGAAAAGATCTTCTTAGAGAAGTATGGTTCTGTCTTCTTTCCTGCTTTCTAGTAAATAAAGGATGCTCTCTTTCTGGCCGCTACGCCCCTCTTCTAACATCAAATAGGGTAGTCTACTCATGTACGATGCTTTCAACCCCCCCCCCCCTTTAAAGTTCCAGGTAGCTCTAAAGGATAGGTTATTACCGTACTGCCTCAATCACCTCTTTAAAGAAGAAGGAGAGCTAGCAGATGAACTATGCAGCATACTTTTGGAATAGAAGGTGCCTAGCGCTATCCTTAAATCGCTCCAGTGGATGTGCATTATCTGGTCTTAGGATTCTCCGATTCTCCGGTTTTTGAAAGGTAACTAGGAATAAATACCCGATACGGAACTCTATTCCTTAGGTTCAGAGGAATAGGCTAAGATCAGATCGATAGATTCAATAGCAAAGAAAAGGTCCATTCCTGGCTAATAGGCGCTCTATCACTCTATTCTTACGGTGCGGTGCGTAGGCGCCTTATGTGAAATATGCCCTTATGTACAGAGCCTCTATTCACGATGGGAAGTAGGCTTTGATTTCGATGAGTTCCCATCCAATGCTACCAAAGCTTCGGAGTTATATTATTTTCCTAACATAGGATGTCCCTTTAAACCCTTAGCCACCCCAATTACGCAACGTGAGGGACGAGGCGGATAGGCCCCTTCCACACCCAAAGCCCACCTTTGGCTATATCTCCATCGGTAGAAGGGGGATTACGAAGAATCGTAAGACATGACTAGCATCTCATATTCCTTATTGACCTTGGCTACCATCAGTCATTTCCTTTGGAACTACCTTTTAACATTATGTTGCTTGGTCCTTCACAAGGTTCCAACCACCACACCAGAAAAGGCATCTCGCCAGGAAAAACAGCTAAGGTTGAATAGATCAATGGTTGGCCCGGCCAAAGCTTATAGATCGGTTGGCGCTGGATCTAGGGCATCGTACTTAAGGGAAAGAACTCATATCAAGACAGAGCGTAGAGAGAGACCACTGCTAATACTAATTGCGTAGGTATAGATAGAAAGACGCATCCCGCCCGACTGCTCCAAATCACCATACGCATGCTAGCATGCGTCAAGCGGGCCCTCTTTTTTGCTGGGATGGTGTTCTAATCGAGATAGATAGAAGAGAGTGGTTAGGAGAGAGAATCAATGTTTAGTAGTAGGTCTGGTTCACCAGGTTCTACCACTGCAGGGCCCAATCATAGTCCGACATCTGAGTTTGATCCTAGCTCAGAAGGAACGCTAGCTATATCCTTAACACATGCAAGTCAAACGTTGTTTTTGGGGAGCTGGGTAGAAGGAAAAGAGGCTCCTAGCTAAACGTCGTCTCGCCCTGCTTCAAAGCTACAGGGTGCGTGATACTTGATTTTCAGCCTCCGTTTGCTGGAATCGGAATAGTTGTGAACAAAGTGGCGAACAGGTGTGTAATGCGTGGGAATCTGCCGAACAGTTCGGGCCAAATCCTGAAGAAAGCTCAAAAGCGCGGTTTAATGAACCTACATAGTATTAGTTCAGGTAAAGGCTGACCAAGCCAGTGATGCTTAGATGGTCTTTTTGGATGATCAGCCATACTGGGACTGAGACACGGCCCGGACTCCCACGGGGAGCAGCAGTGGGGAATCTTGGACAATGGGCAAAAGATCCAGAAATATCGTGTGAGTGAAGAAGGGCAATGCTACTTATAAAGCTCTTTCGTCGAGTGCATGATCAAGACAGGACTCGAGGAAGAAGCCCCGGCTACCTCCATGCCAGCAGCCGCGGTAAGACGGGGGGCAAGTGTTCTTCGGAATGACTGAGCGTAAAGGGCACGAAGGCGGTGAATCAGGTTGAAAGTGAAAGTTGCCAAAAACTGGCGAAATGCTCTCGAAACCAATTCACTTGAGTGAGACAGAGGAGAGTGGAATTTCGTGTGTAGGGGTGAAATCTGTAGATCTATGAAGGAACGCCAAAAGCAAAGGCAGCTCTCTGGGTCCCTACCGATGCTGGGATGTGAAAGCATGGTGAGAGAACATGATTAGATACCCTTGTAGTCCATGCCATAAACGATGAGTGTTTGCCCTTGATCTATGTGAATCAGGGCCCAGCTAACGCGTGAAACACTCCGCCTGGGGAGTACGGTCGCAAGAATGAAACGCAAAGGAATTGACAGGGGCCTGCATAAACAGTGCTGCATGTGGTTTAATTCGATACAAAGCGCAAAAACTTACCAGCCCTTGACATATGAACAACAAAACCTGTCCTTAACGGGATGGTACTGACTTTCATACAGGTGCTACATGGCTGTCGTCAGCTCGTTGTAAGGACTTTCTACCTTGTAATACTAACAACAAACACTCTGGAAAGTGGGTGAATAGAGTAATGGAAATAAATTATGCAATTAAAATTAAACTTGCAAATGCAAAATAATAAGTGCAAGATGAATTACTCAACACAATCAATCCAAATGCAAAGACAAGATTTTACCCTGGTTCCCTAAAACTTGGGTACGTCCAGCCACACCAATATTCACTATATTCCCACAGAGAGAAGTGAATACAAATCCCTCAAAGATATACCTCACTTAGAGGATTTTGTCCTACACAAGAACAAAACCAACCCTACACAAGGGTCTAACTCCCACACAGAGAATTAGGGTTAGCCCTACACTCTGACACCAAACTCACACAAAGAGAGTGACTCCCACAAAGAGAGTATCTAATTCCCACAAAGAGAATTAGGGTTTCAAAGAAACACAAAGTAAAACAAATACTTTTACCTATGCCTTGAGATGAACTTACTCATTAATGAATGCAAGGCATGGAAGAGGATCTCCAAGTGATGAGATTAGCTTGAAAGCACTTGGATGATTTTCCCTGCGCTTGACTTCAATGCATGAAGGAGATTTTAAGCTCTAACAGCGAAATGAAAGAGTTCGAGAGTGGCTTATTTAATCTCAAAAGATTTTCAATAGCATCAAGAAGCTCCAATGAACTCAGCCCTCTCATATATATAGGAACCCTATAGGAACTCTCAAAATCCAAGAAAACAGCCAAAAACAAAAGGCTATAACGGCTAGATTTTGGGCTGAAACGTCAGCGACAGTCGACAGATGAACAAATGACAGTCGACTATCCAACGACTAATTAATTTCCAACGGCTATAATCTGAGCCAAGACAGTCGACTGTAAAAGACTACACAGTCGACTGTAAAACAGACGGTCGACTGTATATCCTTCATCAGGTGACTGCAGCAGAGGATGGAATAAAATAGAGAGTTACAACTTACTCCCAGTATGCATACATACGACTGATGAACAAATGACGGTCGACTGTTGTAACGACCACTTTTCGTTGTACTTTGTTCGTGCACGTGCTTTTGGCCGTGCACGTGTTTATTTTAGACTTTATTTGATTGTGAACACTTTTGTGTGATATGCCGTTGTGAACGTCTCTGAGAGTATTAAATAGTGGCACTAATTTGGAACGACGCTTCTCGAGTCGTTTTCCCACAATTTAATCTTATTTGATGTGACGTTGCGATTTTCACTTTTGACGGGAGACGTTTCTATTTTTAGTTTCGTCGTGCGACATTGAAATTGAGATCCTTCTTATTAGTTAGCTCACTTTCGTCATCACGATCACCCCGATATTTATTTTATAATTTTTGGAGTTGATTTGACCAGTTTTATATTTTCAACAAGGTTTATAATATTTTTAATAATTAATTTTTAAATTAATTTCGGCCAAATAAAATTTATTTGAGTTTTAAACGTATTAAAGAATTTTTGAGCCAATTTCCAGCTCATTTGGACCGCATCAAATCCTTGTGTGAGTTGGAGAAGTTGAGATTCAAATTTTAAATATTTTTGAACTTCTAATCCTATTAGATTTAGCCCTAGACCAAGTCAACCCATCTACACTATATAAACAACCCCTAGGAAGACCTATTTTCGCAAGAAATTAACCCTAGCCACTTCCAAAACTCAAATTTGACGATGCGACGATTCGTCGCAACGTTGCGACGAACAGCTGTCGCACGACCGAGAAAACCAAGCCTGTTCCCCGCTCCGACCGCTAGCCAACCCCACACCAAGCCCGCTCCGCACGCTGCAGCAGCCGCCCGCACCGTTCCCCTGCTCTGACTGAGAGAGGCTCTCGGTCAGACCGAGAGCTCAAGCCGCACAGCCGCCCGCACCAACCCCCGCACCGTTCGCCCGCCTCCGCTCGCGTCTGACCGAGCGGGTCGCCCGCACCGACCGACGTTGCAACATTGCAACGTTGCAACCCCCGCATCCAAGGCGCATGACCGGCCCGCTCCTCCGCACCGGCCGATAGAACCAATCCTCGCACCAACCGCAGTGCCGCACAGCCCGTTCCCCTGTGTCTGATCGAGCCAACCTCCCGCATTGGCTGTGTACGACCGAGAGCCATTCATCGCAACCCCGCACCCGTTGCACCACTTGCCACCGTGGGCCCCCCAAGTTCTCCAGATGTATTGTGGGTCCCCCATAGGTCCCTAGGACTACTGTGGGCCCCACCTAGGTGCTTTCTCTTCGAGGATTCGTCGTGTACGACGTTGCGACACGTCGTAGCCGTCGTCGCACGTGCTAGCTTTGGAATCTGGAATCGTTGCTCCGGTTGATTGCTCTGAAATTTCCAGCAAGGAATCTAATTGGAATCTGGACTTGGAGCGCGATATTATTATTCCAACCCCCGGTGTCGCTACCCGACGCCGGTGTAGCTTTCGCGTCGTGTTGAGGTAACGCTTTGCACCCCTAGGACCCCCAACCCAACTGCATGCTAACCAAGACTAAAAATCAGTATTTTAAAGTATTTTAAATGTTTTAGCAATCACTAATCAAGATTAATAAAAACGGATGTAGGCCGGTGGACTTGTGCACGTAGGAATTGAAACTTTGGACTCGTTGGACGGTGTTTCTCTGACGTGATACTTGCAGGCAAGTGAAACTTGCCAACTCTTGTGTAGGGCCATGTTTTTAGGCCACTTCCTTGTTTTTAGTGTAAAAGAGACTAGTCAGTGAAATGATAGCTGGCTAGACACCTACTTGATCTAGTTTGACAACGAAACTAGATCCGTCACCTAATTGATCTAGCTTGACAACGAAGCTAGATCCAACCCTTTAAAGTTGTTGTTCATGCATAATAAACTGTCACGTTTACTTTCCATACCTATACGCCTTACTACTTGCCATGTCATGTCATCCATGCATTGAATGTCGCATTCGTAGAACACGCTACAATACTTGTACTCGTACTTCCTTGTCCGGCTAGGTGCACCCCTATGCCATACTTGTTAAAAAACTTCCTGGCTCGTGATCCAAAAGCGAGCATTCCATGTTCGGGGGTAAGGCCCTAGCTCGATACACGTGGAGGGGTAGGGATAAACGGTCACTTGAGCTTAGGAGTTGGCCCGCGCAGCCACTCTAGCCAAAAGGCAGAATCTCTGTGCACGAAGTGCTTACTTTACTTGTCCTGTACTTGTCTTGTGAATGTTTCATGCCATGTTTAAATGCCATACTCGTACCTTACTTTACTTTACCTTACATGTTGCACTCATTACTTTAACTGCCATGTCATTGCATCATACTAGAACTGCTAGGTTGCTTAACTTTTACCCACTTTCAGTTTCCTTGCACAAGTCTTCCAGACTTGCTGACATGTGCCCCTTGCTCTTTTGGGTGTCACATGTTAGACCCTGAGCCAGAGACAGTTGTTGAGGACGAGGTGTTTGCTGCCGCTGAGCCTGAGCCTACGTTCGTTGAGGAGTTCGAGGACACCGGAGACCAGTCTTAGTGACTGTTGAGTTGCTTTTGCTTTAAGTTGCTGCTAGTTGTCGGTGCTTGCACCATTACTTTGTTTTCGTACTTTGTACTTTTGTTGGCCATGCTGGGGCCTCTTTTAGACTCTTTTATTTTAGCCTGGTGGCTTTTTCTGTGATATTGAGATTTATTATTATGGATATTCTGATATGTTTCTTTTGTCTCTTTTCGTTATTATTATCTTTGTTTCGTTTCGTGTTGCAAGGACCTGCAGTTTAAATGTTGATTGACGCTTATCGGACTTGCAGCTTTGTAGCTTCAAGTCTGAGCGGACCTTCTCACGCTTCGCCTCCACGTTTTTGGGAAGCGGGGCGTGACAGGTTTTGTTGGTGGCCCATGCAGGTCTATCTTGCGATTGCGAACTAATGGAACAACGATAATAAACAGAATGTCCATTAAATAAATTGCAACATCCAAGTCATTAAGCTTTGAGTCTAATTTGTTTGTTCGTTTTCTATGTCATTAGATGGGTGGACGACGACAGACCCGATCTGGCAGTGGGCCCAATCGTGCTGAGGTACCGGATAGAGAGCCCACCAATACTGAGATCATGAGGATGATGCATCAGATGATGCAGGTGCAACAGGGCATGCTCCTAAACACTCAGAGTGCTCCTCGCCACGAGCCAGGAGCGAAGCAGTTTCGGGAGCTGGGCCCGACGTACTTTGATGGATCTGAAGGACCGTTTGCTGTAGAGGAGTGGATCAGGAACATCGAGGATAATCTGAAGATGTCGAAGGTCAACCCGGCTGGATGGGTTGATCTGGCGAAGAAGCAGCTTAAGGATAATGCCCGAAACTGGTTGGATGCAGAGGAGGAGTTGCTGGTGAGCCCTATACCTTTGGCTACTTTCAAGTCCAGGTTCGATGAGGAGTACTTTCCGAAGGCTGCTAGGAGTGAGATGTTGCAGCGCTTCATTGAGCTGAAGCAGGGGAATCTGACGGTGGGCCAGTACCACCAGGAGTTTACTAGATTGAGTCGCTTCGCGCCGAAGATGGTGGAGGATGCTGAGGAGAAGGCTCAGAGGTTTCTGCAGGGTCTTTCTCTAGATTTGCAGAGTCTGATGTCTACGACGGACATGGAGTCATATCAGAAGTTGCTGGTAGCTGCTCGGAGACAGGAGCTGATTGCGAGGTAGAAGAGAGGACTGATTTCTGGAGCTGGGAAGAGGCCTATGGAGCAGGTCAGAGGAGTGGTTAGGCCTGGGACCAGGCCTAATCAGACGGTGCAGTTCAAGAGGCCAGGTGGGCCTACTCTGAAGACTTGCCATTTCTGTGGCAAGACCGGGCATATCAAGGATCAGTGTAGGAAGATGTTGGGACAGTGCCTGGTTTGTGGAGATCCTACTCATGCTATGAAGGAGTGCCCGAAGTCTAAGCTACCTTGGAAGGAACCAGTCGCAGCACAGCCGTTGCAGCAGAGGGCACCTGTACCTGCAGGTCGTGGAGCACCTCTCGCTCCTCAGAGGCAGGCTTTTCAGCAGGCCATGCAGCCGAGGAGGCAGGCTTACCTGATGACGACAGTGGAGAGCGAGGCTGTGGATGAGGTTATCGCAGGTAACTCTCAAACTAGTTGTTTCCTTCCTTAGATAGTTTTGATTGTTAGCTTATGTTTGTTTGATTGCATATGATTGTTTGTTAGAATAGGGTTTGATTGTTAGATTGTTTGATAGGTGTGATTTTGATGTGCACGTTTCCTGCACGAGTCCTCTTTGACTCCGGTGCATCGATGTGCATTATTTCTCGGAGCTTCGTGGAGAAGAATTCCTTGACGACTTCCTCTCTTCCCAAGAGTTGGAATATCGTTACATGAAATGGCGTGATCTCGGTGCATCGTGGGTGCAATTCTTGCCCTTTGGTGGTCTGTGGACATGAGCTTTACGCTGACTTTATTGTCCACAACATCATCAACTACGATGCAGTGCTTGGAATGGATTGGCTTGCGAGCTTCTATGCTACGATCGATTGTCAGATGAAGAAGGTGGTGTTCGAGATCCCCGGACATCCAGTGTTCGAGTTCAGTCGTGGTAGCAGTTCGCTTGGTCCTGTCAGGTTTTGGGCCAAGCCGGTGGAGATTGTTGCTATGCAGATGGAGCAGGATAGACCAGCTGTGGTACGTGAATTCGACGACGTCTTCCCCGAGGAGATGTCTGGACTGTCGCCCGATCGAGCTCTCGAGTTTTCGATCGACCTTGTTCCGGGAGCGCAGCCTATTTCGAAGGCGCCGTATCGGATGGCTCCAGCAGAGTTGGAGGAGTTGCATAGACAACTGGATGAGCTTCTACAGAAGGGTTACATCAATCCTAGTGTGTCTCCGTGGGGAGCACCGGTGTTGCTGGTAAAGAAGAAGGATGGTTCGCGTTGTATGTGTGTGGATTACCGGGAGCTGAATGCTGTGACTATCAAGAATAAATACCCCTTGCCTCGGATAGATGACATCTTTGATCAGCTCGGAGGATCGAGGGTGTTCTCTAAGTTGGACTTGAGGAGTGGTTACCATCAGTTTAAGGTGAAGAAGGACGACATCCCGAAGACAGCTTTCAGGACGAAGTATGGTCACTACGAGTTCGTGGTTATGCCATTTGGTGTAACCAATGCACCCGCAGTCTTTATGAACCTGATGAACCTGGTCTTCTACGACTTTCTAGACAAGTTTGTCGTTATCTTTATTGACGACATCCTGATCTATTCAAAGTCAGAGGAAGAGCATGCCTCGCACTTGAGGACAGTGTTGGAGATTTTGAGGAAGCATCGTTTGTATGCTAAGTATTCCAAGTGCGAGTTCTGGCTGGATAGAGTTGCCTTTCTCGGGCATGTGGTGTCTGGTGATGGAATTTCTGTGGATCGCGAGAAGATTGTGGCTATCAGAGAGTGGCCGGTTCCGCAGTCGGCGTCTGAGATCCGGAGCTTCCTTGGACTTGCAGGATATTACCGACGTTTCATTAAGGACTTTTCCCGGATTGCTGAGCCGATGACCAGACTGACGCGGAAGGATGTACCATATGTTTGGTCTGATGATTACGAGAAGGCTTTTGGTATTCTGAAGGAGAGATTGACGACTGCCCCTGTACTTGCTGTGCCTGATCGGAGTGGAGGATTCGAGATCTTTTGCGATGCTTCTAGAAAGGGTCTTGGATGTGTGTTGCACCAGCATGGGCACGTGGTTGCGTATGCTTCTCGTCAGCTTAAGGCTCATGAGAAGAATTACCCGACACATGATTTGGAGTTGGCTGCGGTTGTGTTTGCGCTGAAGATTTGGAGGCACTTCCTGCTGTGTGAGAAGGTGAAGATCTTCACTGATCACAAAAGCTTGAAGTATATCTTTACACAGAAGGAGCTCAACATGCGACATCGTCGATGGTTGGAGCTCATGGCAGACTACGAGATTGACTTGCAGTATCACCCTGGCAAGGTGAATGTGGTTCCGGATGCACTGAGCAGACTTCCAGCGGTGATGATGTTGACCTCGCAGTGGAGATTGTAGCAGGATTTTTGCGAGACTGGTATCGAGATTATTCTTCCTGGAGAGACCTCTTCGTTGATGAGTATGCAGATACAGTCGACGATCGTGGATAGGATCAAGGCTGGACAGGCTGTAGATGCTAAGCTTGTGAAGATTCGGGAGCAGGTGGAAGCCGGTCTGCGGACTAACTTTTTGATTCACGAGGATGGTTCGTTGACATTTGGAGCCAGGTTGTGTGTGCCAGCTGGAGACATCAGGGAGGAATTATTGGTGGAGGCACACAGTTCGCCGTATTCTGTGCATCCTGGTGGGACCAAGATGTACAAGGATCTTCGTCTGAACTTTTGGTGGCATGGTATGAAGAGGAGTGTGGCTCAGAGTGTAGCCAAGTGTTTGGTTTGCCAATAAGTAAAGGCGGAGCATCAGCGTACGGCAGGGTTGATACAACCGCTTCCGATTCCGGAGTGGAAGTGGCAGCACATCACTATGGATTTCGTGACTGGACTACCTCGGAGTCCGAAGCAGAATGATGCAATTTGGGTGATCGTAGACCTATTGACCAAATCCGCGCACTTTATTCCCTTCCGAGTGGGACAGTCTACTGAGATGCTAGCGAGGAGATACATGGAGGTAAATACGTTTACTCTCCGTTTCTATTTCCTTTTCCTAGTTTAGATAGTGATGTAACGTGAATCATGCAGGAGATCGTACGACTTCACGGAGTCCCCGTGAGTATCGTGTCGGACAGAGACACGAGATTCACATCTCAGTTTTGGCAGAGTCTACAGAAGAGCTTGGGTACGAGTCTGAGTTTCAGCACGGCGTACCACCCGCAGACGGATGGCCAGTCCGAGAGGACGATTCAGATCTTGGAGGATATGTTGAGAGCATGCATGCTGGACTTTAAGGGATCTTGGGAGGATCATCTCCATCACGTTGAGTTTGCTTACAATAACAGCTACCAGGCGAGTATTGGAATGGCGCCTTTCGCCGCGCTATATGGAAAGAAATGTCGATCGCCACTGAGCTGGGATGACATTGGAGATCGGGAGCTGTTAGGACCGGAGATGATCGTGGAGGCCGTGGATGTTGTGAGGAACATCCGGGAGAAGCTGAGGATTACGCAGGACCGTTTCAAGCATTGGGCTGATGCTAAATGGAGGCCTTTGGAGTTTCAGCATGGAGATCATGTCTTTCTGAAGATTTCTCTGAACTGCGGAGTTATTCGATTCAGGAAGAGAGGCAAGCTGAGTCCGAGGTACATTGGGCCGTTTGATGTCCTGGTGAGAGTTGGAGCTGTGGCCTATCGCTTGGCGTTGCCACCGTCGCTTGTGGGAGTTCACGACGTATTTCACGTATCTCAGTTACGTCGATACGTTAGTGATCCATCCCACACTGTGGATTTCTCGAAGATTACGGTTCGTCCGGATCTGTCTTATGATCAGCAGCCAGTCGAGATTCTGGATCGCCGACAGAAGCAGCTGAGGAATAAGACCGTCGACTTGGTTCGAGTGCAGTGGCGTCACAGTTCCCCTGGTGAGTCTACCTGGGAACGTGAGGATGAGATGAGAGAGCGCTTCCCGCACCTTTTCCCGAGCAGTGCTTGATGTTGATTTCGAGGACGGAATCATTTCTAAGGTGGGGATGATGTAACGACCACTTTTCGTTGTACTTTGTTCGTGCACGTGCTTTTGGCCGTGCACGTGTTTATTTTAGACTTTATTTGATTGTGAACACTTTTGTGTGATATGCCGTTGTGAACGTCTCTGAGAGTATTAAATAGTGGCACTAATTTGGAACGACGCTTCTCGAGTCGTTTTCCCACAATTTAATCTTATTTGATGAGACGTTGCGATTTTCACTTTTGACGGGAGACGTTTCTATTTTTAGTTTCGTCGTCCGATGTCGAAATTGAGATCTGTCTTCTTAGTTAGCTCAATTTCGTCATCACGATCACCCCGATATTTATTTTATAATTTTTGGAGTTGATTTGACCACTTTTATAGTTTTAACAAGGTTTATAATATTTTTAATAATTAATTTTTGAATTATTTTCGGCCAAATAAAATTTATTTGAGTTTTAAACGTATTAAAGAATTTTTGAGCCAATTTCCAGCTCATTTGGACCGCATCAAATCCTTGTGTGAGTTGGAGAAGTTGAGATTCAAATTTTAAATATTTTTGAACTTCTAATCCTATTAGATTTAGCCCTAGACCAAGTCAACCCATCTACACTATATAAACAACCCCTAGAAAGACATATTTTCGCAAGAAATTAACCCTAGCCACTTCCAAAACTCAAATTTGACGTTGCGACGATTCGTCGCAACGTTGCGACGAACAGCTGCCGCACGACCGAGAAAACCAAGGCCGTTCCCCGCTCCGACCGCTAGCCAACCCCGCACCAAGCCCGCTCCGCACGCTGCAGCAGCCGCCTGCACCGTTCCCCCGCTCCGACCGAGAGAGGCTCTCGGTCAGACCGAGAGCTCAAGCCGCACAGCCGCCCGCACCAACCACGCACCGTTCGCCCGCCTCCGCTCGTGTCTGACCGAGCGGGTCGCCCGCACCGAACGATGTTGCAACGTTGCAACGTTGCAACCCCCGCATCCAAGGCGCACGACCGGCCCGCTCCTCCGCACCGACCGAGAGAACCAAGCCCCGCACCGACCGCAGTGCCGCACAGCCCGTTCCCCTCTGTCTGACCGAGCCAACCTCCCGCATTGGCTGTGTACGACCGAGAGCCATTCGTCGCAACCCCGCACCCGTCGCACCACTTGCCACTGTGGGCCCCCCAAGTTCTCCAGAGGTATTGTAGGTCCCCCATAGGTCCGTAGGACTACTGTGGGCCCCACCTAAGTGCTTTCTCTTCGAGGATTCATCGTGTACGACGTTGCGACATGTCGTAGCCGTCGTCGCACGTGCTTGTAATGCCCTACAAGCTACTGCACAAGTACTAGAGGGGGGTGAATAGTACTTTAAAAATAACAAGGAGTATAATTCCTAATTATAATGCAAACAACTACCAAATCAATTTGCGGAAGCTTAAATTGAAGACAACAACAAAATTAACAATGCTAACAAGAGATGTTACTGGGTTCGGATCCACCCAAGTCTCACCGACTTGTTACCGGTGATCCTACGTCCCAACCACCCGGATCCCCTCCGGATACTTGAGTTAGAATCCCTAACTCAAGATTTCCACTATGAAATACTTGTGAAAATCCTCCACAAGTCAAATCATACAAAATGTAATTTGTGACTCCCACAACCCGGGATCACAACCACACTCTCACAACCGAGAGTGAAACTTACAAATCAAATATGAAATGAAATAAGAAAACTTCTTAGCGAACAAAATACCTTTGCCTTGAGTATTGCTTACGAATTAGGGCAAGGATGATTTTGAGGAAGAAGTGGCACCAAACCCTAGCTCCAAGATGTAGATCAGCGATGGAGAGCTTTGGGGAAGTTGGTGACCTAGAAACAAGCACTTGGCTTGGAAGGCTTCACACTCAATGAATCTCTCTTTGGAAGTAAGAGTTAGGAGAGATTATTGAATGGAAAGAATGAGCTTTGAATGAGCTTGGAATGAATTCTCTTGATCTCTAAACTTGCAATAATATCAGCCTTGGCAGCAATGAATGCAGCCCATCAAGTATATATAGGATAGAGGAGAGAGAGAAAGAAATTCAAGTCATTAAATGCTCCAACGGCTCTTTTCTGAACCCAACTAGTCGGTCAAAGAATAACCACCGACCGACTAGTTCATCAACTAGTCGGTCGGTCAATTAACTTAAACCGACTAATGAGTGAACTGAGAAAAGATCAAAGTACAGACATAAGGAACTAGTCGGTCTAAGAAGAGTAGCTAACTGACTAGTTTCACAACTAGTCGGTCGGTTACTCAACGTAGACCAACTAACAGATAAAACTGAAGTCTGAGCTAAAATAGACTTAGTCGGTCCAAGAACAAATGTTGACCGACTAATTCACCAACTAGTCGGTCACCAAATGAACATAGACCGACTAACAATAAACAGTAAGTATGGTGGAAATTTGGTATGTACAGTAAACTAAACTAGTCGGTCTAAGAAGGAAAGTTGACCAACTAGTTCATCAACTAGTCGGTCGATCAATGAACACAGACCGACTAATGATAAACAGTAGCTTAGGTTCAAATGTGCATGTACAGGGAAAGCTCAACTAGTCGGTCACAGAAGCATCACTGACCGACTAGTTCACAAACTAGTCGGTCGGTGAGTCAACTTAGACCGACTAACTGTAAACAGTAAAGAGCTATGAATTAACTGACTGAAACTAGTCGGTCCAAGAAGCTTGGCTGACCGACTAGATCACCGTCTAGTCGGTCAGTTCTTCTTCTTGAACCAACTAACATGCACAAGAAGTCCCGAATCGAAGCGCGAAGCTTCGGGAAGAATTTTATGGACTTCTACTAAGATCCTAGAGCTAAGATATGAGCGTTATGAAGAATTAAAACGGAAGACCTACTCAAGGCTTAACATTCTACGAAAGAAGCTTAAAGACTATAAATAAAACTTGACGATACCGTCTTCTATAGCTTCAATCGAATCTTCATGACTTCTAAATAGGTCCATAAGCTTCAACGAAGCTTTAGACGAATGATCACGTGCTTTGAGAAGTCTTGAGATGTCGTAATTGATATTCATATGAATTTGGCGACGATCTCCATAACTGCGCTCACAAAGTGTTAGTTCACGATATATTTATGTTTGTTCATCATCCAAAACCAAATCCGAGGAGTCCAATATCCAACATTCTCCCCCTTTTTGGTGATGACAACCCAACATAAATAATAATCAAAAATAATAATTCAAATGAAATTTACTTACTCCCCCTGCATTGATGACACGTTAAGTCCAAATTAAACAAAAATAATACGCATCAAGCAGACGAGTGAAGTATATTAAATGAGAATCGATTATTGAATTATTGAAATACCAAACGTAGGTTATTGAAATATTGGATTTGAAAATCCATTTATATATCTTAACTCCCCCTGAATCTAACACATCAAGTTAGATTCTTGGAGAAAATGCTTTAAATTTTCATTTAGCACATCGATATTATTATATCTCTCTCCCTTTGGCATAAGCAAAAAGAGCGGGAGGATAACAACGACAACAACAACGGCCTCAAATTAAAAGCACGGGAGTCGTAGAATACGACGACGGTTCAAGTGACACCAAAGAGAAAATACGAATAGAATCAAGGCGTGTCAATGAAACCATAGTCGAAAAATCGTAAAACGAAATCATCAAAAATCAAAACAATTTAACGGATTGAGTTACGGAATATAATCTCCAATATCAACATTCTTGGTTAATTTAGTGCATGGAAAACAATTCTATGTTTCCATAGAAGAAATTTCTATTAACCCAAGTTATTGTCGTCGAGCGACGAATTCAAACATCAGAGACATAAAAAAAATTATAAATTGCACAATAGAATGAAATGTCAGGTGCGATGTATATATATATATATAATATGAACCAGAGTACATCATCGACATACAAAACATCGATCGACTGATCGGGGCACAAAAATACATCAGCATATCACAGATATAGGAGTGTCAACAAAAATACACCATCATCAAAAGACATCCAAACACATCATCAAAAATATCAGAAAGACATCAAAATGACCCAAAATACATAGCCACCCACATTATCCTACCCAACATCTCTCACAACTAGATATGTCATCCAATGAGTATCGGGAGAGGCCTCGAAGAAACTCAAGAGGCAGCGGGAGGATCAGAAGCAACTGCAGGCTCAGCAGGAGCAGAGGAGGTGACTGGATCAGCAGGAACGTCCGGAAGATCAGCAGGAGCGACGGCAGAAGTGGCAACCACTGGAGCAGCAACCGTAGTGGTCTCGGGAGCACCAGTCGGAGTATCCACCACAGGAGTGGTGGCAACAGGTGTGCTCTCGGGGGCACCAGCAGACGAAGCAGCAACAGCAACACCGGAAGAGGAAGCACCAGCAGCAGTACCAGAAGGGCCCTCGGGGGCACGAGTCGAAGCACGATAAAGCTCCTCAACGTCCTCCTCAGCCAACTCATCCAACTCCTCATCCTCAGACACAGAAGGAGGAAGCTCAACACCCATCAGACGAGCCATACGGCAAACTACCTCCTCGGTACGAGCCAAGCGAGACTCGTGACGACGAAGTAACCGTCCGACATCATCCAGGGTGGCAGAGGGAGCAGCAGAGGCAGAGGCAGAGGCAGACACAGACGCTGAAGGAGTCGTCCTCTGAACGTGACGAAGCGCCGGAAGAGATTTCTTGACGGTCGTCGCGTTCAGGGGAGGACCAAGGGGACGCTCATCGTCACGAGGCAACGTGACACGGAAATGACGAAACACGAGGGTCAACATGCACGGAAATGGGATATGAGCCGATTTAGAGGACTTGCGAATACACTCGAAAGAATCAATCTTATCGAGTATAATGCGAGCCCAATTAATCGAGCTCCCCATGAAGATAGCATAAATTAGCTTCAGAAACGGCTGGGATGGTAGAGATGAGGAGCCGTACTTGGGAAGCAAGCACGACTTCAGAATCAGATTTAGGACCCATGCATTCGGTTTGAAAGATTTTGATGGCACGCCAATCATGGCAGGAGGAATCAGGTGGAAAATCTCAGAGAGGACGGTCTGATCTAAGGAAGAAATATCGTCAACAGAGATATCAGAGGGGAGGAGGCCAGACGAAGAGATACCCAAAATCTCTCCTAAGATTTCCGCTGTGAGGACTATAGGAGTCCCCAAAACGGTCGTCTCAACAGAGTGGGTCTGATCGTACTGACCCCGGATCCTATTCGCATAGAAAAGCTTCACTAATCTAGGGTAGGGGTGAGGATTCGCCTTCGGGTCATATCGAAGGTAATAGAGGAGACCCGACGACGAGAGAAGATCAGCTAACCCTAGGAAGTCGCTAAACTGGACGAAATGCTCCAGAAGCAGCGGGCAATGTTCGATACGGTTGTAGGCCGCGAGACATAACGGGTCGTCGCGACACAACGAAATATCGACACCGCCCACCGGCATCGGAGCCTTTCCCTTAGGCTTACGGGTAGACGTACGAGGGTGGGTGCTAGACTCAAGATGGGTAGGAGGAGTGGGTTCCCTACGAGTCTCTGTCTCGGGGTTATACTCCGTATCGGAATCGGTAGGAGTATGGAATGAAGAACGAGAGGCAAGATCTTTGGTCTTGGGCTTAGGCTTGGGCTTGGCTTGACCTCTAGGCTTGGCGGTCGTCGTCCTCTTCTTCTTGAGAGGAGGCGAAGACGACGAAGGTTGGGTGATCTTGGCACGACGTTTCAGAGGGGTTGGATGCTCGGGATCCGAAGGGTTTTGTTCTACGGTCATCGGCGAGGGGCTAGAGGGAGTGATAGGGATGCGTGTTCTTGCCATAATCGCGACAATACACGACACAATCAAACTTGAAACGAAGAAACCCTAAGTCGAAACCCTAGAAAGCTGAAATCGAAACCCTAGCCGAGAGAATCTAACCCTAGAGAACTACCCCTAACCCTAGGAAGCTAGGAGATGAGAGAGAATCACCTAGGAGGAGGGGCCGACGGTGGAGATCGACAGAAATGGCCGGAAACGGCCGGAGTTCGATCGGAAGTCGAAGGGGCTGAGCGAGGTCGGGGGTGTTAGCTGGAGAGAATACCGACTAATAAGAAAATTAGTCGGATGAAAGGAGTTTTAATCGATCAGAATGCGAAAAGACAATTCAGTCCCCGTCACAATTAGTCGGTCACAGTTCAAGCACTGACCGACTAGATCACGATCTAGTCGGTCGGTCAATGAGCTTGAACCGACTAGTTACAAACAGTGGCTGAATCCAAGTTTAACTGACAAGAATTAGTCGGTCTGTGTTCATTTACTGACCGACTAGATCTCAATCTAGTCGGTCGGTCAATGAACATGAACCGACTAAAGAGTTAAGCTGGTGAGGAAACTCAAAAAGCTTGACTTAGTCAGTCTAAGCTCTTCTACTAACCGACTAGATGGGAATCTAGTCGGTTGGTGGTTGAACTGAAACCGACTAAAAGAGTCCAAAAGTTGATAATCAAGTTCTCTCCTCAATACACTTGGACGATATATCGCAAAACGCTCAATAATCATCTAAACTACCCCATTAAACATCGAAATCTTAAATACGACATTCAAAACTTGAATTCGAGCAAAAATTCAAAATATCACATAAATTCCCGAAAAATCCAATAAGTCTAGCATGAACGAAATATTTTGAAATATAATAGCATGCAAGAATATTGAACGAAACATGAATCCTATATCTCGGATTCATCCATAATCCCCAATTCTCGACGCAACCGCACAAAGGAGTCCTCCTTTAGGGGTTTCGTGAAAATATCGGCGATTTGCTTTTGGGTTTCAACGTACGCTAAAATGATGTCCTTTTTAGCAACATGATCATCTAAAAAATGGTGTCGGACATCTATGTGTTTCGAACGGGAATGGTGTACCGGGTTCTTGGAAAGACATATTGCACTTTGGTTGTCAACCATGATAGGGCAAGTATCACAATTTATACCAAAGTCTTTAAGTGTGTGTCTCATCCAAAGAACTTGAGCACACGCGGCACCGACGGCAATGTATTCCGCCTCGGTGGTTGAAAGTGATACGAAATTTTGCTTCTTGAAAAACCAAGAGACAAGGGAATTTCCTATAAAATGGCAAGTGCCACTAGTACTTTTCCTGTCGGATTTGCATCCCGCATAATCGGCATCACTATATGAGATTAACTCATACGTGCTAGATTTTGGATAAAGTAATCCAAAATCAAGTATATAACTTAGATAACAGAAAATACGTTTTACCGCTACTAAGTGAGACTCCTTAGGTTGAGACTGATAACGAGCACTTACGCATACGGCAAACATAATATCGGGCCTACTTGCGGTAAGATAAAGTAAACTACCTATCATACCTCGATATAGACGAATGTCTACATCCTTACCGCCCGTATCCTTATCAAGATGCGTAGTCGTGCTCATTGGAGTCTTTTTCCCGGAGGCACTCTCCATTCCAAATCGCTTAAGCAACTCCACCGTATACTTCGTTTGGTGGATGAAGATTGCATCGTCCATTTGGCGAATTTGGAGACCCAAGAAATATTTGAGCTCACCCATGTGGCTCATCTCAAATTGTTCCTTCATAACATTAGAAAACTCTTCGCAAAGAGCAAAGTTAGTAGCACCGAAAATGATATCATCAACATAAATTTGAACTAAAATTATATCATTATTCGAATGCTTAACAAAAAGTGTAGAATCGGCTTCTCCCATTTTAAAATTCAAATCCAAAAGAAAATTCTTTAGGCGATCATACCAAGCTCGAGGAGCTTGTCTCAAACCGTAAAGCGCTTTCTTTAGTTTAAAAACATGATTTGGAAATTTTTCATTTATGAAACCCGGAGGTTGAGAAACGTAAACTTCATCAACGACATCTCCGTTTAAAAATGCACTTTTAACATCCATTTGAAATAATTTAAAATCCTTATGGCATGCAAAAGACAATAATAATCTAATTGATTCTAACCTAGCTACCGGAGCGAAGGATTCTTCGAAATCAATACCTTCCTCTTGACGGTAGCCTTGAGCAACTAACCGAGCTTTGTTCCGGACGACGACTTGATTTTCGTCGGTTTTGTTCTTGAAGATCCACTTTGTCCCTATGACGGTGTGGTTCTTCGATGGCAATGGAACAAGTTCCCAAACTTCATTCCTCTCGAATTGAATGAGTTCCTCCTCCATGGCTAAGATCCAAGCGCTATCTTCGCATGCTTCATTAACATTCTTTGGCTCTATTGAGGAGGCAAAGGCACAATGAGAGAAGTAGTTCACTTGCGATCTCGTCTTGACACTATCATGGATATTGCCAATGACTTGCTCATGAGGATGGTCACGAACGGTATGAAGCCGTTTGGGAATACCTTGGTCACTAGGAACATTCTCAACAACTTCATTAGATGGGTTAGTCTCAATAGAATCAATAGAATCATTAGACTTAGAATTATCAAACAAATCGCATAAAACATCCATAGAATCATTATCATTTGAAATTCTAGTTGGAACAAATCCTTCATTAAATGAGACATGAAGCGATTCCTCGATCGTTAAGGTTTGTTTGTTGAATATCCGATAGGCTTTGCTACGCGAATAATATCTAACAAAAATCCCCTCATCGGATCTTGGATCGAATTTGTCCAAACTACCATACGTGTTCTTAATAAAACATTTCGAACCAAAAACACGAAAATGTTTAACTTGAGGCAACCTACCAAACAACAATTCATAACAAGTTTGTTTAGTGCCGGGCCTCAAAAGTATTCTATTAAACACATAGCAAGCGGTGTGTACCGCTTCCGCCCAAAATTGATGGCCAAGTTGGCTATCATCAAGCATAGTGCGAGCACACTCCACTAGCGTCCTATTCTTTCTCTCAACTACACCATTTTGAGGAGGTGCACGAGGGAAAGAGAAGGTGTGTGTGATACCAACTTCATCACAAAATGTCTCAAAAGACTCATTCTCAAATTCACCTCCATGATCACTACGAATAGTGACAATGGTGGTTCCTAAGAGATTTTGTACTTTCTTAACAAAAATTGTGAAGTTTTCAAAAGCTTCATTTTTATTACACAATGAAAATACCCATGTAAATCTCGAATAATCATCTACGATGACAAGTCCATATCTTGCATTTCCTAAGGAAGCAACTCTAGTTGGCCCAAATAAGTCTAGATGTAATAGCTCTAGTGGCCGTTTAGTAGAAATGCTTTTCTTAGGTTTAAATGAAGATTTAGGAAGCTTGCCACGTTGACAACAATCACAAAAACTTTTCTTTTCAAAAACGAGCTTCGGAAAACCTTTAATGGAATTTAATTTTGAAAGCTTATAAAGTGTTCCAAAGTTCATATGTCCAAAGCGTCGATGCCATAAGTGTTAATCACTTGTGTTGGCAACGAGACATTGTTCATAAGACTTAGGAAGATCCAAAATATAAATATCTTTATGACGAGTGCCGGAAAATAATAATTTATCATTATCTTTTCTTAAAATATGACACAATCCTTTCGCAAAGCTAACTTTGTAACCTTTGTCACAAAGTTGGCTTATTGAAATAAGATTATGATTTAAGCCATTAACAAGATAAACATCACTAATTAAGGGTTTAGATGGGTTACCCACTTTACCAACACCTATGATGGTTCCGCTCTCGTTGCCTCCAAATACGACGCGGTTTCCATTTGCGATGGGAACCACTCCGGAGAGCAAACTAGCGTCACCCGTCATGTGTTTTGAACACCCACTATCGAGTATCCAATTTCCCTTGGAGCTAAATTTAAATTTGTTGCTCCTTTTCTTTTTCTTTTCCTTGAGTACCTAAAGATAGAGAATTTCATATCATGGTACCCAAGGTCATTGGGTCCAAAAGATTAGACCTTTGGAAGCCAAGTCCAATTGGACTTAGACTTCCCCACATAATTTCTAGTATGCACAACATCCGAAAAATAAGCATTCATATACATTTGTTTTTCGTCCATGCTTGTGTCCTTTGGGCTCCAAATTGTGAAAATCTTGGGAGCCCTCATCCTATTGGGTGCATGCATGCGACGTTGATTTCTACGTGATGCATGTTGTGGATAGGCATAAGGAACATGATGGAATGGTGCACGACGAGAATTATTCATATGATGTTGTGGGTGAACATATGCATGTGTGGGAACACGTGCGTGAGGGTGTCTCACATGGTGTGCACGTGCCCGATAATGTGTTGCATAAAAATCATCATATGTGTGAGCCGGTGGAGTAGGACGTGTGTTCCTACGTGGCATGGTATTGGTGTACATATAAGCATGCCCCTTCTTTGGAGGTCCACCCAAAGTGGGTTTCTTTCCGAAAGAGGGTGTGGAAGAGGTGGAAGCACCATTGGTAGTCGAACTACCAATAGAGTGTTTGCTACCACTCATAGAGTCACCGGAAGTTGGCCTAACAAAAGTAGTGGCCGATTTGGATGGACATCCCATCGTATACCCCAAGCCAATGTGGTGATTGGCCGGAAGTAAGTCACTTAGGATTTTATCCAAATGGTCCTTACCCTTATTGAATCTATTAATTCGGCCTAATGTGTTCTCATATTTCTCTTTGAGAGAACGCATAGAAGTATCCAAGTTGGATACTTGCGATGTGAGCACATAAACACGAGATTTAAGATTCTCATTCTCAATACTCAAAGTCGAGTTTTGAGAAGTTAAATCCGCTATCTTATGTTCTTCTGGATCTTCAATGCAAACATGTTCAAGTTTAGATTTGAGATTAACAATCTCATTTCTTAACTCTTCAACAACGGTGTCGTTGTTGGTGATGATAGTCTTAGGCGAGGTTTGAATGCTAGCTAGGTCATCTTTTACTTTAGTATATCTATTTACTAATTTAGTGTATTTAGACCATAATTGAGAGTTAGCATTCCTAAGGTCATCCATAGTTACCTCATCGCTTTCGTCATCACTATCATCGGATGAGGAGGATCCTTGATCATGCTCCTCTCTTGCCATGAAGCACATGTGCGCTTGCTCCACTTGCTCATCGTCCGACTCTCCGCTTGAAGAATCCTCGGAGTCGGTGAATGTTGCTCCGACAAGTCCCTTCTTGTTTCCTTTCTTGTACTTCTTGGACTTATCGAATTTTGGCGCCTTCCACTTCTCCTTTTGCTTGTTGAGAGGACACTCCGCTTTCATGTGTCCTGGCTTATTGCACTTGAAACACAAAGGAGAGGAAGAGGCGTTAGAAGAACCAAATTTAGCTTTGTTCTTATAGTTACCTTTTCAGAAGAAACGGTTGAACTTCTTGGCCATGAGTGCCATGGACTCCAAGTCCAACTCGTTTTCCGAGTCTTCATCATCGGTTGATGTGGATGTGGATGGAACGGCCTTGAAAGCAATGGCCTTCTTCTTTGGCTCGTCTTGCTTTAGATAGGACTTCATCTTTTCCTACAATTTGAGCTTGCTATCCTTGCGTACCTCGTATGACATTAAAGTACCCATTAGTTGAACTACGGTGTACTTATTCATGTCATTACCTTCCTCGATGGCGAAGGTACGTTTTTCCCAAGAAGAAGGAAGTCCTTCGATAAGCTTCAAACACTTCTCCTTTTGGGTGTAGGATTTGCCAAGAGCCTCCAACTCGTTTATGATGTCGACGAAGCGAGCGTAATACTCCTTCATCTTCTCGCCCTGTTGCATATCAAACATTTCGTAATCTTTGTTGACAACTACGAGTTTAGAGTCTCTTACCCTACTCGTCCCTTCATGTAGAATGAGGAGGGAGTTCCAAATTTGATATGCACTCTTACATGTGCATATCTTATTGAAGTCCTCAGGCTCCAACGCGCATTGCAAGGCGTTCATTGCCTTGGCATTGCTTACCTCCGCGGCGACCTCTGCAGTTGTCCATTTCTCAAAGTCTTCTTCTTCGGGCTCGACGTATTCCTTCATCGTGGTCCTCCATAGAGATGCACTCCGGAGGAAAGTTTCCATCCGGCATTTCCAGTACCCGTAGTTGGTACCGTTGAAGAATGGAGGCCTCGTTGAGGAATGTCCTTCCATCACCGAAGATGCTCCTTCACGGTTCCTGAAGGTGCCATAGTCGGAAGGTGGACGCACGGTCTTGTTGTCGTTGGCAGATATAGCTAAGTATCTGGCTCTGATACCAAATGTAATGCCCTACAAGCTACTGCACAAGTACTAGAGGGGGGGTGAATAGTACTTTAAAAAAACAAGGAGTATAATTCCTAATTATAATGCAAACAACTACCAAATCAATTTGCAGAAGCTTAAATTGAAGACAACAACAAAATTAACAATGCTAACAAGAGATGTTACTGGGTTCGGATCCACCCAAGTCTCCCCGACTTGTTCCCGGTGATCCTACGTCCCAACCACCCGGATCCCCTCCGGATACTTGAGTTAGAAACCCTAACTCAAGATTTCCACTATGAAATACTTGTGAAAATCCTCCACAAGTCAAATCATACAAAATGTAATTTGTGACTCCCATAACCCGGAATCACAACCACACTCTCACAACCGAGAGTGAAACTTACAAATCAAATATGAAATGAAATAAGAAAACTTCTTACCGAACAAAATACCTATGCCTTGAGTATTGCTTACGAATTAGGGCAAGGATGATTTTGAGGAAGAAGTGGCACCAAACCCTAGCTCCAAGATGTAGATTAGCGATGGAGAGCTTTGGGGAAGTTGGTGACCTAGAAACAAGCACTTGGCTTGGAAGGCTTCACACTCAATGAATCTCTCTTTGGAAGTAAGAGTTAGGAGAGATTATTGAATGGAAAGAATGAGCTTTGAATGAGCTTGGAATGAATTCTCTTGATCTCTAAACTTGCAATAATATCAGCCTTGGCAGCAATGAATGCAGCCCATCAAGTATATATAGGATAGAGGAGAGAGAGAAAGAAATTCGAGTCATTAAATGCTCCAACGGCTCTTTTCTGAACCCAACTAGTCGGTCAAAGAACAACCACCGACCGACTAGTTCATCAACTAGTCGGTCGGTCAATTAACTTAAACCGACTAATGAGTGAACTGAGAAAAGATCAAAGTACAGACATAAGGAACTAGTCGGTCTAAGAAGAGTAGCTGACCGACTAGTTTCACAACTAGTCGGTCGGTTACTCAACGTAGACCGACTAACAGATAAAACTGAAGTCTGAGCTAAAATAGACTTAGTCGGTCCAAGAACAAATGTTGACCGACTAATTCACCAACTAGTCGGTCACCAAATGAACATAGACCGACTAACAATAAACAGTAAGTATGGTGGAAATTTGGTATGTACAGTAAACTAAACTAGTCGGTCTAAGAAGGAAAGTTGACCGACTAGTTCATCAACTAGTCGGTCGATCAATGAACACAGACCGACTAATGATAAACAGTAGCTTAGGTTCAAATGTGCATGTACAGGGAAAGCTCAACTAGTCGGTCACAGAAGCATCACTGACCGACTAGTTCACAAACTAGTCGGTCGGTGAGTCAACTTAGACCGACTAACTGTAAACAGTAAAGAACTATGAATTAACTGACTGAAACTAATCGGTCCAAGAAGCTTGGCTGACCGACTAGATCACCATCTAGTCGGTCAGTTCTTCTTCTTGAACCAACTAACATGCACAAGAAGTCCCGAATCGAATCGCGAAGCTTCGGGAAGAATTGTATGGACTTTTACTAAGATCCTAGAGCTAAGATATGAGCGTTATGAAGAATTAAAACGTAAGACCTACTCAAGGCTTAACATTCTACGAAAGAAGCTTAAAGACTATAAATAAAACTTGACGATACCGTCTTCTATAGCTTCAATCGAATCTTCATGACGTCTAAATATGTCCATAAGCTTCAACGAAGCTTTAGACGAACGATCACGTGATTTGAGAAGTCTTGAGACGTCGTAATTGATATTCATATGAATTTGGCGACGATCTCCATAACTGCGCTCACAAAGTGTTAGTTCACGATATATTTATGTTTGTTCATCATCCAAAACCAAATCCGGGAGTCCAATATCCAACAGTGCTAGCTTTGGAATCTGGAATCGTTACTCCGGTTGATTGCTCTGAAATTTCCAGCGAGGAATCTAATTGGAATCTGGACTTGGAGCGCGATATTATTATGCCAACCCCCGGCGTCGCTAACCGACGCCGGTGTAGCTTTCGCGTCGTGTTGAGGTAACGCTTTGCACCCCTAGGACCCCCAACCCAACTGCATGCTAACCAAGACTAAAAATCAGTATTTTAAAGTATTTTAAATGTTTTAGCAATCACTAATCAAGATTAATAAAAACGGATGTAGGCCGGTGGACTTGTGCACGTAGGAATTGAAACTTTGGACTCGTTGGACGGTGTTTCTCTGACGTGATACTTGCAGGCAAGTGAAACTTGCCAACTCTTGTGTAGGGCCATGTTTTTTGGCCACTTCCTTGTTTTTAGCGTAAAAGAGACTAGTCAATGAAATGATAGCTGGTGTAACGACTGCTTTTCATGTATCTGGATTTAATATAATATAATATATGTTTTGGTGGATTTTCTCCTCTTGTGTGGTTTTTGTCTCCGTAGATTTCATTTTCGATCGATTCGTCGTATTTTCTCGTTTCCTCCTTAGGATTGTTGATTTCGAAGTATGTCATTCGTGACGGACTTCATAACGGTCGTATCTAACTATTAGATCAAGCCTAGGAGTCTTAGGAATCGATCCCGGGGCCCCGCGCTCCGTATCGGAACTTTTTGTGCTCATTAGCCGGTATAAGAAGGGGCACCGACCGACTAGATGACGATCCAGTCGGTCGGCAATCCTTCTTGGACCGACTAGTTGGCTTTCTAAATTTCTCAGGAGTTACTGTTTATCGTTAGTCGGTCTAAGAACGTTGGTTGACCGACTAGGTTGCAAACTAGTCGGTCAGCAATGCTTCTTTAACCGACTAACACATCATCTAATTTTAGTTGAGTTACTGTTTACTCTTAGTCGGTCTAAGAACGTTCATCGACCGACTAGATGCTAAACTAGTCGGTCAGTACTTGTTCATGGACCGACTAACTCTAAATCCTATTTTCGTTCAGGAGTTACTGTTTGCACTTTGTCGGTCTGCGTTGGTCGACCGACCGACTAGTTGCCAAACTAGTCGGTCAGTGGTTGCTCTTTGACCGACTAACCAGTGTTGAAACCTTAATTTCTGGGCAGCCGCCAGCCCATCCTATTTAAACCCAACCTAAACGATTTCTTCTTCCCCAACATGACCCAAAACCCTAAAATCTTCCCCCTTGAGCCCCCATCTTCCTCCAAGCTTCATTTCTTCATTCCAAGCCCTAAATCCATCATCCAAACCATCCATCCACTCTATCTACCTCTCATCTTCCCCAAAATCTCATCAAATCCATCAAAATCCCCAAATCCCCCAAAACCCTAGTTTCCCCAAACTTCTCCAATCTTTTCCAGATCTGATCCTAGGGTTCCCCGGAGTGTTTCTTCCGCCTCCTCTTGGTAAGAAATCGATCTACCGTTGTTTTATTAACCTATTTATATTTTTATGAAACCCTAATAAATTTCATGTTGTTTGATGTTGTTTCCCCCATAACAGCGATTTCCCCGTAGATTAGCATCCGTGAGACGAAGTGGTCGTCATCCCCGGTGCTAGGCAAGTGAAACTTGCCACTTAGGGTTTAGGCCATGTTTTAGGCCATTTGCTTGTTGTAGGCGTAAAAGAGGCTAGGCGACGAAATGATACTCACCTAGGCGCAAATTGGGGAACTAGCTTGACAACGAAGCTAGTTCCGACATTTAGCATGTTGCACAATTACCATGCCATGTTTACTTTCCATTAACGGTACGCAAATTAAATGTCATGTCATTGCATTCTTTAAGTGATCCCGTGATTGCGTAGCATCGCTACAATACTTGTGTTCCTGGCTCGTGACCAGAAGCGAGCATAATGAGTTGCTAACCCCAACGCTCGATATATTGATTGTGAACTAAGAAACAAGCTCCCGTGCGGGGCAACCCTGGCTCACTTGCTGGGCTCATGTACAGGGACCCTGGCTTGTTTACGTGTGGGATGGGGTAAGGGTTAAGCGGCCAGGCAACTGGGGGTCTGTTTGATCAACAACTGCAGTTGTAAGGCGTAAACTCTGGGGTGGGGTAGTGTTTAGTGCCGATCGGTGTGAATGATGTACCATTCAGCTGAAGGGCGTAAACATCTACAAAACAACGTGAAACGTGAATCGTGTTTAGTGCCGATCGGTGTGAATGATGTACCATTCAGCTGAAGGGCGTAAACACCTACAAAACAAATGTGAATTGATTGAGAATGATAGTAGCTTGGCTACTCTTGTCTTGTCCCGATAATTGTTCTCTTGTACAAATTGTCTTGCCATGTTTCAATTGTGCACTCATGTTATAACTTCCATGTCATGCATACTAAACTGCTAGGTTGCTAGAGCCTTACTTTCAGTTTCCTTGCTCAAGTCTTTTAGACTTGCTGACATGTGCCCCTTTAATCTTTTGGGTGACACATGTTAGATCCTGAGCCTGAATACCTTGTTGAGGACGAGGTGTTTGCTGACGCTGAGCCCGAGCTTGTGTTTGACGGGGAGTACGAGGACACTGGGGACCAGTCCTAGTGTCTTCGTTGTGTTTTACTTTTGTTAGACAGTTGTTTTGTTATCGGTGCGTAGCACCTATACTTTGTTATGTCGTTTCTTTTGTTGGCCTTGTTCTGGGCCTTAGACTCTTTTCCTTTAGCCTGGTGGCTTTTCTGGATGTTGGACTTATTTTCTTGTTGGACAATTTATGAGATGTGAGATTTTATTTCAGTTTCTCCTTGTGTTATTATTGTTATTCCGTTGTGGTTACAGGGACCTGCTTATGTATTTTTTTGACGCTTATCGGGTTTGGGGCTTCACAGCTCCACTCTCGTGTGGACCTTTTCACGTCTCGCCTCCATTTTAGGGAATCGGGTCGTGACAGCTGGCTAGACGCCTACTTGATCTAGTTTGACAACGAAACTAGATCCGTCACCTAATTGATCTAGCTTGACAATGAAGCTAGATCCAACCCTTTAAACTTGTTGTTCATGCATACTAAACTGTCACGTTTACTTTCTGTACATGTACGCCTTACTACTTGCCATGTCATGTCATCCATGCATTGAATGTCGCATTCGTAGCACACGCTACAATACTTGTACTCGTACTTCCTTGTCCGGCTAGGTGCACCCCTATGCCATACTTGTTAAAACACTTCCTGGCTCGTGATCCAGAAGCGAGCATTCCATGCTCGGGGGTAAGGCCCTGGCTCGATACACGTGGAGGGGTAGGGATAAACAGTCACTTGAGCTTAGGAGTTGGCCCGCGCAGCCACTCTAGCCAAAAGGCGGAATCTCTGTGCACGAAGTGCTTACTTTACTTGTCTTGTACTTGTCTTGTGAATGTTTCATGCCATGCTTAAATGCCATACTCGTACCTTACTTTACTTTACCTTACCTGTTGCACTCATTACTTTAACTGCCATGTCATTGCATCATACTAGAACTGCTAGGTTGCTTTACTTTTACCTACTTTCAGTTTCCTTGAACAAGTCTTCCAGACTTTCTGACATGTGCCCATTGCTCTTTTGGGTGTCACATGTTAGACCCTGAGCCAGATACAATTGTTGAGGACGAGGTGTTTACTGACGTTGAGCCTGAGCCTACGTTCGTTGAGGAGTTCGAGGACACCGGAGACCAGTCTTAGTGACTGTTGAGTTGCCTTTGCTTTAGGTTGCTGTTAGTTGTCGGTGCTTGCACCATTACTTTGTTTTCGTACTTTGTACTTTTGTTGGCTATGCTGGGGCCTCTTTTAGACTCTTTTATTTTAGCCTGGTGGCTTTTTCTGTGATGTTGAGATTTATTATTATGGATATTCTGAGATGTTTCTTTTGTCTCTTTTCTTTATTATTATCTTTGTTTCGTTTCGCGTTGCAAGGACATGCAGTTTAAATGTTGATTGACGCTTATCGGACTTGCAGCTTTGTAGCTTCAAGTCTAAGCGGACCTTCTCACGCTTCGCCTCCACGTTTTTTGGGAATCGGGGCGTGACAACTGTAAAATAGACAGGCGACTGTTTATCCTTCATTAGTCGATTGCTGCAATGAAAGGAAATAAAAAGCGAGATACAACTTTTGCACTTATGCCTTGCAGACGACTGTTGACCATTTCACAGGCGACTGTAAATACTTCATCAGTCGACTGATGCGAAAAGCTCAAGTGAGTCAATAATAAATTGACTTGAGCAGTGCACCATAGTCGACTATAGAAGGCTCGACAGGAGACTGGAATCACCCAGTCGACTGTAAAACCTTCAGCAGGCGACTCTAGGAGAGCCAAAGACTCCAATTGAGTCTTTAGGCAAGATGAACCTATTAGGTTTGATTCTATGATAATCCTAAGGCTCACTAAGATGGTTAAATGCATGTGCATGAATGAGTAGACCATCTATCAAGGCATTACGTTAAACCTAGACTCAAAAAGAGAGAAAGAAGTAAATGAAATATTACATGGATTACATTGCTTTCCTTAGAGTCTATGGCTTCAATCATCTCCAAGTTTTGGCACCCTTGAGTCCAAGCTTTGGCCATTCGCCACTTGATGTCCATCCTTACACCAAGTGTATAGTCTCCAAAAATGATATTCTTGAAATGTTAACTATGAGACTAAAACAAGAGAGTCATTGGCAACAACATAATGTTGTGATCATCATCAAAATAAGATTGGTATGAAATACCAATACTTAACACTCGTGTCGTGAGATGTTTGGTCAAGTCCTATAATGAGCAAAACCCTCGTTTTGTGTTGCTGAGACATGCGCCTAGGGAGAAATGGCAACCGAAGTGATCCGAGGAGCCGAGTGATGTGCCAGCTCTTTTACTTGACTTAAGTCCCAGCACGTTGTTGTGCTTTCAGCAAGAATTTCACCATTGGGAGCATGTGCCTTTTGAAGCACTTTTGTGCGTGAACCGAAGTCGTGTTACGTCACTTGTGCCCCACGGAGACCTACCTATAGTGATGTCAAAGTACCAGTGACCATGAAGGTTTAGTTAGGCTTGGTTGTGACAACGTCGAGTTGGCGACGGAGGAAGACTTGGCATTCAGGCGAGCCGCCTGGTGGTGTGGTACATAGTGGTAATAGTACATGCCCCACTCTGAAACAAAGAAAAGGTGCGTGCCACACTCACAAGGGACTGCCAGTGAGACACTGGAGGAAGGTGGGGATGATGTCAAGTCCGCATGGCCCTTATAGGCTGGGCCACACACGTGCTACAATGGCAATGATAATGGGAAGCAAGGCTATAAAGCAGAGCGAATATGGAAAGATTGCCTCAGTTCGGATTGTTCTTTACAACTCAGGAACATGAAGTTGGAATCGCTAGTAACCGCGGATCATCATGCCATGGTGAATATGTAACCGGTCCATGTACACACTGCCTGTCACATCCTGGAAATGGGTTTCGCCCAAAGCATCAGACCAATGATCACTCATGAATTTTGTGTACCCTTAGTGCCACAAAGGCTTTTGGTGGTCTTATTGGCGCATACCACGGTGGGGTCTTCGACTGGGGTGAAGTCGTAACAAGGTAGCCATAGGGGAACCCGTGGCTGGATTGAATCCTTAGCAATGGAAATGCCCTCACCTACTTGACAAAACTAAGGACCTGCAAGCAAGGCAACAGATGCTTATGTTGAAAGTCGACTTTTCCATTTTCCTTCTTGTTCATCAATCTCCAATTATGACAAACCGGGTATTATGGTGAGATGTGAAAACACCCGATCCCATTCCGATCTCGATATATGGAATCGTCTCATGCCATATGTACTGAAATTGTTAGGGAGACATGGTCAAAGCTCAGGTTGAGAAGCAAAAAAAGAAAGGGGGTAGACGGCGGAAGCCGCCAAAGTAGGATTAGGGCATTAGTGGGGGTTAGGAAATTTTGAATTTTGCACATGAATGCGTTACTCGAGGCTGTGCTCCCTTTTCTAGAGTCCGCTGCCCAAGCTGCAGCAGAAGTGGAAAAAGTGGTAAGATTCAACTATTACGAGTTTGATAAACTTGACTACCGCCAACAGGTTATTTCACTTCATAGAAGGTAGACAAATTCTTTGTCAATTGCAACACCTTGTAATTTACAATTACAATACCTTTATGACATTGACCATCGTCATCAAATCATAAAGTATTAGTCAAATTTGTTCTCGTACATTTCTTATTCTGTTAGAAAAAGACATACATACCCTTGATCGATGCCAACAAGATCATAGGCGTGTTTCTATACCAAATACATCTTATGTGCATCACATAGTAGCAATGCTTATAGCTTGACTGATGCCAACAAGTATAGCACTGGTACATAAATATTTTATACTTTTGAAATGACAGATGGCTATGGATAATTCTTAAAAGAATTTCAAACGTAATGGACTTGATATAATTTGGAAAGAAAATTAAGTCATGAAGATTACAACTGGATTTAAAATTTACGCTAATCATTTAGCTTGGCCAGCAGTAAAATGAGAGGAAGTATTTCCATACCTGAATTATCAAGTCGCGTTCCTTAATTATTTAACTAATCAAAATATGTCTGCAAGACATCAATATGATAAGAAAATTTCAAATCCAATGATCTCAACAAGAATATTGTAAATTTCAATTTTAAATTTGGTTTTTGTCATCTACTAATTAATCCATTTAATTTGGTTTTAAATTTAAACTAATTCTAAATTTAACAAGCAAAATATAATCACATTAAAATTTGCTTAATAATTATTTGAACTACGAGATGATATCCTACACTATTAGTTTCGATAACCAACAGCAGAGCGGTCACAGGGATCATATAATTATTGTGCACATAATCTAATTATAGGCATAAAAGCAATAATTTAAATATTTCATGCAAGCATATTATCTTATAAAAATTTAAGCATGGAAAGTTTAATATGATCGACCAAAAAAATTCTAAACAATTTAAAATTATTCTAACTATTTAATTTTATGTAAAAAATTTGGTTGTATTAAAATTAATTTTACTGCTTGGAATTAATTTACAATCAAACATGTAAATTTTAGTTTTTAATTAAACCAATTCTAAATTATTCTAATTAACTAATTCATCACAAACATTATTTCAAGAATTAATTTACATAAACATTGTAATCTATTAGCAAATGATTGTAAATTAAAATTTTAAATTGCTACCTAGATTAATTTATATTAATATCACAATTTAAATTTTCATAAATTAAAATTTGCAATGAAAATAAATTAATATTTAGCAATTGTTTATATTAACAGCATAAAATATGAACTTTGTAGATGAGCTCGGATACCACGATAAATCTACATAGCTAGCAATTCTAATCAAATTATAAAAGAAGAAGCGGTAAATTTCAAAAAATTTAATCCTAGTGCAAATACCCAAAAAAACTACAGAAATTATAAATTAAAACTGATGAATAAAAATCATAGCTTTAAACGTCTATTCTTACATGATATCTGCTTCCCAAAACTTTAGTGAAGATCCCCACTCTCCTCACAAGTAAGTGAGATAGAAGGTTTATCTAATACTGAATCCCATCATGATCCACGATCTTTTCAAGAACTCAAACTCGGTATCAAACATTTCTAGCGTCTGAGAAAAAGAAAGGGAAAAGACTTTTTCTTTTGAAGAGAAAAATTCTCTCTCAAAGCTAAAGGTTATTTCTCTTTTAATTTTGGATTCATTTGAAAGGAGCATAAACTAATCTTAATTTCAAAAAAATATTTTAATTTTTGTCAAAAAAAATTTAAAAACAGAAGCAGCCACAACCACAACTATTTGTTGGGTTTCTTACTATTTATACATCAAAACCACCCAAAAATGAATGATTTTGTACGTGGATTGATGCAACACATCTAACTCCTAAGATCAGTGGGCTGTTTGGCTAAGGTTGCATGGGATTGATGACCAACGCCGACCCCAACCCAGTTACCAACCATGACCAACTTGTTTATGTACCAATCTGATTGCAACACACAGCAATCAGGTCCCGTCAAATTTGTCTACCCACATTGTACCTCTCTGAAGGTCAATAATATTTTTTTGAAAGATAATTATGCTTCATTAACTAACAAATAATGTACAATATACACTAAAATTATAGACATCTAAGCTAATATTGGACATAGACGGGAGAGGGGACACAAGCGTCGTCATCCCCTACTAGCCAATCCTAGAATAGAATCTAAGCTACTAAGACATGTCTAAAAGATACAAGTTAGGACCAATTTCTAAGGGCAGTACGAAAACTTTGTCTTCCTTCCTTCCAACTAATGGAAGCACTGAGAACTCGAACGTCTTCGTAAATATTTCTGAATATGACGACTTTGCGCTTTCTAGAGTTATTGAACACCCTTCTATTCCTTTCATGCCATGAATGCCATACCACTAAACAGATAGCTAGACAGGCTATACCAGAAATTTTTGTCTTACTCCTGAAGCAATCTTGTATAAGTGTCATTTCTTCTAATAGGGTCCCAATAGGCCTATGGGAGAGACCAAGCTTAAATCTACATAATTCCCGTATGTATGATGTAAAAGGACATTCAGAAAAGAGATGTTTAATAGATTTCATAGGATGCTGACATAGAACACGGGAGCTATTAGTAACTGGAATATTCCGCTTAACAAGATTGTCAAATGTCAGCGACTTATCATTCAGCAACCTAAGCAGACAGGTGGACATTTTTGGGCAGCAGTTTAGGAACCAGACCACATCATAATAAGGGACAACAGGAGATGCAGAACGAATTACTTCCCAAGCTGAAGTAAGGGAAATAGTAAGGGAAGGTTTCCAGCAAAGAGAAGGGGACATTAGATCATTACTTGCTTCATAAAATGTAAAGACCCTGGCTATGAGGAAAACACTAGAAGGGGGTTAAATAGTGTTTATAAAATTTAATTACGAAATTACGCCTTGTTTCAGAGTGTTTTCTCACTACAAAGCGTTGACCGTGGAGAACCCGGTCAACGTGGTCGAGGGGCCCGCTTCGGGTCCCTCGGGGGCTTCGAATCGGTGTAGAAGGGGCGAGGGGTAGCCTCGGCCCTGGTTGAGACGCTCGGCCTCGGACAGGAGTGCTCGGCCTCGGCTGGAAGGGGGACGAGGGGTAGCCTCAGTCGCCCGGGTAGATGCACGGCCGACGGGTGGCGAGGGTGAGTCTCGGACTCGATTAGGATGCTCGGCCTCGGTAGGACGTGCTCGGCCACGGCAGGCTGACGGTGAGGGGAAGCCTCACTGTCCGGTTGATCGAGTGGTCGGAGAGGGGTGAGGGGTAGCCTCGGCCCGTTGATCTGTTGTCCACCTGCGCAGACGAGAACGCTCGTCAGGGGGCCGGACCTTGGTTCCAGCCAAATCCCCTCCGATGCCTAAGTCAGATAGAGATCTGAGAAAGGAGGCCCGACGGAGACGGTCCGACTCGTGAGGAGATCGTAACGGCGTCTCTCGGCGCGAGCGGGGGAGGAAGGAGATGAATTGGGGGAACGAGGTCGTTGATGGAGTACCTTAGGTTTTGTTACCTGAGATGCGGTCCCCTTCTTCGTCGTCTTCCTGGCCCTTTTATAGAGCTCCCGCTTGATTGCCTCCGGCCCACGTCCCACGCCCGCCATTGATCGTGCCCCATCAGTCCCCCCTTGTCGCCGCTCTCTCCGCCATGCCAGCACCTCCCCATTATCGCCATTTAGTAGTCGCGCGTCCGGGGGAGTGGTTTTCGCAGGAGTGGGCGAGCGACCAACGGGTTATTGGGGCCGGGTCGGATCGACGTTCGAGAAGGTCCCTTGTAGGGCCTTTGTCGAATGGGCTTTGAGGACGCAGATGGGCTTTTGACCAGTAGTCGGGCTCTTGGGCTCGTGCTTTATGGGTCTCAGTCAAATAGGCGTAACAATTGCCCCCATCGGTCGGGTTGATCGGCCTCGGCCGGTTCGGCTCGGCCGATGTGACCTCTGCCGATTTTAACGAGCTCGCCAGTCGATGCCGACTCATTTATTAGTCGTCATCATGAGTTGGCCCGTTCGATATTTTTAAGGCGCGGGTCCCGAAGCGCCGTCGGCCTTCAGATGCTGCCACGTGTAGCGGCAAGCTTATCCCCGCCGCTCACGGAGTCGCCTTAAGTTCAAGAAGCCGAAGGGTTCGTGAGCCGCCATTGGTGGGGTCGATCAGCCTCGGCTCGCTCAGATCACCCGTTGTGTCTCCTGGGATTCCGAGCGGCGCTTCAATCGAGGCGAGGCCATAAATGCAGGTCATGATGAGGCGGATCGATTGGACTTCGACTGGCGCCAATTTCGGAACGCCGCCGACTCTTCGAGCCTCGCCACGCGTTCTTGTCAGGTGCTTCGAATTCTCCCCTGGCATATAAGATCCCCAGTTGTGTTGATCTCCACTTCTCCTTTGCTCCTCCCGGTATTCAAAGCCTTCAGCAACTCGGAGTTCCCTGTCGCCTTCGCTTCTTTGCCTTCTCCAAACTGGTTGAAAATAGGTAATTCCTCTCTTGCTTTCATCTTATGGCTGCCCTTAGGATAGGCGGTTCTGGTCAAAGGGCAAGGGATCCTTCGGAGTCCAGGCGGGGTGAGCCCCGGCTAGGGGGATCAGGTTCCCCCGCCGGGAGTCGTTCTCTTCAGGATAAGGGGAAGGAGAAACTTTTTCCAGACTACGCCCGTGATGACGTGGCGTCGGCTGCCGTACGGCTTAATGTGCCCCCGGTTGTCCTCCGTACGCCGTCGAGGACCCCTCCTTCGGTTGCTGCGGAGATCCGGGAGAGATATCTCTGCTTCCCATACGAGGTTCGGGTTCCATTTGTCGACGAGCGGATTTGCCTTCCGAGGAGCAATGAGGTCGGCGTCTACGTCGAGATGTTCTGCCTGGGTCTTCGCTTCCCGCTCCATCCCTTCTTCATCCAGGTCATGGAACATTTCACAGTTTCCCTGTGTCAGTTCACCCCATGTTCGATCGCGGTACTGACGGGCTTCGTAACGCTCTGCTGTTCCCGTGGTCTGGAGCCGACTCTCCCCCTTCTCTTCCACTTTTACCAGGTCCAGACAGTCGGTCCGGGGTCATGGCTGCTACTCCGAGCTCGTTCGAGGAGGGAATGCCTGATCGGGTTACCCCGCTGGTCAGGGGATTGGAACTCGGATTATGTTTTCGTGGTCTTCTTGGGGGAGGCCCAGATTCTAACAAGCTGGGGCAGTTCTGTCCATCCTCGCCCGTCGTTAGTTCTCTCAGACGCCGACCGGGCAGCCGCTGCGCTTCTGTTGGCTCTTCCTTTGGAAACGAAGTCCCTCTGGTCTTTGTTGGACGACCTACTCCTGAAGGCCGTCTTGTGGTCTCCGGGTAGGTCGATTTTTCATCCCCGGATCGCCCTATGACTCATCCTGATTTCGGTCTCCTTTGCAGGGATGGCTGGCCACGAATTCGTCCGTGACGTCGATGAGCTGATCCGTCGTGGAG
The DNA here is from genome assembly GCA_030789695.1 of Scilla litardierei. NCBI lineage: Eukaryota > Viridiplantae > Streptophyta > Magnoliopsida > Asparagales > Asparagaceae > Scilla > Scilla litardierei. The sequence goes on from CM061131.1 coordinate 99,106,645, forward strand.
CCGCTCGGAGCCGAGGTAGTACATCTGGAAGGGCGCCTCGGAGGACCGTTGAGGAGGAAGTGCGCCGAGCCGAGCCTTCCGTGGGTAAGGTGGTGGCCGCGCCTCCCGCCTCTTCTTCTGGCGATCCCCTTCCGGGGGGTGAGGATGGTGCGAGGCGGAAGCGTTCCCCTCCGGCGCCTTCGGAGCCCCACGGTGGAAAGAAGAGGAAGGAGGACGTGGATCCCTCCGGTCCGGGAAGTTTCGCGCTTCCCGTGGCGTCTGCCGGGGATCCTTCGATAGCTTTGCCAGCCACTCCCCTCGCAGCGTCTTCGCCCGTATCACCAGGGGTCGGGGCCTTGTTGGCGAGCGACTTGGCTTCGATCGTCGTCCCTGGGAGTTCGATGTTTGTTGACCGAGCCCTGGCCTAGCAGGTTGCCGAGGTCTCCGTCCCTCCCCGGGACCGCAGCCTCCTCAAGAAGATCCCGGCCGACAAGATGTCGGATTCCTTGGTCTGGATCCTTCAACAGGTTCGGTTATCTTGCTATCCTCTCTTTCTCTTTATTCTCTTCTTAGCCCATGTCTCGTCTTTTCAGGGTTCAGCGCTCGCTGTGGAGTTACAGTGTCGAGCCGTCCGCTTGAGGGAGCTGGAGGAGTCCTCCATGAGGGCTCAGGAGCGGGCCGGGGCGGCTGAGGTGGCTATGACGGAGGCCCAGATGGAGTCTCGGTGTCTCAACCTCCGTGTGGCCAAGTTGGAGGGACGAGTGGGTGACCTCCAGGGAAAGCTGGAGGATGCTCATCAGTCGGCTGAGGAAGCGGCGGAGTCGTTCCGCCTGGAGAGGGAGGAGCTTCAGAGGGAACTGTCGGATCGGCGCCAGGTGGTGCGGCTTGCAGAGGAGGTGGAGAAGGGCGTCGTCGAGACCCTGGGGAAGAGGATCTTCGAGGTTCTCAGGGGGGGCTTTCGGTAAGTATGAAGACCTCATCGCCCCTCGGATCGTCGAAGTCGTCCAGTCTTCTTTCCGGGAATGTGCGGAGCGTGTTTGGCAAGCCCCACCGCCGGTCGATCCCCCTCGCTCTGAGCAGGGCGAAGTGCCCGAGGATGTGTCCTCCCGAGCTCGATCTCCCTAAGCCGTCCCTCCCGGCCTTATCCTCAAATTTTTAAGCATTCGCTTCGCTTTGGGCCAGTCTACTTGAAATGGATCCCTGGCCCCCGCTATCTCCTTCGGCTTCGTTATCGGCTCCATGGCCAATAATTGCTGGTTGCATGGCTGCTAGCTTGGGCAACCTACTTCGGGTCTTTTGTCAACCAATTTTGCTCTGTCGGTGTCGATCTAGCTTCTGTAGGCGAAGAACTCTGTCATTCGTCGCAAGTAGATTGTTTGTAGGGTGTTTCCTTCGCCTTGCTCCCCTGTAAATAAGACGCATTTTTGTATTCTGGTTAGCTATTATAAACGAAATCGACTTACTTGGACTTCTTGTGTACTTTGCGTTGTCGCCTTGTTCTTGGCTTAGGAATGGACGAAGTTGGCGTTGGCTGGGGGGATCCTCCCTAGACTTAGGGGCGCAGGAGTCGGTCAGTGAGGGCAAAGCTCCTCAGCTTAGGACCGGTCGGCGTCCGTGTCTGCTGGGGGAATCGCTCCCAGACTTATGAGCGCTGGTGTCGGTCGGCGAGGGCTAAGCTCCTCGGCTTAGGACCGGTCTTGGGGGGATTCTCCCCAGACTTAGGGGCACAGGAGTCGGTCAGCGAGGGCAAAGCTCCTCGGCTTAGGACCGGTCGGCGTCCGTGTCTGCTGGGGGAATCGTTCCCAGACTTATGAGCGCTGGTGTCGGTCGGCGAGGGCTAAGCTCCTCGGCTTAGGACTGGTCTTGGGGGGATTCTCCCCAGACTTAGGGGCGCAGGAGTCGGTCAGCGAGGGCAAAGCTCCTCGGCTTAGGACCGGTCGGTGTCCGTGTCTGCTGGGGGAATTGCCCCCAGACTTATGAGCGCTGGTGTCGGTCGGAGAGGGCTAAGCTCCTCGGCTTAGGACCGGTCGGCGTCCGTGCCTGCTGGGGGAATTGCCCCCGGTCTTATGGGCGCTGGAGTCAGTCGGCGTCGGCCTGATTCCTGGCGTGCCCTCGGCTCATCAGCTTCTCAATGTCCTTTTTCAAGTGCCAGCAATCTTCTGTGTCATGACCATCGTCTTTGTGGTACTTGCAGTACTTCTCCCTGTTCTTCCCGCCTCTTTTAGCCTTCGGTGGGGGGCGATCAGCTCGCTCTTCCTTCTGTACTTGGGCGAGAATGGCGTCCGGGGTGATGTCCCTCGTGCTTTCTCCCCGCTGCCTGTTCCTCTGCCTCTTCTCGGTCCGGTACCCTTCGGGGCTAACTCGTCCGCCGTCGCCGCGCTTGGTCCCTCGAGCAGCTTTTCCTGCATCCTCGGCCAAGGCCTCCTCGATCAGCATGAAGCGTTCGGCCCTTGCCATGATCCCGGGGAGGTCCTTCGGGGGGTCGTTGTGTAGGGACTTCTTGAGGCCCCTGTGGCGAAGTCCTTTCTTAAGGGCCGTCTGGACCACCAGGTCGGGTGGGTTGTTCACGTTCAGCCTTTCCGCATTGAAGCGGCGCATGAACTGTCGGAGTGGCTCGGCCGGGCCTTGCACTATGTTGAACAGATGTTCAGCACCAGGTTTGATCAGCCTCCCCGCCATGAACTGTTTGCAGAACAACTGGGCGAGTTGTTCGAAGCTGTTGATGGAGCGGCCGGGCAGGCTGTGGTACCAGATCCTCGCCGCTCCCCTGAGAGTAGAATAGAAGCCCCGGCAAAGCAGGTCATCGTCAGCTCCCTGGAAGGCCATGTCCCCCTCGTAGTCCATCACGTGGTGTGCCGGGTCTCCTATTCCATCGTACTTTCCCAGCACCGGGATCCGGAATCGGGAGGGGACCCGTGCGTCGGTTATTCTCCGTGACAAGGGGCACCGGTCTCCGTGGATGCCTCCGGGGATGCGGTACTCGCCTGCCTCTGGATCGACCGGGGGTGGAGGTAACACCGGCGCCAGCGGGGCTGGCTCCGCAGCCTTCGCCACGCTGGGGGCCGGGCTGTCCCGACGTTCCCGACTCCTCCTGCGGGAGCTCCTGCTCCGCCGCGATCGGTCTCTCGAGTGGTGTCGTTCGCTTCTCCTGCGGCGGGACGACCGCGATCGACGAGACGAGGCCGTCCTCGATTCGCCGTCCGTCCCTTCGGTCTCTCTTCGGCTCCTTTCACGATAGGGTGAGGAGGCGCGTGACCTCGCCTGACGAGAGCCGGACAGCGTGAACCGACGCTCCGTGTTCGGTTTCCGGGTCCCGTGGTCGTTGACCATGGCGGACCGCAAGTGTGGGGGACCCCCTGCCCACCGATGGCTGTCGTCCAACGTGCCTCCGTTGGGTGGCGCAGGGCCGACGAGCTGCTGCACCGTCACGACCAACGTCTGGAGGCTCGCGTTGGTCTCCTGAGCCAGGGCGCGGAGCTGTCCCTGCGTGGCCAGTTCTGAGCCGCCGGTTTCTTCGGTGGAGAGGGTGGGGTGGCCGCTGACGGGCGTGTCCTCGGGATTGCCGTTTGTTGTGCCATTCCCCTCCTCCGGGATGGGGGGCATGCGCTTCCTTCCATTGCTGGCTCGTGCCATTGTTGGTGTGGTTTGCTTCTTCGTGGGACGGTCTCCGGTTCCCACAGACGGCGCCAGATGTTTCAGAGTGTTTTCTCACTACAAAGCGTTGACCGTGGAGAACCCGGTCAACGTGGTCGAGGGGCCCGCTTCGGGTCCCTCGGGGGCTTCGAATCGGTGTAGAAGGGGCGAGGGGTAGCCTCGGCCCTGGTTGAGACGCTCGGCCTCAGACAGGAGTGCTCGGCCTCGGCTGGAAGGGGGACGAGGGGTAGCTTCAGTCGCCCGGGTAGATGCACGGCCGACGGGTGGCGAGGGTGAGTCTCGGACTCGATTAGGATGCTCGGCCTCGGTAGGACGTGCTCGGCCACGGCAGGCTTACGGTGAGGGGAAGCCTCACTGTCCGGTTGATCGAGTGGTCAGAGAGGGGCGAGGGGTAGCCTTGGCCCGTTGATCTGTTGTCCACCTGCGCAGACGAGAACGCTCGTCAGGGGGCAGGACCTTGGTTCCGGCCAAATCCCCTCCGATGCCTAAGTCAGATAGAGATCTGAGAAAGGAGGCCCGGCGGAGACGGTCCGACTCGTGAGGAGATCGTAACGGCGTCTCTCGACGCGAGCGGGGGAGGAAGGAGATGAATTGGGGGAACGAGGTCGTTGATGGAGTACCTTAGGTTTTGTTACCTGAGATGCGGTCCCCTTCTTCGTCGTCTTCCTGGCCCTTTTATAGAGCTCCCGCTTGATTGCCTCCGGCCCACGTCCCACGCCCGCCATTGATCGTGCCCCATCAGTCCCCCCTCGTCGCCGCTCTCTCCGCCATGCCAGCACCTCCCCATTATCGCCATTTAGTAGTCGCGCGTCCGGGGGAGTGGTTTTCGCAGGAGTGGGCGAGCGACCAACGGGTTATTGGGGCCGGGTCGGATCGATGTTCGAGAAGGTCCCTTGTAGGGCCTTTGTCGAATGGGCTTTGAGGACGCAGATGGGCTTTTGACCAGTAGTCGGGCTCTTGGGCTCGTGCTTTATGGGTCTCGGTCAAATAGGCGTAACACGCCTAATTAAAATTCTAATCCAACAAAGATGCAGAAATAAGAATTAACAACAATTAACAAAGCTAACAAAATTATATTTCAAGGGTTCAGATTATCCAAGTCAAACCCGACTTGTTCCCGGTAATCCTACGTCCCTTCTACCCCGATACCTCCGGATACTCAAGTTAGAACCCTAACTTGAGGTTTCCTTTAAACCCACTTGTAGCAATCCTACAAGTGTAATCGACCTATAATTGATGTCTTTGAATCTCACAACTTGGGATCAAGCAAACCACTCTCACAAACCGAGAGTGAATTCAAATATGAATTTAATGAAATTTGAAATGACAACACTTACAAATTACATATGCCTTGAAGTAGAACTTGAAGGAGCAAAGTGTTTTGTGTGTTGATGTCTCTTCCAAGAAGAGAGTGAAGACCTTTCTCTTGTCACCACCAAATGCTTAGAGGATATCAACTTTGATTCTAGGTTGGAGAGCAAAAGAGAATGTGATTCTAGAGCTTAGAGAGAATTGAGAGCTTGAGAGTTAGAGATGAGATCAATGAAGTCTTAAGGGTTCCAAGAAGTCTCCAATGGAACAGTAGGAGACCCTTTTATAAGTTCTCTAAAACCCTCAAACAAAATACCCAAAACCCCTTTTGAAATCCGTGTGGAAAATCCCAACGGATTGATTTTACAACCAGGCCAGTTGACTGAAGAAGAACGAACAGTCGCCTGCTGCACTGAGTCAGAGGATAGGTGAGAATTCAAAAGGTAATTTACCACGTAGGACAGTCGACTGAAGAAGGTTGGACAGGCACCTGAAAACTATCAGGCGGCTGGGAAACCTTCTACAGATGATTGATACCCTAAGTGCATAAGTTATAAAAACTGAAGAAATCTGGGTATGCTAGAACATGCGACTGATGTGGGAACCACAGGCACCTGTGCCATGGGATGGTGATTGGGAAACCAACGTCATTCGTCTGTTGCATAAGTGCGCAACTAGCCAAAATCAATGTTCTGGGCAACTATTGGACATGCGACTGTAATGGTATAAACAGGTGCACATGCCATGGTCAGGCGCATGTAAAACCTACTTACATCACCTGCAGATGCTAGTGCAAAAGTTGACAAAACTTAAAAAATTTGGGTAAGATGAGACAGGCACTAACAAGTCACAGGCGCATGTACTTTGTACGGCAGTTGCCTGATGAAAGTTAAGAAATGAAAGCCCAAAAATCAAGTCAAAAGTGTGTGCATAACAAACGAATGGAGAACAATTCTCAAGCGCCTGTATGTTGACAGGCGCCTATATAATGTTAATTAATCGCCTGTTGAAAGTCCAAAAAGTACTACTTAGAATAAAAGAAGTTGGAAACCTGGGAATTGGTTTCTAATGACTTCCTAGGCTAGAATGAGTGAAGTGGGTGAGCTCCAACAATAATCTACTTCAAAACTATATTCTAATGAGAAAGAAAAGAGAATTAAAAGATTACATTTGTTTTTGCTTCTCTTCTTTCTCTTGAATGATTTTGAAGTCTTCTTGAAGACTTTGAAGCTCCATTCTTTATCTTTGATCACCCAATCTTCAACTATGAGCTTTAATTGATCTTCATGGTCATCCATTGCTATTTGATCGTCATGATAAGCTTAGGCCATGGATTAACTGCATGGAGGGGATTAGTCACAAGTATTTATGTTTGCTCATCATCAATACCAAGTAGGGAGAAGTCCAATACTCAACATTCTCCCCCTTTTGTGATGACAAACAAACATAAACAAAAAGATAAATAATTGTGCTTAAGAATACTTACTCCCCCTACATAGATGCCAATTAAGTTAGACAATTTAAATATGGGCATCTATGATCAATTAAAGAAATAGTATGATATTAGTGAATGAAATGAATTCAAGTATTTGAATTTAAGATTTTTGAATCCAAATTCATTATATCATACTTCCCCTGAATCTAAGGCTATTTCAATCTTAGAGTCAATTTTAGCTTCTAATTAGCACAAAATTATGAGTTTGTTTATTTCTATCCCCCTATGGCATTACCCAAAAGTGGAAGTAGAGAAACAACATCAATAGTGCTAAAATAAAAGTAAAACAATCATGGGAGTATAAAGAATGAGATACGTATTTAATGTGATACCAAAAGTAAATCGAGAAAACTTGAAGGTGTATCATATAAATACACATCAATATCATCAATATCCAAAAAGATTTAATTGACTGAAGGAAATGAGGTCCAATATCAACATTCAACATGCAATTCATCTCAACATATATATGAAAGAGCACAAAGAGAGACAACATTGCACAATAATAACAATGAGATAATAATGAGGGGCCAACGATGTCATCATATATATGAAAACAAAATACATGGAGTACAAACGACATATGACAACTCCATATACATCAAGAAGAAAACTTCAAATATCAATATCCATACAACCAGAAGTATAACCAACCAACCATACGTACAAGTAAAATATCCATTGATACATCAAAACTCAAGACTCCCTAACCCTAACAAAAAGAATGATCCTAGGGTGAGAAGTCTCGAAGCAGCATCAATCCAGCTGGACGACATCAGAGGAACCCTTAGGGGCTCTCATCTCTGCGTGGAAGCCATAGGTGCCCGTCTCTGTAGAAGATACAATAGCAACAGCATTGATGTCCTCAGAAGCAGGCTCAGAAGGCTGACCAATAACAGTAGCAGACTCAGGAGTCTGGGAGATGTCAGCAGGAGGAGGCTGTGTGACGTCTGCTGGAGGAGCCTGAGCATCACCAGAAACATCAGCAGGATGGGTAGGATAAGCAACAGCAGGCTGAAGCAATGCCTGGAGAGATGCTGGAATAGATATGTTATGATGTAGAAACGATGTATGGAACAGCTCAAACATGACGGATATCTTCTGATCCATATCAGACACCTTCTTGTCCAACTGGACACGGAGGGGATTAGAAGCAGGTGGAGCAGAGGATAAAGGGATCGATGAATCAGCTGGTGGAACAGATAAGGAGGATGGGCCAGAAACAGACAGCCTCTTCTTGGCTACAGTCTAAAGAGCTGAAGATGACTTCAGCTTTGCAGATGCATCCAGAAGAGGGCCAAGAGGGACTGACTCATATGCAGAAAGATCAATCTGGAAGTGGCAAAAGACATAAGTCCAAATTCAACCGTACGGGATATGAGAAGTGGTGGAGGTGATCTCAATGTGGTCCCTCCTGTCAAAGATAACAACGGCCCAGTTAAAATATATGCCTGAAAAGATGGCATACATGTATTTCAAAATCTCATGAGATGGCTGATCAGAAGACCCATACTTGGGTAGAATGTTGGACTTGACTACATGGTGGACAGCCCAACCACGTGGGGTGAACATGGAAGATCTGACGCCAGAAGTGAGGATACCAGGGATCTCACGAAACATGTCCCGAAAGACGGCCTGATCGAGAGCTGCTACCCTACATATGGAAATGTCTACATGTAGGGATCCGATAAAAGGAATCCTAAGGATAGTCCCTAGAAGCTGGGGATCAAGCTTGATCGGGGTCCCCTAAACGATGGTGTCCAATATCCCAAACTTATTGGTTTGCATAGAATAACTAACTAGCATGGGGTAGGGTCTAGGAGACTCATCATGAGAATATCTAAAAAGATCAACCAACTTGGTCACAGTCAAAAGCTGCGAGAGGTTCTCTACAGTGAAGGCTGGATACGAGATAAAACACTCCTTGAGGAGCTTGACGTTAATCACCAAATTGTATTTTCCCAAAAACATGTCGTCACGACACGTGGGGACATGAGAAGTAGGAGCTGAAGGCTGTGAAGATTCAGGGTTGTCTTGGGTTTGGGGTTCAGCTTCGGGGTTGGCAGGCTCGGCTTGGGGTTTATCAATGGGAAAATCAGGTTGAGCTTGGGGCGCGACAGGGATAATCGCTAGAGGCTAGGGGTTGAACCTGGATTTTCCTACGCTTATGGATCGGGGGCTCGGTCTCTGATTCACATGCATATGATTCCTCAGAATCAGAGGGAGTAGAGAACTCAGGAGGAGGCGAAGGAGACCGAGTACGTTTCATGCAAGCTTTGGTCAGAGCCACCTTAGGAACCCTTACCCTAGAGGTTCACTAGGTTTTATGAGGGAAAGAGACTTCCCCTTAGATGATGGAGGTTTAAATTTGGGTCCCATGGAGTGAATACGAAACAGAATTGACGAAATCGACAATTAGGTTAAACTAGGCCACAAAATCGAGAGAAAGGAGAGATTTATACCAATATCAATGGAGGAGGAAGGAGGCAGACTCGATGGAGATGATCGGACGGAGGAGATGGCCGAACAGGGGCTAAGGATTCTTCGAAATCAATACCTTCCTCTTGCCGGTAGCCTTGAGCTACAAACCTTGCTTTGTTCCTTGTGATGACCTCGTTTTCATATGTCTTGTTCTTGAATATCCATTTGGTCCCAATGACTTGGTGACCACTTAGAAGAGGGACGAGCTCCCAAACTTCATTCCTTTCGAATTGCATGAGCACCTCTTCCATTGCTACGATCCAAGAGCTATCCTCACATGCTTCTTGGATGTTCTTTGGCTCAATGGTAGAGACAAAGGTGCAATGAGAGAACTCATCAATCCTTGACCTTGTTCGGACACCCACACTAATATCTCCAATTATTTGATCATGGTGGTGGCCATGAACGGTCGGATAAGATTTAGGAATACCTGGATCACTGGAACAATCTCAACATTTTCATTAGTAATGTTAGTCTCAATAACATCATTAATTTTAACATTACTAATCGACATAAAACATCTGCACTATCAACAACCACATGTGGAACATTAAAATCTTCATGAAATGAAACGTGTAGTGATTCCTCGATCGTTGAAGAGGTTTTGCTGCGTGCGGAATATCAAATAAAGATTCCTTCATCGAATCTTGGCTTAAATTTTCTAAATTACCAAACGTGTTCTTTATAAAACATTTTGAACTAAAAACTCGAAAATACATAACTTGAGGCTTTTTATCATAAAATAGTTCAAAACAAGTTTTGTTCGTTCGGGGCCACACTACGATCCTATTAAGCACATACAAGTCGTGTGCACCGCCTTCGCCCAAAAATGAAGTCCAAGATTATTATCATGGATCATGGTATGTGCATACTCAATAAAAGTCATATTCTTTCTCTCAACAATCCCATTTTGTGGTGGTGCGCGAGGAAAAGAAAAGTTATGAGTAATCTCGTTGTCAACACAAAACTTAGAGAAAAGTTCATTCTCAAATTCCCCTCCATGATCACTAATGGTGGTTCCTAAGAAATTTTGAATTTTCTTTGCAAATTTGGTAATCTCATCAAAGGCTTCATTTTTATTAGTTAAAAATGATACCCATGTAAATCTAGAAAAGTCATCTACAATGACTAATCCATAATGAGCACTTTCTAAAGATGCTACTCTAGTATGCCCAAATAAACTTAAATGAAGTAATTTTAGGGGCCTCTTAGAAGTTATGTCATCTTTAAGTTTAAATGAAGATTTACGAAGTTTACCTCGTTGACATGAATCACAAAAGCTTTTCTTATTAAAAGATATTTTCGAAAAGCCTTTGACTAAATCATGCTTAGCTAACTTATATAAATGCTTTAAATGAACATGGACAAAACAGCGATGCCATAATAATTGTTCATTAGAATAAGCAACTGGCAATGTTCAAATGATTTAGGCATACTTAAAATATAAATATTTTTATGTCTAATGCTGAAAAATAAAACATGTGAATCATTATCAATAATACTACACAAACCCTCTCAAAAGTTAACCTTGTAACCTTTGTCACAAAGTTGACTTATAGAGATGAGTTTATGAAATAAACCTTCTGCTAAATAAACATTATCAATTAAAGGTTTGGATGGGGTACCAACTTTGCGTACTTCGATAATGGTTCCCTTTTAATCGCCTCCAAAGGTGACCGTTGCACCGTCCATGATGCGAATCACATCAGAGAGCAAGAAGGGATCTCACGTCATGTGTTTGGAGCAACCGCTATCGAGTATCCATCATTTTCTTTTAGAGATAATATTTCTTTTATTGCTCTTTTTCTTGTTCTTGGGTACCTACATAGTATACCATATGCTCATGGTACCTAAGCTTGTTGGGTCCATGTGGATTAGCCCTTTGGAAACCAAGTCCAAGTGGACTTTAGCTTCCCAAAATAGTTACCACTATTTACCACATCACTAAAATAAGAATTTACATATGCATTCCTATCATTTGTGCTATTGTTCTTGGGACCCCAAATAGTGTATGAGTTAGGAGTCATATTCCTAGTTGCATGCACATTAGGTTGAAGTCTACGTGGTATATGATGTTGAGGAACATGTGGTTTAGCATATGAAGGTGGTGGTGGATATGCATGCGACATATAAGGGTTATATGCAAGATGAGGAGCATGCATATGTTGTGGTGCATATGGAGCATACATGTGATGCGGTGGATATGAATGAGCATACATGCGATGATGTGTATGAACATAAGAATGTGTGTGAGCACATGCATGAGCATTTCTCAAATGTGGGTTTGCACGTGCCCGTAGGTATGGAGCATAAAATGCATCATGCGTGTTCATATGAGAAGTAGGAGTGTTCCTACGAGTGTGAGTGTTAATGTACATAAAGGCATGTCCTTTCTTTTGATTTCCACCCTTAGTGGGTTTCTTGTCAAAAGAAGAAATGTGTGGAGTGGTGACTTTCTTGGAAGGTTTGCTACCAATAGTGTTTTTGACATCACTTGTGGTTGCACCAGAGGAGGATGGCCTCACAAATTCTATAGTTGCATCACTATAGGAAGTGCGTGAATTGGATGTATTTGCCTCCACATAACCAAGTCTAACACGATATGTGGTCGGAAATTGGTTGGAAAGCAATTCATCCAATTGCCCTTTCCCTTTGTTAAATCTCTTAACATGGGAGGACATGAGCTCATATTTCTCCTTTAAAGAAGAAATAGTAGTGTCCAAGCTGGACACATGTGTAGTGAGCTCATGTACTTGGGTTTTGAGAGAATCATTCTCAATACCCAATTGTGTGTTTGTGAAATTAGATCATCACTATCTTTAGAAGAAACGTGATAAAATTGAGATTTGAAAGAATTCACCACATTTCTCAATGTGCCATTTTGAGAAACCAAATTGGATTTCTCAAGTATGAGTGTGTCAACAATGGTGCCATTATTGGTGATGGATGGCATGGATGATTTACTAACATTTAACTTATTGAGATTAGTATATCTAATCATAAGAGGTTGATACTTAGAAAATAATTCTTCGTTAGCTATACGAAGTTCATCTATTGTTACCTCGGGTACATCGTTCTCATTGTTGCTCCCATCGGAGGGTGTATCCTCTTGGGCCATGAAGCACATGTGTGCACTCTCACCCTTCTCATCCTCGAATTCGCTTGAAGAATCCCCACTTGAGTCATCGAAAGTCCCAACGAGACCTTTCTTTTTATCCTTCTTGAATTTGTCGGACTTGCGGTACTTCAGTGCTTTCCACTTTTCATTGTTCTTTAGCATTGGGTAATCCGTCTTGATATGCCCTGGCTTGTTACACTTAAAACAAAGAGAAGAGGAGTTGTTAGTGGAATCAAATTTAGATTCGGAAGGGAATTTACATTTGCAAAAGAAGAGTTGGAACTTCTTCGCCATTAGTGCCATTTCTTCCAAATCCATCTCGTTCTCGGACTCATCACTATCGGAGGACGAAGAGGTAGCCTTGATACTAATGACTTCTTATTTGCCTCCATTGGCTTCATCATGCCTCTAATCTTCAATTGGTTCTCCCTTCTTACTTTGTAAGACATAAAAGTACCGATGAGATTCACCACTATATAGTTCTTCTTGTCATTGACCTCCTCAATGGTAATTGCTCTTCTTTCCCGCTTTGAGGTCATTGACATGATTATCTTTCTTACCTTCTCTTATTGTGTATATGTTTGTCCGATAGCTTCAAGCTCATTAGTGATGTCGGTGAAGCATCTGTAAGTTGTTGCAATATTCTCACCTTCCTGCATTTGAAACATGTCGAAGTATTGTATAGAAACATATAACTTTGACAATTTTACCTTGTTGGTTCCCTAATGAGTGATAATTAGATGGTTCCATATTTGATATGCACTCTTACATGTGCATATCTTGTTGAACTCATCCGGATCCAATGCACAATGAAGAGCGTTCATTGCTTTGGCATTGTTTACCTCGGCGGACTTCTCGATGGAAGTCCATTTGTCAAAATCTTCTTCTGAAGGCTCTATGTAATCCTTATGGAGGGCTATCCAAAGAGAAGTACTCCTAAGAAACGTCTCCATCTGATACTTCCAATAGCCAAATTTGTGCCATTGAAACACAGAGGATGAACCGTTGATTGTCATTCGAATACGGCAGAAGTACCATCACGATCTTGATTGTTGTATGAAGTATGAGGAGGAACATTGTTGTTGGTTGATGAAAACACTGGAAGGAAGGTTGAATAGTGTTTATAAAATTTAACTAAGAAATTACGCCTAATTAAAATCCTAATCCAACAAAGATGCAGAAATAAGAATTAACAAAATTAACAATGCTAACAATGTATGTTTCAAGGGTTCGGATTACCCAAGTCAAACTGGACTTGTTCCTGGTAATCATACGTCCCTTCCACCCTGATACCTCCAGATACTCAAGTTAGAACCCTAATTTGAGGTTTCCTTTAAAACCACTTGTAGCAACCCTACAAGTGTAATCGACCTACAATCGATGTCCTTGAATCCCACAACGTGGGATCAATCAAACCACTCTCACAAACCAAGAGTGAAATCAAATATGAAATTAATGAAATTTGAAATGACAACACTTACAAATCACCTATGCCTTGAAGTAGAAGGATCACTCCATATTTTACACCTTTTTCTGCATGTTTGCATGTCGTTTTGGTCACCCATATCGCGTTTTTCACGATTATTCGACAATATTGCGATGCTTTTCACCATTTCTTGTTTTTGTCACATTTCAGGAAATATGGAGCGATTTGGAGTGAATTTGAGATCAAAGGATTTGTACTTTCTTAGGAGTGTCACCCACGGCTCATTCGAGGACTTATCAGTGATAGAGGATGAGCGGAAGAAGAAGGAAATCAATAGGAGCGATGAGGAGGCAAAAAGAAGGAAGAATGAGCTCAATAGCACACCACTCAGCCGAGTAGACCACTCACTCAGCCGAGTAAGAAGCCCTACTCGGCCAAACGGAACGGATACTCATACAATGATTTTTAGCGTATACTCGGCCAAACAAAGGAAGCCCACTCGGCCGAGTGAGAAATTTCACTCGCCCGAGTGGTACAGGGATTTCGTCCAGAGAAAGGCCAAGTTACTGGAATTTTCAGAGATCCTGAGGAGGACCACTCGGCCGAGTATGATTTCTCACTTGGCCGAATGAAGAAGTCCACTCAGCCGAGCCACCCTCCGAAGACAGACCCTAAAAACCCTCGAAGTTACTGTTTTTATACAGGGTTTGTCACTCGGCCGAGTGACAAGGGTCACTCGGCCGAGTGATCCTCTCCGCCTGCTGTTAGGGTTGCGATTTCTGGGCTGCGCAGGGGCAGTTTGGTCACGATTTTCTAGACGATTTAAGAGTGTATGTAAACCCAATTTTTGCCCTAGTTTAAAGAGACTTTTGAACTATATTTTTTGGACTTTCTTTTAGGATTTTGAGGGCTACTCTTTTGCGTATTCTCAGCTGGAAATCGTTGGCATCTACATTGGTTTGTCTATTCCTATTAAAAACTAAATTTTTATGCATTATTTCTCTTTTGCAATGAATTGTGCCGCGATTATTGTCGTTATTTCTGAGATTTGCATGATGCTTAGTGAGTAGTTCCGTCGTTCTTGGGCATGGGGATGAACCCTATGGACCTTATCTCTGAAATGTGATGAATTTGTAGATTTGTTGCTAGAATTGATTAGGGTTAGGTTGTGATTGATTGATTACGGGTAGCTAGTGTAGGATCCTGTGGATGGCAAACAACACTATAAGGGAGGTTGAATACTGTTGTATAGAGATAAAAACTTTTTCAATCTTTTACAAATCAACACAACACGAATCCTTCTAATGTTGCCTAAGAAACCAAGTAGAGTGATCTACGCTTGGTTCTTAATCAACAAGTTAATCTTATAAAAATATAAAAGATAAACAATTAAAATTACACAGATAGATCTTTATACAGCGGAATTAAATGTATGATCTTTGTAATATGCAAATGAACAAAGAATTACAAAGATATAAGAATAGCAAAGTAAATCGGAATTGCTTGCAGAGATAAATATTCAAACACAGAAAAGCAAACGCAAACATGAGGATTTTTATCCTTGTTCCCCACAACTTGGGTACGTCCAGTCCCCGACCAATCCGGTACGAGATTTCCACTATTACCTTGGCAAATACAAGTACCTAACTTCACTTGTTAGGATTTCCAACAACCTAGTCTTGACCAGGATTTCCAACCGTAACGCCTACACTTGTCTATGGTTCCAACAGCAACACCCTTACACCAAAGGGGTAATCTCAAAATAAAATCAATATCCAATTCACCACAATCAATTGGTGGAGATCGGATTTACACCCAGATTCTATAGCCAAATAGCAATAAACAAAATTACGTGTAGCGGCTTGATAGAATAAGATTCTAGATCACACAAAGATACAAATGAAGTCTTTGTGATCTAGATCTAATGTTTTTTAAAAAATCCTTTAAATAAAATTTCAAGAACAAATAATACGGATTTTGAAAAACAGTTAGCCAAATAAAAAGAGATTATGATCTTCAGAAAATAATAACAAAATTGCAACATCAAGAATAAAAATCGATTTGGCTAAAAGAGAATGAGAGCTGAGAATTTCGAGAGTTTGCGCAATAGGATTTTTGAATTCAATAGTTGTTGTGTTTTCTCAATGAAAATGATCCTCTATTTATAAGAGAATTCTGAGAATTCAAAATTCAAATTTCGTTGACTTTTGTCCCGAAAATCATGGGAGAAAATCACTCAAAGATATTTCAAAAATCATGTCATAACGTCAAACTTTGACAGCTGATAGTCGACTCCCTAGGAATGGTAGTCGACTCCCAGTGTGTTTCAGGAAATCTTGATTCTTAGCTGGTAGTCGACTCCCTACTGTTGGTAGTCGACTCCCAGAGGAGTTTTTCCTGTGACACAGCTAGTCAATCAAGTAGCTGACTCCAGGGTGTTTTGGAGTTTCACTACGGATTTATAAAATGACTAGAAAAAGCTCTCAATATCTTTTCGAAAATGATTTTAAAAGATATTTAAAATGTTTTTGGAATTATTTGTGTGTGTGATTGTCTATACGATTTGGCTTTAACAATACCCTAAGAAAGACACAACACACTCACTATGGACTAGGACACGTCTTTGGAAGCATGATCAACTGATGGAGTGGATGTGAGCTTCACTTGAGCTTCTTGTTCTATTTGAGCTTTGAGCTTCATCATTGATCTTTAGCAACGTTCGTCCTTGTCTTTGAGCATAGATTGTGCTTCTTGGAGTATACATAAAGCTTTTCATTAGTCGCACAACATGCACACTTAATTGTAGTGTAGTTAGTACACTAAGCTTCATTTGGTGTGCTCATCATCAAAATCACTTGGGGTGGAATTCAATTTCCATCACTCTCGCCCTTTTTGATGATGACACCCAAATGAAAAAAAATGAAGTAAGTTAAAATATGAAAATACATGAAAGTATACTTACTCCCCCTGCGTTGGTGCGGTTCTCCCCCTGCATCGAAGCCGTTAACAAAACAATGCATTCATATGATATATTCATTTTTGCATTTCATATTTTCTCCCCCTTGTCATCAACAAAAAAAATATCTACAGATTATCAGTATTCAATTCTTTTTCTCCAACAATACCTAATTCTCTACGAAGTCTAGAGAATGTATCCTTTTGGAGGGGTTTTGTCGGAATATCTGCAACTTGAAATTCAGAGGAGCCAAATTTAAGTTCAACATCCTTTTTGGCACAGTGTCATCTATAAATCTGTGTCTAATATCAATATGTTTTGTTCTAGGATGAAGAACAGAGTTTTTAGTGAGATTAATAGTGCTTTTATTATCACAATAAATTACACATGTAGACGTATTAACACCATAATCTACGAGGACTTGTTTCATCCAAAGTATTTGGGCACAGGCAAGTCCGGTAGCTATATACTCTGCCTCAGTGGTAGATAGTGAAACTGAACTTTGTTTTTTGCTAAACCACAAAACAAGGGAATGTCCGAGAAAATGACATGTTCCACTAGTGCTTTTTCTTGTGGCTTTACAACCAGCATAGTCTGCGTCACTAAATGAAGTTAAATTAAATGTGCCTCCTTTGGGATAAAATAGTCCAAAGTCAGAAGTGGTTTTAAGATATCTAAATATGTATTTTACTATTTTAAAATGTGATTCTCTAGGATCACATTGAAATCTAGCACATGCACAAACACTAAACATAATGTCAGGTCGGCTAGCGGTTAAATAGAGTAAAGAACCGACCATACCTCGGTATGTTTTCTGATCGACCTTTTTACCTACTTCATCTTTATCTAAAGACGTGGAGGTTGCCATAGGTATGTTCTTTCATGATGCGGTTTCCATCCCAAACCTTTTGATCAAGTCTTTGGCATACTTCGTTTGATGAATAAAGGTTCCTTCTTTTCCTTTCTTGATTTGTAATCCGAGAAAATATGTGAGCTCCCCCATGTGTCTCATTTCAAATTCTTCCTGCATTAACTTAGCAAACTCTTGACAGAGATCTTCATTAGTAGATCCGAAAATGATATCGTCTACATAAATCTGGATAAGAATAATATCATCATGAATTTTCTTAACAAATAAAGTAGTATCTATTTTTCCAACTATGTAACTTGAGTCAATTAAGAATTTTCTTAATCTTTCATACCAAGCTCTTGGAGCTTGTTTTAGGCCATACAGGGCTTTGTTTAACTTGTAAACAAATCATGTTTTCTTATCATGTTCAAATCCGGGAGGTTGTTCAATGTAGACTTCCTCCTTTATGAATCCATTTAGGAATGCGCTTTTCACATCCATTTGGTAAAGTTTAAAGTTTTTATATGATGCAAATGCAAGTAGCATCCTAATGGATTCTAATCTAGCAACATGAGCAAAAGTTTCATCGAAATATATACCTTCTTCTTGTGAGTATCCCTGTGCTACTAACCTTGCTTTATTTCTTACAACATTTCCATCTTCGTCTAGTTTGTTCTGGTATACCCATTTAGTGCCGATAACTGGACGGTCTTCCAGTCTAGGTACTAACTCACATACTTGATTGCGCTCAAATTGCAGAAGTTCTTCTTGCATGGCTTCAATCCATGCTTCATCTGCAAAAGCTTCTTCTACCTTTTTCGGCTCAACGTTAGAAACAAATGCAACATGTGTCAAGTGTTCTATTTGAGATCTAGTTCTAATTCCTGCATCAATATCACCTATGACTTATGTGTGTAGGTGATGTGTGACTTCAGAAAATGATTTAGGCAAAGAACTAGAGATGTCATTAGCAGTGATAGATTCATTATTAGGAGTAGATACAATGATTATGCTATCATCATCATTGTGAGCAGTATTTATGAGAAAATATGATGGAGAATGTATTGGGGGCGAGATGATTGATGTCTGGTAGACGATAATGTGGATTTATAGTTAAGTGCTAGGGTGTGATTCTAGATGTAGCATTAGCCAGTGGAGAGACGAGTTATGATGGATTATTTTTGGAACGATGTTTGAAGTTATAGGATTAGCGATCATTATTTAAGTATTTAAGGATTATGAGCAGTCTTTAGATTATTTTTGGAACGATGTTTGAGGTGGAGATTCATCAAATGTTACATGTAAAGTTTCAACAATAGTTTTGGAACTTTTATTGTAAACTCTATATGCTTTACTACGTAAAGAGTAACCGATAAATATGCCTTCATCTGCTTTGGAGTTAAATTTATCTAAGTTATCTTTAGTATTCAGAATATAGCACTTACAACCAAAAACTCTGAAGTAAGATACTTTAGGAATTCGTTGGAGCAATAATTCATAAGGGGTCTTTTCAAAGGGTTTTCTTATTAAAACTTTGTTTTGAATATAGCACGCGGTTGCTACGGCTTCTGCCCAAAAGCTTTTTGGAAGGTTGCTTTCAGACAACATTGTTCGTGCACACTCTTGGAGTGTTCTATTTTTCCTTTCAACTACCCCATTTTGAGGAGCAGCTCTGGGAAAAGCACAAGTATGAGAAATCCCTCGTTCTTCACAAAATAGTTTAAAATGTTCATTTTCAAATTCATCACCATGATCACTTCTTAAAGAAATAATTTTCAAAGAGTATAAACGTTCGATTCTTTTGAAAAATATTTCAAATTCATGGACGGCATCATTATTATGAGTTAAGAATAATACCCACGTATATCAAGTAAAATCATCATCTATGATAAATACGTATCTAGAGTTACATAAGGATGGAGTTCTAGTTGGGCCAAACAAGTCCATATGAAGTAGTTCAAGTGGCCCATTAGAACTGAGAGCTCCAATATTCTTAAATGAGCTCTTATGCATTTTGCCAAATTGACATGAATCACATATTTTATCCAATTTAAAATTTATTTTGGGAAGTCCTTGCACCAACTCTTTACTAGAAATCTTATTCATGTTTTTGATGTTCACATGACCAAAACGTCCATGCCAGAGTAAAGGGTCATTTGTTGAAACAATTAAGCAAACATTTGATTCACACTCATTTAATCTAAGTACATAAATATTTTCTACTCGCTTACCTCTAACAAGAATGCTTTTCATATCCTTGTCGTAAACTAAGCTGGAGTCAAGAGTAAATAGAACTTTCATACCTTGGTCGCATAGTTGACTTATGCTTAACAGATTATGCTTTAGTCCTTTCACCAAGCTTACATCTTTGATGAGCAATTTTCAAGGACAGCCGATATTACCTATTCCGACAATTTTACCTTTCTTGTTGTCGTCAAATGTCACAGTTCCGCTGTCATACATTTTTAAAGCGCTAAGCAGTCTTGCGTTCCATGTCACGTGTGCGGAGCATCCGCTATCCATTATCCATATGTCCTGAAAGAAGATAATTTTGACACGTTTGGTACCCACTTATAATTGGGTCCGATTTGTTAGATAGAAGAAAATTTATTGTTATGTACAATGTTAAAAGTTGGGTATCAAAAGAATGTACATGAAGCTTGTGGATACCCTAATGCATGTACAGATGAGAGAGTTTATTTATTCGGAACCCAAATTCGATTTGAATTTGATTTCCTATGCACAAATGCATCATTATAAAATCCATGCATTCTTCTAGTCAAATTTTGAATATAAACATTCTTATCATACACGCATAAATGTTTAGGTACCCATATCATATTAGTTCTAGTATTGTGCACATTGTGAGGTTTGTGTACAAAATGTGATTTTTGATGTGCATTGTTTGTAACAGTGAAGTATGGGGTGTATTGTGTCTAACATTTCTTCCATACATAAGAGTAACATTGTTATGCACAACATTTTCATTTCTACGCATATCATTCAAGATAGAAGCATGAGCCTTTTTGTTATGAGTTGTGAAAACATGCTTTTGTGGATGAGTGGCCTTCACACTTAGATTTGTCTTAAACTTATCATGTTTAACGACTAATTCTTCGTGTTTAAGTTTACTCATGTTCAAAACATTTTCAAGCAACTCAATTTTATCATTTAAGCTAGAAATATAAATAGCATGTTCAGTTTTCAGTGCATCGTGCATACCATTTATCATGTTCTTTATGCAGAGTCTTGTGTTTCTTGTCTAGAATCTTGTGTTTCTTTGACAAACTTTCATATTCTCTATAGAGGTTTTCATATGCGCTTGCAATGTCAAATTCATTTTCCTTATCGGAACTGGAATCACTTACCTCGTCTTTGTCGTTTTGACGTGCCATCATGCATAGTTCTTCATCGTCGACTTGAGTTATCTTCATGAGTGTTTGGATCTCATTTGATCTAGATCCGAATCTTTCGTCCAACAAGTTTAAGAGTTGATACGCGGTTTTCGCCTTTTCTACAAGGTCTAGCATTTGATCAGTTAATCCGTTGTAAAGTAAATGCATTACCTTGATGTTGTTAAAGTAGGCTTCCTCTTGATCAGGATTCCATTGAGTCTACGGTATGGTTGGAATCTCATATGGTTCTCGGAGCGATCTTATATAGTTCAGATCTTGTGCTTCTAAGAAGATTTCCATTCTCCTTCTCCATTGAGAATAAAGGTTGTCGTTGAAGATCGGAGGAATGTTGCAGACGTTTGTTGATGCCATCGATTTGACCTTGCTCTGATACCAAGTGTTGGATCCTGTAGATGGCAAACAACACTAGAAGGGGGCTTGAATAGTGTTTTATAGAGATAAAAACTTTTTCAATCTTTTACAAATCAACACAACACGAATCCTTCTAATGTTGCCTAAGAAACCAAGTAGAGTGATCTACTATTGGTTCTTAATCAACAAGTTAATCTTATAAAAATATAAAAGATAAACAATTAAGATTACACAGATAGATCTTTATACAGCGGAATTAAATTTATGATCTTTGTAATATGCAAATGAATAAAGAATTACAAAGATATAATAATAGCAAAGTAAATCGGAATTGCTTGCAGAGATAAATATTCAAACACATGAAAGCAAAATCAAACACGAGGATTTTTATCCTGGTTCCCCACAACTTGGGTACGTCCAGCCCCCGACCAATCCGGTACGAGATTTTCACTATTGCCTTGGCAAATACAAGCACCTAACTTCACTTGTTAGGATTTCCAACAACCTAGTCTTGACCAGGATTTCCAACCGTAAAGCCTAGACTTGTCTAGGGTTCCAACAACAACACCCTTACACCAAAGGGGTAATCTCAAAATAAAATCAATATCCAATTCACCACAATTAATTTGTGGAGATCGGATTAACACCCAGATTCTATAGCCAAATAGTAATAAACAAAATTACGTGTAGTGACTTGATAGAATAAGATTCTAGATCACACAAAGATACAAATGAAGTCTTTGTGATCTAGATCTAATGTTTTTCAAAAAAATCCTTTAAATAAAATTTCAAGAATAAATAATACAGATTTTGAAAAACAGTTAGCCAAATAAAAGGAGATTATGATCTTCAGAAAATAATAACAAAATTCCAAGATCAAGAATAAAAATCGATTTGGCTAAAAGAGAATGAGAGCTGAGAATTTTGAGAGTTTGCGCAATAGGATTTTTGAATTCAATAGTTGTTGTGTTTTTCTCAATGAAAATGATCCTCTATTTATAAGAGTATTCTGAGAATTCAAAATTCAAATTTCGTTGACTTTTGTCCCGAAAATCATGGGAGAAAATCACTCAAAGATATTTCAAAAATCATGTCAAAACGTCAAACTTTGACAGCTGGTAGTCGACTCCTTAGGAGTGGTAGTCGACTCCCAGTGTGTTTCAGGAAATCTTGATTCTCAGCTGGTAGTCGACTCCCTACTGTTGGTAGTCGACTCCCAGAGGAGTTTTTCCTGTGACACAGCTAGTCAATCAAGTAGCTGACTCCAGGGTGTTTTGGAGTTTCACTACGGATTTATAAAACGACTAGAAAAAGCTCTCAATATCTTTTTGAAAATGATTTTAAAAGATATTTAAAACGTTTTTGGAATTATTTGTGTGTGTGTGATTGTCTATACGATTTGGCTTTAACAATACCCTAAGAAAGACACAACACACTCACTATGGACTAGGACACGTCTTCGGAAGCTTGATCAACTGATGGAGTGGATGTGAGCTTCACTTGAGCTTCTTGTTCTATTTGAGCTTTGAGCGTCATCATTGATCTTTAGCAACGTTCGTCCTTGTCTCTGAGCGTAGATTGTGCTTCTTGGAGTATACATAAAGCTTTTCATTAGTCGCACAACCTGCACACTTGATTGTAGTGTTGTTAGTACACTAAGCTTCATTTGGTGTGCTCATCATCAAAATCACTTGGGGTGGAATTCAATTTCCATCAGCTAGGAATTCATATTGATTGGGATTTGCAAGAGATTGGATCCCAATTGGTAGGAAGGCCTAGATATTCGATTTAGATTGACAATTGGATTTCTCTAGATTTGGTTTGCAAGAGATTGGACCAAAGCTAGGATTTTTAATTGTGAATCTATACTAATATTCGTTTGCAAGAGATTGAACGAATAAGACCTATCATAACCTAGGTCGTAGCTCGAGTTTGCACGAGAGTGGGCTCGAGATACGATTGAACAATGATGTCGTTCTTCACGCTAGCGGCTTAGGCTAGGGTTTGCACGAGAGTGGGCCCTATCCTAGGTTTGTTATAGACCGGCAATAGCGCGAGGGCGTGAGCTTGGTTCTACATTAAGTTGCGACTAGTTCACCTATATTCAAGCTTAGCAACAATGAAATTTATGAATCACAAGGATGAGAGACGGTCCGTAGTGGGGATTTCCTATCCCTAGATGCTTTTTATTATATTCATATTTTCTTGATACTCGAACGATTGTGACTATTACACCCAACTATTCTTGTTCTCTTGATAGCTAGGTGATTTGAGTAAGACACTGTCATTTGTGCTCCCTGAGTTCGATACGCTGCTACACCGTGCGCTTGCGGTAAAACTACAAGTCGTTTTTCGGGTATACATCCGGACGCGATCAAGTTTTTGGCGCCGTTACCGGGGAGGCGACAGTGTTTTATTTTCTTTACTTAGTTATTTCTTTTTGTTTTATTATTTTTATCTTTTTACTCCTCTATCGTGCTAACAATTCCATCGAAGCTCTATTTTTCTGTGCAAGTACACGAGATCTACGACGAATCCAGAGGATATAATATTTGATCTGGAGATCGAATGTACCGAAAGGAGGATTAGAGCCGAAAAGAGACTCAATATAGAGGACAATTGTATGAACCGACCGGAGACACCGGAAGAATTAGCGGCACGTATGGCGAGAATTATATCTATCAGAGATAGGCTTCGGCCTAAGACTTCTTCCACCACTTCTTCCATCGCTATGCCGGAGTTGGAGGCGGAAAAGAATTTTGAGCTCAAGACAGGACTAGTGGTCTTAATGCAACTAGACCCATTCCATGGGAACTCCTAGGAGAATCCACACTATCATCTTCAGCTATTCTTGTCCAAGTGCGCCACCTTTCAAATGCCGGGTGTTTCCGTCGATGCTATCCGATTGCGACTCTTCCCCTTTACCCTCAGAGACAAAGCTCTATATTGGTTGAGGACGCAAGCGGAGGGGATCTTCACTACGTGGGATGAGTTGGCTCGTGCTTTTGTTGATAAATTCTACCCACCATCTAAGACAGTGAAGATAAGGAGCGCACTCATATCCTTCAAGCAAGGACCACATGAGACCCTATACAAGGCATGGGAGCACTTTAATGATCTCCAGCATCAGTGCCCCCGTCACAGCATCGAAGCATGGGAGCTAGTACACAGCTTTTATAATGGGCTCCAACCGGACACTAAGCAAATCATAGATGCAACCGCCAACGGAGCCATTTTATCCAAGACACCGGATGAAGCTACGGCCCTATTAGAGGAGATGGCCTCTAATAATCAACAGTGGGGCGACGAGCGAGAGCAATCTTCTACCTCCTTGAAGCCAACAAGCATATATGAGGCCAAGGCCGTAGCAGAGCTTTCCAATAAGTTTGACTCTCTCCATAAGGTCGTGGAGAGATTGGAGAAGTGTATCACCGAGCCACAT
Organism: Scilla litardierei; assembly: GCA_030789695.1. Taxonomy (NCBI): domain Eukaryota; kingdom Viridiplantae; phylum Streptophyta; class Magnoliopsida; order Asparagales; family Asparagaceae; genus Scilla; species Scilla litardierei. Next base: position 99,131,124 of record CM061131.1, read on the forward strand.
GGAGCTCCCGCCACATCTACGCCGGGAGGCAATATGAGCGATTGATAAGACCAATCTCAAGCTATGTTCGTAGGAGGAGAGCATGGAGAGGGAGCCTTGGAACAAGCACAGTATGTTGCGTGTAACACCGGTTATTGGGCCAACCTGGCCATGAGGAATCATCCGGGCTTCTCGTATGCTAATAATGACGGAGCTCTAAACCCATCACCGTCGCAACAACCTAAAGCTAGGCCTCCACATCCACAACCTCAATACCAACCGAGGGGGCCGCCACAACAAAACTACCCGCCTAGGCAACAAGCGGGACCATATAGGCCGCCGGGTTATAACCAAGGTTGGAGAGCTCCGAACCCACCACAAGCGCAACCAAGATCGGATCATGAAGCTAGGGTGGAGGAATTCATGACGGAGCAAAGAAAAATAAATTCTAGGTTGATGGCGCAACAAGACTCGCTTAATACCGTCGTTGCGCAACTTGGAGAGCAACTTGCGTTGCTTAACAAAAACACTCAACAATTGCCGGCTCAACCGGAGCCCAATCCACGGAGAAATACCGGCCACATCAATGCGGTGGTGGCAGTTACTACTAGGGGCGGGAAGGATACTACTCCCGCCATGGTCCAAACCAAGTAGCTCGTGGTAGAGATTTTGGACGACAAAGAGCCGGCTATTGAAGAGGAGAGCACAAAAGAGCCGCAAGAAGGTGGAAATTCTGAAATGAAGAAGCCTAATGAGGAGCGCACCTATATGCCACCGATGCCCTTTCCACAATGGTTGGCGAGAGCTAAAATTGAGAAGCGTCTCGCAAAGTTCCTTGAATACTTGAGGGGAGTAAGCCTCAACATACCTTTCTTGGATGCTATCGTAGAGATCCCGTCCCAAGTTCTTGAAGGACTTAATTTTGGGGAAGAAAAGAAAGGAGAAAATAATGGGGGAAGAAAAGAAAGGAGAAAATGATGCTTGCCGAGCAAGGAACTTGGTTCACCCGGAGGGAAAAGGAGCCCACTAAATTCAAGGATCCCGGAAGCTTTCGCATACCATGCACACTTGGAGGAGTCCCACTACAAAAGGCTTTGGTAGACTTGGGAGCAAGTGTGAGCCTAATGCCCCTTAGCATGTTTCGGAAATTAAATACGGGGACCGACTTGAAGCCAACGGACATGAGAATACAACTTGCAGATGGTCGGGTTACTAGGCCGGTAGGGATTACGGAGGACATACCGCTCCAAGTACCGGGAGGAATATGCTTGATGTGCGACTTCGTCATTATGGACATCAAGGAGGAGGGCGACACTTCACTTATACTCGGACGCCCCTTCTTAGCCACCGACGGCATGATAGTCGACGTGAGAGAAGGTACTTTATCTTTGAATGTTGGAAACATCGAGGTTGAGTTTCATATTCCTAAAGCTATGAAGCACATGCCCTACCAAGAGGAGTTGGACTATGTGGACCTTCTTGACGAGGTAATCGATGAAGCCATTCCACATTCCATTGGCGCTCTACATGATGACGGCCTTGAAGAAGGCCAAACTTCTAGCATTGGAGAAAAGTTGGAGGACCCCCCGGATAGCTCTTTGATCGATGACAAAGAAGACGACGCTGATGTCGCAAGGATTAGGAAGCTATGCAACTCTCCACGGCCAACAACTCAAGGAAAGCTCCTCTGGATAGAAGATCGGTGTTACCGGTGAAGAAGAAGATTGGTGCTAGCTCAAGCTTGGGAGACTTATCCCCCAACTCTACCCATGATGAGGGGACGCCGAGGAAAGCCCACGAGCATCAACAACCAAATCCAAGTGGCCTTCCCGGCAAATTTGACGGGCGCATCTCGCATGCGTCCAATATCACGCACTAAACGAAAATCATAAGGGGTCGAGCTCATGACCTTAAACGAGCACTCGTCAGGAGGCAACCCGACAGTTTTATATCATTCTTAGTTGATTTTTATTTTTATTTCAGATTTTTCTTAGTGTTTAGAGTCTTGAGTCTATAAAAATCGTGACAACGGGCTCTATTTTTAATGACAGGAGATGGAGAACGAGAGACCATTCATATGGAGGATGACTAAGGAAAGGGAGAGCGCTCCAGGAATGCGCTCAGGCCCCAGGAGAAGGTGGAGACTGACGGGAGGAAGAAAAACAGAGAATAGAGCGAAAACAGAGAGCCGTGGTAGAAAACAGGATGCCACTCGACCGAGTGACTTACGTCAATCGACCGAGCAAAGACTCCACTCAGCCGAGTGGAGTACAGATCAGGGAAGATCCTACTGACCAACTCTCTGTTATTTTCTGCGATTTATAGTATAATTTTCCACTCGGGCGAGTGACTTGTCACTCAGTCGAGTGAATCAGATACCCTCCACGCTCTAAAAATTGCTGAGTAGCCATGCCACTCGGTCGAGTGGAACTTGTCCATTCGATCGAGTGGGAAAAGATACTCGGCCGAGTCGTAACTTGTGGGACATATTTTCGATAAATTTTTACATTGTCCACTCGACCGAGTGAACTCTTCACTCGGCCGAGTCGTAACTCCCCCATATATATGCGCTGCGGCTGCGCGAATTTCGAAAAAAATCCAAAATCCCCAAAATTTCGCCCAGCGCTCGAGCCCCTTCAGCTTCTCTCGCCCGAATCGCTACCTCTGTCGCCTGAGCCACCGCTCCGCCGCCGACCGACGTTCGCCACCGGTCGCCGACACCGCCCCACTAACGATCCTCGCCGGCGCCGCCCTCCCCGTCGTCGGTCACCCCCCATTTCGCCCCAAATTCGAATTTCTTCTCCATTCTCCCGATTCGTACGCCCATTTCGCCCCATATCCCAATTAATTCTTATATACATCTATTATCCCCCCTCTTCCCCCATATTTATTGATATTTATCGCTGATTTTATTGTTTGCGTTTCAGGCTAGCTTGGGAGAGCGTTGGGGAGGTTCTGGACGCACTCGGAGCTTCGCGGAGGAGGCGTTTCTTCACACACTTCAGATTTTTCTCTCGTGTCGTGCTCAGGTACACTCATTCTATTATATAGCACGTCGCATTTTTATTTGAGTGGGCACGACTCGCAGCACACATGCCGCCTCGCCTTAGGCCACGCACTCGGGAGCCCGCTTCCAAGCGGAAGAAGTCAGGTGATCCTAGCTCCTCTTCTGCTAGGGCAGACTCCCTGCCACCTAGCCCACCCCCACCTACACAGCTGCCTCCTGCCGCTCCCATTCCACCACCTGCACCACCCGCCTATGCGTTCGATGCGATGGGGATCAGGTTCCGAGATGACGTCCAGCGCACCAGATTCGAGCGTATCTCCCATCGCTCGATCGTACCCTCTAGGTTCACACACCTAGCTGACCTTGACCGCCTAGGGGTACTCGAGGGGCTGCTCACATTGTACGACAACGTGGGATGGCATGACTTTCTGTCTGTGTCGGCGGACACCTACATCCGCCCGATGTTAGAGGTCCTTAGTTCCATTTCCCGAACCCCTGGAGGATGCTCATTTTGACTGATGGATCGAGAGTGCGAGGTCACTCTCGACATGCTTAGAGCATTCTTCCAGTGGCCTGCTGTATCGGTCGCAGACCGCGCTTATCCTCACATGCACATCCCACCCCCGTCGTTCGACACATAAGCCTTTTGGACACGGATCACGGGATCACCACTCGACTTTGACCCTAGTAGGGCCAAGGCATCTGCTATTCTCCACCCATGCCTCTGTATTGCACAGCGCCTTATGGAGACCACTTTTCTTGTGAGGTACGAGCCTGGGACACTGTCGATGCCAGAGCTCTACATGCTCTATGCGATGACACGGCCTAGGGTCTTCGATAGGGTTAGTGACGTCCTGGTCCCTGCCGTCGAGATTGATATTGCCAGTTGGTACATCGACCGCATAGTTATTTCTGTCGGCGCTCGGACGCCTATTTGCTGCGGCGGTCTGATTACCCTCTTGGCCCTTATGACCGGCGTCGACCTACCTGCTGACTTGCTTCAATCACCGGGCCCCACTTCACTTTCGATAGACGTTATGGCCCGGATGAGGATGCTGCGTCCTCATGGTCGTCAGCATTGGGTGTGGCTCCACGGTCCTTTCGCTGCGGATTACATGGTTCTTCCGAGCCCTGCTCGGACACATATACACTACTAGAAAACTGGGCGTTAGCCATGGATCATTAGCCACGGACAGATTCCGTGGCAACTGTTCCAATATTAGCCACGGATAAGTCCATGGCTGATGTTCCATGGCTGATGACTAGTAATAACGACGGAATATCAACCACAGAATTTTTTGTGGCAGATAAAGATAATTTGCCACGGGGAGTCGGTGTTAAATAATTATTTGCCACAGATTAATGGGTTCTTATCTGCTACGAAAAATTCTGTGACGGATAGTTATCCGCATCCGTAGCGGATGAGTGAAATTTTCCCCCGTTTAAGAGCGGGAGACTGAAATTTTTCCAGCGATTTATCTCTTTTGGTTTTGCGATTGAAATTCCCCCCCAACGTTTTTCCAACGACCGATTGCTCTGACGACAAGGTCGTTCTCATGCTCTCAGGCGGCGGGCACTCTTGCGGTAGATCGGAGACTCCATCCAACGATAAGGTTGCCCCCGCACGCGCTCTCTCTTATCTCATTAATTAGGGTTTTGCTCGAGGAGTAGTATTAGAGAACTGGGGGAGGTGGTCTAGTGACTTAGGGGTTTGGGTTCGACCCAGGGATGAGGAGGGCGGAGGGCGGCGGCTTAGTTCTCATTCGAAATATCTAAATTCTTCCAACCCCCTATCTTTCCCCGTTCACAAAAACCCTAATCCCAGATCTCTCTCCTCCCAGCTCCCTCGAAGGCCGTCAGGTGCTGCTCTCAGAGTCGCCGAAACCGACACCAAGGTTTGATTTTTTTCTCTTTCATATTCGTTTAATTTTGCTCATTTGACTAAAATTTGCATTGTCGTTAAACGGTAAGAAAATATTGAAGTTCAAGTTTGCAACGCAACTAAGAAGAATAGATACTGCCTTTATAAAACTATTGTAGTTGACACAGGAAATGTAAAGAGTGAGAATGCTTGATTGTCTAAGCAGATCATATTTAAGTTTGAGTGATTTTGAGAAACCCCAGTTGGTGACATGCGTTTTCTCCTTGTTTTCTAGTTTCTCCTCCAAACCACAGTTTCTAAAATTAGACTATGTTGCCAAATGATGCCTTACTGACCGTGGACTTGGGGTTTTTTCTTGGAGGGTGTTGAAGTATTTCCACGAGTTTTAGATTGGAGATGTTCTCCTTTTCTTGGTTATTTCAGGTAGATTGTTGACTGGATGATGAGAAATGACAGCATTCATGAGTCCATGAACTTTGACATCCTTTGGCCGCCAACTGAAGTTTTTACAATTTTTTCTTGTATTATCCTCTTGCTCTTTTACAATTTTGGCTTTTAATTGAGTTGTTTTCACTATACAACCCACTACAGGTACTCAGTCAAAGATATGGAAGATGGCAATATGATTCCAGTGGTATATGCAAGATTTGATCATGGCTCTCTCTCTCTCTCTCTCTCTCTCTCTCTCTCTCTCATCTGTCTTCTTATTTGTACACAGTCTTCTTATTTGTACACAGATTCAAGGGTTTTTTTTTCAAAATTAACACTGTTTTAGAGGCGATGATGAGATTTGGATTGGAATAGGATTAATGCAATCGTGAAAAGGAAATTGCGGCCTAACTTCTTTTTACTTCTTAAGTTGAGATTGACGTACTTGTTAAGATTCGCTTTGATTACAACATATACTTTGCCATTGTTATTAAAGATTATATGGATGACTTAATTGCTACATGGCCTTGACATGTTCAAATGTTTGCTTTAGGTTTTCTTGCATCTTACAGAGCACAACAATGTTGAATACCAGCTTGAGACGTTTGCATGAGCCTAGAGCAGGCGTTGTGGTAAAGAACACGTGTAGTTGTTTTTGGTCAATCGAATGGCGCATTTCATCAAATCTTTGCAATAAGAAAGCTTTTGTTGCGAGGCTTTGTTCTGGAGAAGTTGTGATGATGTTTGATGCCGATTTATCTTAAAATTCAATATCAAATTCTGGAATAGTTGAGGCTTTGTTCTGGAGAATTTGATGGAGAAACTGTAGAAATCTTATGTCATCCCATGACATTAGAAACCTCCCCTGATGTTCTGTCTCTTTTGTTGAATCCATTAAGGTATGTAGCATAAGCCTTGAAATTTTTTTGGGTATCAATATGCATATTGTGTATCAGCAAGATTTTTTTTCTTATGCTTGTATACGTCATCATGGGATTATTCTACTAACCACTAATATTTTTCCCCTGGAAAGATTGTACTCATGAAGCTACTTTTGTCTTGTATAATTTAAGTTTTGTATAATTACATGTCCATAATGCCATTGGTATAAATAGACATCCTACTGAATTTGTTAATGATCTTGCACATTGTGTGTTTACAGGTGGATTTGTTAATGATCCTACTGAATTCATTATTTTCATTGCTAGCATAACAAGTTGCATTGCAGGGTTTATGTAATTCATATTGACTGTATTAGTCTGTAAGCTACATAAATATAATTCAACGTGTAAACTTGGATCTGATATATTTCGCAGGAACTCAAAGGTCACAAGAAGACGGTTCAAGCATTAACGGTAAATTAATCTTTGGCCAATATATCAGTTCGCTTGCAATTCAGGGTTGAGTTTACTTCTTCCCACAAGGAAACATTTCATCAGCATCTCACAGGACAACTGATCAGATAATTGGATACATTCTTGATATCTAGACCAATATTTCAGTTAGCTTGCAATTCAGGGCTAAGTTTGCTTCTTCCCACCAGGAAACATTTCATCAGCATCTCACAGGGCAACCGATCGAATAATTGGATACATTCTTGATGTTCTAGAGGTGTAAGTTGTAGTTCTCTTATATATATAAATTAGAAGTAGGAGTTTCACCATTTACATTTCAGTAGCGCAACTCCTACAACATTGGATTTTTGATATTTTTCATTAACTTACTGGAAATAATATATTATGGTGTATCAATTACGAAGTTAATGCAGAATAAATACAGGTAACATATGTTTCAAATTTCTGCTGCAGGAAAGACACATGAATTGTTCTCAATGCTATATAACCTTCAAGTACACTTTCGACGGTTTCAAATCATGTCGGTTATTTTCAAAAAAATGTATGATTTCTTGATAACGACTACTTACTTCTGCATGAAGACATACGATTATGCGGAAAGTATGAGGCAACCTGGTGACTTTGTCACACTAAGGCAAAAACATACATATAGATGTATTCAATGTTGGAGCACTTTGAGGTCAGTTGTTTTTTTGTGCATTTTTGTGCATTATGATTAAAAGTTAACTCTTTTAATTAAGGCAATATTTAGTTCTTGCAACACCTCACTGTTGGGCAAACTTTTATGTGACCGGCCTATGTGTAGACATGCAATAGTTGAAGAGCTGGTTGCTTTTGGGGCAACCGTGCATACATGCACGGAAAATGAAGCACAGCTTAAGCAATGGCTGCAGAGATGGGAAAGCTCGAAGTATCATGTAACTGGTTCAGTCTGCGACGTATCTTCTTGCAGCGAGCACGAAAAACTAATGGAATAGGTTTCTTCCATGCCCACAAACATGTGATCAATCTTTAATTTTTTTGGAGGCTGATTGATTCCTGGTGATGTTTCTTCATTTTTTCCTGCATTTGTAGATTAATAATGCAGACGTAGCCATGGCAAAGCCATTCGTGGATCTGACCGCCGAGGACTAATTGTTCATAATGAGTACCAACTTCGAGTCTGGTTTCTATCTGACCCAACTAGCCCATCCTCTTCTCAAGGCTTTGGGTGCACGGGCAACTTCGTGTTTATCTCCTCAATTATGGCAGTCCTAGCACCAACAAACTTGACCATGTATTCCATAAGCAAAGGTGAGTCAACTTTGCCGTAAAATTTGGTCAAGAGGAAGTTGAATACGCATCAGCAAAAAGATTGCCGTAAAACTTTCTTGTTGAAACCAGAGAAATTTGCTGTAAAATTTGGTCCATTTGTGCAAACTTACTTGTTAGGGCGATTCCTTGGTAGCAGAGTTGAAAGTACCCAAAATCAAGGACAACTTGGTCAAACATGCTCAATTTCACATGCGCACACACGACCACCCGCCCCCGCATGCATGCTAACATAATATTGAAATATTAAATATGCTTATACATGAGTTTTAAAAGAATTACTCATGTGATGTAGATCAATTCAATTGTTGAAAATTATATTGTAGATGTAAGGTTATGCAAACACGTGCACTGTTTGCTAGACAGGTGAAGCATAAGTTAACTGAATTTACGCTTTGTTTTTTTAAACTTTCTCCGTGTTAAATTCACTCCGCTAAGAACTTGAAATTACTCTAAATGGCCCTAAACCCTTTCTGATCCAGGCAGCAGAAGTTATCTTCAATCCTATCTGTCAACTTCTCTGACCTTTACCCTGGCCTGGGGAAGGTAAACAAAGCTGGAACGGGAGCTTTCAGATAACATGGTGAGGAGTTGCAAATAGTTGAAGGAGCCGATCAACCTTTCAAATTTTAGACACCATAATTGCAAATAACAAATTTTAATTGGTTAGTATTTTTTGAGGCATGATTCTCATTTCTCAACATGCTAAATGGAGACAGCAGGATTTAGACTTTGGAATGTAGAATTAATAAGCTAGAAATACTCGTTCTATATAAGTATCATGAGTAGAAAGTTGAAATCGACTTCCTACATTTCTGTTGCTAAAAAAGGATTTATGTAGCCAGCCTTGTATATATTTGGAGAGCTGGGACAACACGTTGTTGCTGCCACGGCTGTATTCGTATATTGCTTCTATGTTGGTTCATCATGTTCTTATGGTATTGCTTATGCAGCAGCACATCCTGAATGGAAGAATATAATTAGGATAAGGTAAAGCACTGTCCTTCTATCTTTTCCATTAAGATTATAATTTCTGTTTTTTCTAGGTGCATGCAATGACCACTAATATAGTGTCTGATAATGGAAAATCTAAGAAGCATCTGGAATGAACAGAAATTATGAAATGTATGGTCCATTTGTGAATGTGTCCAACGAGTGTCCAAAAATCTCCCTAACAAGTAAGTTTGCCGTAATATTATCTTATCGTGTCAAAGTGTATTATTCTTGATAAATTTCAACAAAAAGATTGGACCCTTTCTGTTTTCTCTGGTTTTGATGATTAATTTCTTTACTAGTGCATATTACAAAATTTGATATGGTATGCATTTGCCACAAATTAACTATGCATTATGTTTCAGTCTCATCGAAATTTTCAGATGAAAATGAGAACTAGATGATCGGCATCATGATTTCGGTTACCATGGTCAAATTTGTGCTCATGATATTTTGTCGTACATTCAAAAATGAAATTGTCAGAGCTTACATGCAAGATCATTTCTTCGATGTCATCACCAAACTCTATTGGTCTAGCTACTGCAGTACTTGCCATAAAATCACACTTGAGGATTGATCCCATGGGAGCCATACTGGTATTCACACTAGCTTCGTCAAATTACACTCATCTCTTTGTACATGGATAACATACACTAAGCATTATATGGTTATTTATAAGTTATCGATGAAAAATGATTTTTGTAATGAAAAATGATTTTAGTGATGCAGATAGCTCTTTACACAATAGTCTCATGGTCCAAGACTGTGGTGGAGAATATGTATTCGCTGATTTGGAAAACAGCACCGCCTGAGTATTGGACAAAAGCTAACATATCTCATCTGGAATCATCACGAGCAAATCTCATGGTTCACATGTTGGCAAAACCCATTCTCTCATAAACCAACAACTTCTGCACTCTTGAATTTATTAAAAAACTGGATCTGATCTCAAAATCCCATTTTGCAAGAATTTCAGGTCATTACATTACTTATCTTTGATCTTCCTGTGGAGTATCTTTTTCTAGAGGGCTCTTGCAAACATTTGAGTCAAATTATTGGGATTAACTTCGAGTATTAAAAAAATCCTTGTTCCAGATACTAAAACAACACTTCTCCAAAAAGCTTCTTTTTAATTGTGATCAACCTGGCTCTGTTCTCCATACTTGTATTGACAAAAATTTACATCAGGAGACATGTTTTCTTTAAGTAAGGCAAAATATACCTAAAGGTGTGAGAATAGTATTCGGTTTTGAATGACCTGATCATCTTTTTTCCAATTTCATCAGATCATTCAACTTGGAAACTTTTTCATCAGGTCATTCAAATTGTAAGGGGACAGATGGGCCGTTAGGTATATTTTGCCTTACTTAAAGAAAACATGCTGCAGTATCTAACCTGATGAAACTTCAAATTGAATGACCTGTAACATAACTTACATATACCTCATGACTCACATCCAACTTTTTTGCTTCTTTGTGTATGTTATGTATATCAATAGGATAAACATGCTGCAGTATCTAATTGTGACGGAAAGGGATGTATTAATCAACACAGGTGGAGACAACTGGTTGATATAGCAAATTTTACACAAGTACTCATGATACAGTGGCATTGTCCATTCTTTGAAATCAATTCTCTTCAATAATCAAGAGGACCTTTAAGGTAATTGGTCGGATAGCTGGTGAAAATGAGTGATGCAATGACATTTTCAGTTGCAACCATTTAAGGCAGAGATCATTTGCTCGCTATCTGGTCTCTTTCTTTTCCCCATACTTCGCATCAGTATTCATTATTGAGGTGCACTCTTCAATTACTGTGTATTTGGCTCCGTAAGTACTGATGAGAAGTTGGGGGTGTATACATAATATATGAATATATATATATATATATAGAGCAAAAAATGTACCTAAGAATGACCTCGGGTAGAGATACCTGAGCACACCCCCTCTGTTCGGGGTTTGTGAGTATTTTTTTTTGAAAATTTTTTCTGCAGTAGGTAGATATACTTGTTATGTAGCTCCCCACAAAATTGCAGGTCAATCCGACACCGTTTGAGCCTCCGTTCATCGATTTCAAAAACGTTGCGCAAAACTGTCCAAATTTTGGACAGTTTTGCGCAACGTTTTTGAAATCGATGAACGGAGGCTCAAACGGTGTCGGATTGACCTGAAATTTTGTGGGGAGATACATAACAAGTATATCTATCTACTGCAAAAAAAAATTTCAAAAAAAAATACTCACAAACCCCGAACAGAGGGGGTGTGCTCAGGTATCTCTACCCGAGGTCATTCTTAGGCACATTTCCCTCATATATATATATATATATATATATATATATATATATATATATATATATATATATATATATCTATCTATTATACATTTGACAGCGATTTTTGAATCCTAGGGCTGACTAGGACAAGCTGACTAGGACAAACTGGTTGATAAAAGACGGCCAGGATTTAATCTTGGATGATGAACGGTTGGGATTAAATCTTGGGGTTTGTATTTTGGTTCGTGGGTCCCATTTCATTGTGAACAAAAGTCTCCAAAACTCGGGAAGAGCAACAGTCGTTTTTTGGGTAGAGCAACACGTGTTTTGGGGGAGAGCTCTTGCTCTTCCCCAAAATTGAGCAGCAAGATCATTTCGCAAGGTGAGGATGAGATCATTTCTTCTCTCCAAAATAGGAAGCTCTTGCTCTTCAACCGCCTCCTTCCTCGCTGATCTCTTGCTTGCACAGATTCTTCGTTGCAAATTCTGCACAGCATTTAAAAGAAGCATTTAGCCGTACTTCGCGATCACTTCTTCACACATCGTATTTTTTGAGACTATTATTTGTTTATTTTTTTTGTTTTTTCGTTTAGGGTGAGCCTTCGTCCCTGGAGCTCCACGCTGACGTGGTTGTTCACGGTGAAGTTCGACGCCTCGAACTTGAGCATTGTCTCCAAGCCATCCTCCAACGTCCGATCGCTCGACGCCAGCGAGCATGCTCCACCAAACAGGCTCAACAGCTTGGAACTCGGAGGGTCGAAGCTGGAGGGCAGAAATTGGAGGGTCGAAATTTGGAGGCAGGCCCAATAGCTTCGGATCGGAAGGGATCTGGGCATTGGTTGAAGCTCAGAGGCGGGGCGACTTCAATTTGACCCATCCAACTGATCGAATCAAGCAATGGCAGAGCTCGGGTTGAAGCTCGGAGGCAGGGCGACTTCGCTTCGACCCATCCGACTGCCGGAGGTCGAATCGAGTGATGGCAGAGCTCGGTTTGAAGCTCGGAGACAGGGCGACTTCGCTTCGACCCATTCGACTGCAGGAGGTCGAATCGAACGATGGCAGAGCTCAGGTTGAAGCTCGGAGATGGGGCGACTTTGATTTGACCCATCCGACTGCCGTAGATCGAAGCCACCGCCTCCTTCCTCAACCGAAGGGATCGCAGCAAGGGATCGCTTCGGAAGAATAATCTCATGGATGCCCCTTCGGAGGAAGAAGAAGGAGCCAAGACGGCGAAGGCCTCTCCATCTGCCACAGATCACAAGAGGAAGCTGATCGATTCGGTAATTTCTCTAATTTTTTTAGTACACAATTAGTAGATCACAAGAAGGCTAGGGCTTCTGGTCGGCGGAGGCCTCTCCCTCAGCCACAGATCACAAGGGATCGTGATAAGGAGGGGATGGCGGTGCCGAAGAGAACAACGTCTTGATTTGGTAATTTCTCTAAATTTTTTTGTTCGATGTTTTTTCTGTAGATCTGTGTTCTGTAGATCCATGTTCTGTAGACTCGAAGAAACAAAGAATTTTGGTGAGAAAATCTCTTCTGCTCGATTCACCCCATTTCTGGAAACCTCGCGGGCCTCGGGTTTTCGACCTTTGTTTAGGTAAAGCATCCTAATCTGAGAACCAAATTCTATGTTTCTTCTCAGATCTGGTCATTAAATTCTCTTATTCTTCTTGCAAGTTACGTTAAGTTCTCTTTGTCTTCTTGCAGGTTTCGTTAAGTTCTTCTCTTCTGCGATATCCCTTCACAAGGGATTGCCACAGAAAACACACCGTTTCCTTAGCCCAATGATAGCGCTTTTGTAGGTTTACTTCAGTTGGATGCCGAAATTAAGGATTTAGATATTGTTTGGAGTGATCAAAGATTTTAGCTAGGTTCTCCCATTGTTTTACGCCATTTTTTGTCATAAAGGAGCTTGAATAGTCTTGATTCTTCATCTATGTTTAATTAGATGTGTTTTGACCACTGATATATGTAAGGCATTTTGTTTGATGAATTGCATGCGGCTTTGTTCAATTGAATTGATTGTGTTTTTGTTTGATGACTTTACAAAAATAGTTTGATGAAGCTAGCTTTTTAGTGAGAAAATGTCTTGATTTTGTTTTGTTTTATAACGTACATGTTTTCTTCCCCAATGGAAGTGTGCTATTGCTTACAGTTGATATTATGATTGTTCCATTATATATGCATAACTTTTTGTATCATTTTAAATTTTTGTATATGTTTTTCGCTTCGTAAATTTAACTGAGGAATCACCAGGTAGCATTCATTATATGGTCTACAGCAACCATATCACTTATGTGCATGCTTGCGATAATAACATATCTGACTATACAGTAATATGTAAGATCCAGAAGACAGTGGAGTGGATATCTGGTGATACTATATTAATTTGTGGGAATTAAGGGGCAATCTTACAAGTGTCAAACAACATCGTCTTATTTATAAAACAATCAAGTGCAAAGACTATAGTTGATTACCAGTACATATACATGCTGAATAACTCAAGCAAATATGAGCTCTAAATACAATAGCAGCGATCATAAATAAATGAGAAAATAAATGATAAAGCTGAATAGCTCATGCATCATTTGAATAGCAGGTTTGACAAAGAAAACCCACCAGTAGCTCATAATTGCATAATCCTGAGCTTGACGCACCCTTAACTAAAAGAACCGACTATGTCATACCGATAAAGACTAGAGTAGACTCTAAAGATGGAAGGGATATTTCCAACACTATAATTCCGAATTAATAACGGTCCCTAAGTCATATATGCATGTATAGGTATTATACAAATAAGGGACGTTTTTGAATGGGGTTGTTAACTAGGACAAAAGCGTGGATAGAAAGACGGATGTGATTGAATCTTAAACAATCAATGTGTATGATGAGAGTTTATGAAAATTTTAGGGGAAACTACAAAAATTTTGGAGGAACTAAATCTGGAGGTAACTAAATCTTGGGAGGAACTGAAATTTATAAGAGGAACTAAATTCTCTAAGTGAACTAAATTATGGGGGAGCTAGACGTTTTGGAAATTTTTTTTGGGGAAAACTGAAGCAGGAGGGAACTAAATTTTAGGGAAACGAAATATCAATTTTACGATTTAATTCGTGGTGATTAAATTCTCTCGGAAAACTAAAATTTTGGTGGAACTAAAATTTTTAGGAGAAACTAAATAACAACTATTACGCTTTATTTATTACCGTTCGTTTAAAATTAGGGGATCCAAGATTTTCAGCGGAATATTTTACATGAACCGTGGCCGAAGGTGCCCGCTAAATTTTTTTACGCTAATTTGTTGTTCTGCGCCAAATTTTTACGCTAATTTGTTGTTCCACGCCGAAGGCGCCCGCACCGAATTTGTTGTTCCGTGTCAAAGGCGACAACGCCGCTAAATACTTTTACGCTAATTTGTTGTTCCGTTCAAATTTGGTTGTTGAAATAACTTTTTGGGGAACAAAGATTTCGCTGGGGAAAATAATTTGTTCTATGCCGAATTTGTTGATCCACGTCAAAGGCATCAGCGTCAAATTTGTTCTACGCTGAATTTGTTGTTCGGTGTCGAAGGCATCCGCGTCGAATTTGTTGTTCCACGCCGAAGGCATCTGCGCTGAAATTGTTGTTCCATTTCGAAAGCGCCTGCACCGAAGGCGTCCACGTCGAAATTGTTGTTCCCTGTCGAAGGCGCCTGCGCCAAAATTGTTGTTTCTCGCCGAATGCGTCCACACCGAAGCCGCACGTGCCGCTAAATATTTTTACGCTAATTTGTTATTCCGCGCAATTTTGGTTGTGGAAATAATTTTTTGGGAAACACAGATTTTGCGGGGAAATATCTTAAATGAACCGTGCCCGCGGGCACGGGTTATGACTAGTATATATATATATATATGAACATGTATATGTGTACATATACACACAAATATATGTATATGCATATATATGCATATATATAACAAATCCATCATGTAATCTCAAAATTGCATCTCCCCTGTTCTTGTCAATAAGACAACTTCATGGTTTTGTGAGTGGTTTGGAATTTATAGAACTGTATTCATCTGGGTTGTTGACATGATAAATATATATATATATATGTTTTTGTCTTGAATTTCTCATGTTGTTCATTTGCTTGGCACATAAATGCTCTTGTGTAGGATAATATATTGTATTGGATTCTAAAAAAACCATGAACGTGTTAATTTTGATGTGTAAAACATTTTTTAACGTTCTAAGCTGTACTATGCAATTTTGTGATGGAAATTTGATATATATGATTCCTACCAAAAACTAGTTTGCAGAATCCTATTATTGATATCTTGCCTCTAACAAATAATAGTTATTTGTTTATTAATTTTAGTAATACTTATTAATTTCAATTTTTGTTTCAGGAATCGCATCCGTAAGGTAGAGCCGGTGGAGGACCGGAGGGTGGAGATATGAGGTGAGAGTTTAATTGTTTTTATTTGGTGTTTAGGGGAGTAATGAGGGGGCCACGGGGCCGTTATGATGGGATTGAGAGTTTACTTTGTATTGAAGGGGACAGATGGACCGTTATGTTGATGTGTGGAAACTTTTTGTATTGGGGGGCCGAAGGGGCCATTATGTTGATGTGTGGAAAGTTTTTGTATTGAGTGGGCCAATGGGCTGCTATGTATTTGTATGTGGAAACCTTTTGTATGTGGAAAACTTTTCTATTGAGATATGTTGATGTATGTGGAAAGTTTGTATTCATATAGTTTCTGGGAATTTGTTGATGGATGAGAATTTTTTTAATTGGAATTTTTGATATTGTTTATATATGTGAATTTTGATCGTACATCGATGTTTCTTTCTTGTTATTTATATATATGTGAATTTTGATTGTAAACGAATTTTTGGATTTTTTTTTAAAAAAATAAATAAACACATTAGCCACGGACTGGCCATGGCTAATATTTTTAGCCACAAAATTGTATTTGGAAAATATCCGTCGCGAAAATCTTTTTGCCACGAAAAAATCTGTGGCAAATAAAACAATCTTGCCAAGGCATATCCGTGGCTAATTCAATTTAGCCACGGTAATTTTTTGGGATCATCCGTAACGAATAACTTTTAGCCACGGAATTTCTGTGGTAATAGTTGGAACAATAGCCACGGAATATCCGTGGCTAACTCATTTTACCACAGAAATATTTTCTGAACTTATCCGTAGCTAATATACTTTTGCCACGGATTTTCCGTGGCAATAGGTGGAACAATTGCCACGGAATTTCCGTGGCTATAGTTCCGTGGCTAATTTTTCCGCCACGGAATTTCTTCCATTTACCACGGATTTTTCACATTGACAATGCCACTTTCCCTCACGGAACAATAGCCACGGAATTTATAAAAATCCATGGCTATTGAGTATTAGCCACTAATTTTGGGGTATTAGCCATGGATTTGTCCGTGGCTAATGTCCAATTTTCTACTAGGATAGGACCTGCGGGCAGAGAGTGGATTCCAACGATGGATCTCCTTATCCCCACCGCATACATGCTAGAGCCTGAGGGTGCTCAGCAGGAGCCCCTCATTCCACCCCAGGACCCCGTGATCCCTCAGCATGCACTTGCTTCGTCTGCACCTCCCGACACCTATGTCTACACTTCTATTAGTGTCGGGAGCACTTCAGCTGAGTCCACCCACACCACCACCACCAGCACTGTGCCCATTTCGATAGATCCCATTTCTGCAGCTAGCCCCGAGCGTCCCCCACCATAGTTGAGTGCGGCGAGCCTTCTTTTGCTTCCGCGGTAGAGACCCTTTCCTTATTGTGTTCTTGACTCTTGGGGAGTCATTTTCTGCACCCTTCAGGACCTCCCCAGTCGTCGACCTCATTGTCTCCACCGCCGCTGTATTTTCTGAGAGTGTCATGACGTCTGTCCCCACTTCTGTGTCACTGACCTCTCTACATTCCTCGTCGTCCGTTTTAACTTCCGCTTCAGCTGCCGCCCCTTCCTCATCTATTCTTTCTATGTCCCAGCCTCACACAGAGGATGGGCATCACTTCGCGAGCACAGCACCCCAGCACCACCCCATAGCTGCACACATCCTTTACGGTGGCCGTGTGAGACAGCCCCGTTCTTCACCTGTTCGACCCTCTACTCCACCTCCCCCCCGACACCCTTTTTCAGAGCATCTGTGCTCTTGAGGGGGCCGTTAGTGGACTCAGAGGGGATTTTATGGCTCTCTCCGCTACCGTCAGTGCCGTCCAGACCCGCGTCGTTATACTTCCTAGTATTCAGGCTTGCCTGAATCAGATTCTTGCTCGTCTGCCTCTGCCACCCACACCCACCCAGCAGCCATCACGCCCGCCACCACCTCCGCCACAGGATGGTGCTGGTCCCCCACCACCCCCCTAGGCACACACTGGATGCCTTCCATATTTCTGATGTTGTTTTGCTGATGTTTTTGAGCCTGCTGATTTTGCACCCCTCCTATACACACTGTTTTTGTCACTTTTTGGTCTGATCTGTCTATATATTTTTGGGAGAGAGTGAGTACTTTTTAGGACACACTCATATCTGCACTATTTTGATCTCTGCATGCATCACCTGCATTCTCATATCATTTTCTTTCATTTTTTTCCATCATGTATGCATCCTCACCCTCCCAACCCACTTTTTGCCTCTAGGTGTGCCACACTTTGCACATTGAGGACACTGTGCACTTTAGGTTGGGGGAGTAAGTTCTCACACACTTTTTATTTTTGTCGCCTTTTATTTTCCTTTTTCCCACATTTCTTATTTCTTCGTTTTTACACTTGCTTTTGCCCACTTTTTCTTTTTTATTATGCATTACGTTTTTTTTATTTCATGAGTGTGCTGCATTGTACAGTTGCTTTATATTTCCTTTTATCCTTATTTCTTTCATCTTTTTGCTAGAGATGATTTTTCTGTGATGACGACGATGTGGTGTTAGCTTATCTCTATATGCATACTATCTTGTCATGCCATAGTTTTTATTTCAGATATCATATGCTATGTCTTGCTATGCATTCTAGATAGTAACCCACGCTTTCATGTATGAATATGGATGAAATTCTTTTATTAGCTGAATCTGATGATATTTACTGTATACTCTTCGTAGAAAACACACCAAGCTTCACGCATTGATTGCTTATATCTGGAGTACTGCTTTCTTTTCTTATATCACTTCTTATTGAATGAAAATTGTACGCTTCGCTTTCGGGTTGAATGAATGTATGTTAGGTGGATATAACTGGATTATTTTACTTTCTGAGATTAAACTGAGTATATTACATTACCCTGCTGAAAGTTGTCGTGCACGTCTTATAGAGTGAACCGAGTGTTACATGTATTTCTTTCTTCACATATCTTGAGCATTATTTCTATACTTATATTCATTGGTGAATCTCCCTTTAGCGGATCCTATATCAGCATTTCCCCCACTATTAAAGTCCATGCTCCAATACCCCTAAAATCAAAAAGAAAAATACATGTATATCTTTCTATCTTTTGATTTGGGATCTCAGATGTATATGTGCTAAGGAAAAAGAAAGAAAAGAAAGAAAAGAAAAGAAAAGAGAAAAGAAGCTTATACATGATCCCATCTAATACTCTTTCTCTCTTTCTTCCCTCTTTTGTTTTTATTTCTACTGGAGCTCCAAAAATGGGGAATGTACTTATTGATTTATCTAATGCCACCATGCTTATGGATAAGCTTGGGCGAGAGGATCCAATGATGTGTGTGAGAGTGACTACTTGACTATGCATGACAACCTAAGCTAGGTAATTTTCTATACTCGGTAAGATTACTAGAAGTTTTTACGAAATCCAGGAATTGAAATTTAGCATGCATTTCATGAAAACCATATCGTTCTATTCTTATTACTTCTCATTGTGTGATACATCTTATACTCCAATAGAAAGCATTCAATTGAAAAGCGTGTGGTCTATGACTATGTATACCGCTTTAGATGCTTCAGACGATGTTAAGTCTAGAATGATTCCATGTTTCATACTACTTTGATATTCTTGGGTTTCTATTTTGAATGCATCCATATGATTATGATATCGAGATAAAAATCTTTGGCATGTGTTTTATATTCGTCGTGTGCTATATGAGTAAGCAAACCCCACGTCCTGAGAAAATAATCTAGCACTTCTCTCTCTCTCTTTTCTTTCCTATTTCCTTTTTCTTTTTCCTTTTTTATTTTTATCCATCAAGTTTGCCTTTTACTCATCTTCCTCGAGGACGAGTAAAAGGTAAGCTTGGAGGATTTTGATCACTCCATATTTTAAACCTTTTTTCTGCATGTTTGCATGTCGTTTTGGTCGCTCTATCGCGTTTTTCACGATTATTCGACAATATTGCCATGCTTTTCACTATTTCTTGTTTTTGTCGCATTTCAGGAATTATGGAGCGATCTGGAGCGAATTTGAGATCAAAGGATTTGTGCTTTCTTAGGAGTGTCACCCACGGCTCATTCGAGGACTTATCAGTGATAGAGAATGAGCGAAAGAAGAAGGAAATCAATATGAGCGACGAGGAGGCGAAAAGAAGGAAGAATGAGCTCAACAGCACACCACTCGACCGAGTAGACCACTCAATCGGCCAAGTAAGAAGCACTACTCGGTCGAACGGAACTGATACGCACACAATGATTTTCAGCGTATACTCAGCCGAACAAAGAAAGCCCACTCGGCCGAGTGAGAAAGTTCACTCGCCCGAGTGGTATAGGGAATTTCGTCCAGAGAAAGGCCAAGTTACTGGAATTTTCAGAGATCTTGAGGAGGCCCACTCGGCTGAGTATGAGTTCTCACTCGGCCGAATGAAGAAGTCCACTCGGCCGAGCCACCCCCCGAAGACAGACCCTGAAAACCCCCGAACTTACTGTTTTTATACAGGGTTTGTCACTCGGCCGAGTGACCCTCTCCGCTTGCTGTTAGGGTTGCGATTTCTGGGCTGCGCAGGGGCAGTTTGGTCATGATTTTCTGGACAATTTTAGAGGGTATTTAAACCCAGTTTTTGCCCTAGTTTAAAGATACTTTTGAACTATATTTTTTAGACTTTCTTTTAGGATTTTGAGGGCTACTCTTTTGTGAATTCCCAGCTGGAAATCGTTGGCATCTACATTGGTTTGTCTATTCCCATTAAAAACTCAATTTTTATGCATTATTTCTCTTTTGCAATGAATTGTGCCGCGATTATTGTCGTTATTTATGAGATTTGCATGATGCTTAGTGAGTAGTGTCGTCGTTCTAGGGCATGGGGATGAACCCTATAGACCCTATCTCTGAATTGTGATGAATTTGTAGAATTGTTGCTAGAATTGATTAGGATTAGGTTGTAATTGATTGATTACGGGTAGCTAGGAATTCATATTCATTGGGATTTGCAATAGATTGGTCCCAATTGGTAGGAAGGCCTAGCTATTCGATTTAGATTGACAATTGGATTTCTCTAGATTTGGTTTGCAAGAGATTGGACCAAAGCTAGGATTTTTAATTGTGAATCTATACTAATATTCGTTTGCAAGAGATTGGGCGAATAATACCTATCATAACCTAGGTCGTAGCTCGAGTTTGCACGAGAGTGGGCTCGAGATATGATTGAACAATGATATCGTTCTTCACGCTAGCGGCTTAGGCTAGGGTTTGCACGAGAGTGGGCCCTATCCTAGGTTTGATATAGACCGGCAATAGCACGAGGGCGTGAGCTTGGTTCTACATTTAGTTGCAACTAGTTCACCTATATTCAAGCTTAGCAACAATGAAATTTATGAATCACAAGGATGAGAGACGGTCCGTAGTGGGGATTTCCTATCACTAGACGCTTTTTATTATATTGATATTTTCTTGATACTCGAACGATTGTGACTATTATACCCAACTATTCTTGTTCTCTTAATAGCTAGGTGATTTGAGTAAGACACTATCATTTGTCCTCCCTGAGTTCGTTACCCGCTCGCCGCTACACCGTGTGCTTGCGGTAAAACTACAAGTCGTTTTTTGGGTAAACATCCGGATGCGATCATAGAACTTGAAGGAGCAAAGTGTTTTGTGTGTTGCTGTTGTTGAGTATTGACTCCCCGGATTTGGTTTTGATGATGAACAAACATAAATATCGTGAACTAACTCTTTGTGAGCGCAGTTATGGAGATCGTCGCCAAAATTCTATGAGCATCAAAAGCGACGTCTCAAGACTTCTTAAAGCGCGTGATCGTGTGCCTGAAGCTTCGTTGAAGCTCAAGGACCATTATTGAAGTCAAGATATTCGGATTGAAGCGTTTGAAGACGGTTCGTCAAGTTTTATTTATAGTCTTCTAGATTCTTTTCGTAGAATGTTAAGCCTTGAGTAGGTCTTACGTTTTAATCTTCATAACGCTCATATCTTAGAGCTAGGATCTTATTAGAAGCCCATAGAAACTTTCCTGAAGCTTCACACTTCTTATCGCGGCTTCTTGTGCATGTTAGTTGGTTCAAGAAGAAGAAC
Organism: Scilla litardierei; assembly: GCA_030789695.1. Classification (NCBI taxonomy): domain Eukaryota; kingdom Viridiplantae; phylum Streptophyta; class Magnoliopsida; order Asparagales; family Asparagaceae; genus Scilla; species Scilla litardierei. The sequence goes on from CM061131.1 coordinate 99,152,831, forward strand.
CAACCGACTAGATGGCAATCTAGTCGGTCGGTAATGCTTCTTGAACCGACTAGAATGCCTTGTTCTATTTTAGCTCACTTACTGTTTACAGTTAGTCGGTCCAAGAAGGTTCACCGACTGACTAGTTGTCAAACTAGTCGGTTAGGAATCATTCTTAGACCGACTAGTTGAGCTTCCAATTTTCAGCCTAACTTACTGTTTACAGTTAGTCGGTCTAAGCACAACGGCCGACCGACTAGTTGAGAAACTAGTCGTTTGGAAGTTGTTCTTAAACCGACTAGCTGTATTTGAATTCAGCCTATTCTATTTCATCTGTTAGTCGGTCAAAGAACACTCACCGACCGACTAGTTGTGAAACTAGTCGGTTGGTAAGTCTTCTTGGACCGACTAGTTATTTATGTCTGAACTTCTTATTTTTGGCTGTTCTCCAGTTAGTCGGTTCATGTTGAATCACCGACCAACTAGTTGAGAAACTAGTCAGTCAGTGATCCTTCTTTGACCGACTAGACTGCTTCAGAATAGAGCCGTTGGAGCATTAAATGCCACGATTTTTGCTCTCTCTTTCCTCTATCCTATATATACTTGAAGGGCTTCTTTCATAGCATTCAAGGCTGATATTTATTGAAGTTTAGAGAATCAAAGAGAAGCATTTATTCTCATTTCCAAGCTCATTCATTTCTCAAGAATCTCTCTCTCACTCTTATTTCCGAAGAGAGATTCACATTGATTGTGAGTCATTCAAGCCAAGAGCTTGATCCAAGGTCACCAACATCTACCTAGGCTTCCATTGCTGGTCAACATCTTGGAGCTAGGGTTTGGTGCCTGCATCTTCCCCAAAATCCTCTTTGCCCTAAATCGTAAGTTTACTCAAGGCATAGGATTTTGTTGGTAAGCATTTCGTATTTCATTTACTTTGATATTACAAGTGTTTTACTCTCGGTTGTGAGAGTTTGTGTGTGATCCCGGTTTGTGGGAGTCACATTTTCATTTGTGTATGATTTGATCTTGTAGAGGTTTCTACAAGTATTTCATAGTGAAAATTTGAGTTATAGGTTTCTAACTCAAGTATCCGGAGGGGATCCGGGTATTTGGGACGTAGGATCACCGGGAACAAGTCGGGGAGACTTGGGTGGATCCGAACCCGTTATATCGATTGTTTGCAATTGATTTCTTTGTTGTCAATATTTTCATTTCCGCATTGTTGGTTGAGTTTGCAAGATAATTAGGAATTATCTTCTTAATTATTTTAAAGTACTATTCACCCCCACCTCCCCCCCTCTAGTACTTGTGCAGTAGCTACGTAGGGCATTACATTTGGTATCAGAGCCAAGTACCTAGCTATGTCTTCCAACGACAACAAAACCGTATGTCCACCTTCAGACTACAGCACCTTCAGGAACCGTGAAGGAGCTTCTTCGGTGATGGAAGGACACTCCTCGACTAGCCTCCTTTCTTCAACGGTACCAACTATGGTTACTGGAAATGCCAGATGGAAACGTTCCTCCGGAGCGCTTCACTGTGGAGAGCCACGTTGACGGAGTACGTCGAGCCCGAAGAAGAAGATTTCGCTAAGTGGACTACCGCGGAGGTCGCCGCAGAGGTAAGCAATGCCAAGGCAATGAATGCCTTGTAATGCGCTTTGGAGCCCGAGGACTTCAACAATATATGCACATGTAAGAGTGCATATCAAATCTGGAGCTCCCTCCTCATCTTGCATGAAGGAACGAGTAGGGTAAGAGACTCCAAACTCGTAGTTGTAAATAAAGATTACGAGTTATTTCATATGCAACAGGGTGAGAAGATGAAGGAGTACTATGCTCGTTTCGTCGACATCACCAACGAGTTGGAGGCTCTTGGGAAGACCTACACCCAAAAGGAGAAAGTCTCGAAGATCATTGACGGACTTCCTTCTTGTTGGGAAAAGCGTACCTTCTCCATCGAGGAAGGTAATGATATGAGTAAATATACTGTTATTCAACTAATGGGTACATTGATGTCTTATGAGGTACGCAAGGATAGCAAACTAAAGTTGCAGGACAAGATGAAGTCTTACAAGAAGCAAGACGAGCCAAAGAAAAAGGCGATTGCGTTCAAGGCCGCTCCATCTACATCTACATCTACCGATGATGAAGAATCGGAAGATGAGTTGGACTTGGAATCTATCGCCCTCATGGCAAAGAAGTTCAACCGATTCTTCCGGAAAGGTAGTTTCAAGAACAAATCAAAGTTTAGTTCTTCTAACGCCTCTGCTCCTTTGTGCTTTACATGCAACAAGCCAGGACACATGAAAGCGGATTGTCCTCAAAATAAGCAAAAGGAGAAGTGGAAGGCGCCAAAGTTCGACAAGTCAAAGAAGTACAATAAAGGGTACAAGAAAGGACTTGTCGGGACATTCACCGACTCCGACGAGGATTCCTCAAGTGGAGAGTCGGATGATGAGCAAGTGGAGGAAGCACACATGTGCTTCATGGCAAGAGAGGAACATGATCAAGGATCTTCCTCCGATGATGGCGATGATGAAGGCGATGAGGTAACTATGGATGACCTTTGTTTAGCTAACGAGCAAATTTGGTCTAAATATTCTAAATTAGTAAATAGATATATTAAGACCAAAGATGAGTTAACTAGTCTCCAAACCTCGCCTAAACCTATCGTCATCAACAATGACACCGTTGTTGAAGACTTGAGAAATGAGATTGTGAATCTCAAATCTCAACTTGAGCATGTTCATATTGAGGAATCGGATGAACATGAGATGTCGAATTTGATTTCTCGAAACCCAACTTTGAGTATTGAGAATGAGACTCTCAAGTCTCGTGTTTGTGTACTCACATCGCAACTGTCCACTTTGGATGCTTCTATGCATTCTCTCACCGAGAAGTATGAGTGCACATTAGGCCGAATTAATAAATTCAAGAAAGGTAAGGACCATTTGGATAATATCCTAAATGACTTACTTCCGGCCAATCACCACATTGGCTTGGGGTATAAGATGGGAAATTCATCCAAATCGGCCACTACCTTTGTTAGGCCAACTTCCGATGCCTTAACGAGTGGGAGCAAACACCCTATTGGTAGTTCATCTACCAATGGTGCTTCCACCTCGTACACACCCTCGTTTGGAAAGAAACCCACTTTGGGTGGACCTCTAAAGAAGGGTCATGCTTATATGTACACCAATACCATGCCACGTAGGAACACACATCCTACTCCACATGTTCACACATATAATGATTTTTATCCACCACATCCACGGGCACGTGCACACCATGTGAGACACCCTCACGCACGTGTTCCTCCACATGCATATGTTCACCCACACCATCATATGAACAATTATCATCATGCACCATTTCATCATGTGCCATATGCTTATCCACGACATGCATCACGTAGAAATCAACAACGTATGCATGCTCCCAATAGGAATAGGGCTCCCAAAATCTTCACTATTTGAAGCCCGAAGAACACAAGCATGCATGAAAAACAAGCCTATATGAATTCTTATTTTATGAATGTCGTGCATAATGATGATTTCATTGGGAAGTCTAAGTCCAATTAGACTTGGCTTCCAAAGGTCTAATCTTTTAGGACCCAATGACCTTGGGTACCATGGAATGATATGTTTATCTTTAGGTACTCAAGAAAAAGAAACGGAGCAACAAATCCAAATTTAGCTCCAAGAATAATTGGATACTCGATAGCGGGTGTTCAAAACACATGACGGGTGATGCTCAATTGCTCTCCGGAGTGGTGCCCATTGCAAATGGAAACCGAGTCGTCTTTGGAGGCAACGAGAGCGGAACCATCATAGGTGTTGGTAAAGTTGGTAATCCTTCTAAACCACTAATAAGTGATGTTTACCATGTTAAAGGATTAAACCACAATTTCAATAAGCCAACTTTGTGACAAAGGTTACAAAGTTAGCTTTGCGAAAGGAATGTGCCATATTTTAAGAAAAGATAATAATGATTTATTATTTTCTGGCACACGCCATAAGGATATTTATATATTAGATCTTCAAAAATCACATGAACAATGTCTCATTGCCAACACAAGTGAACAACACTTATGGCATCGACGTTTTGGTCATGTGAACTTTGGAACACTTTTTAAGCTTTCCAAGTTAAATTCTATTAGAGGCTTCCCTAAGCTTGTCTTTCAAAAGAAAAGCTGTTGTGACTCGTGTCAACGAGGCAAGCTTCCAAAATCGTCATTTAAACCTAAGAAAAGCATTTCATCTAAGCGGCCTCTAGAGCTATTACATCTAGATCTTTTTGGGCCAACTAGAGTTGCTTCATTATGAAATGCACGATATGGAATTGTTATCGTTGATGACTTTTCTAGATTTACTTGGGTATTTTTCTTAAGTAATAAAAATGATGCTTTTGAAAACTTCACAATATTTGTTAAGAAAGTACAAAATCTCATTGGAACCACCATTGTCACTATTCGTAGTGATCATGGAGGGGAATTTGAGAATGAGTCTTTCTCAAATTTTTGTGATGAAATTGGTATTACTCACACCTTCTATTTCCCTCGTGCACCTCCTCAAAATGGTGTTGTTGAGAGAAAGAATAGGACGCTAGTGGAATGTGCTCGCACTATGCTTGATGATAGCCAACTTGGCCATCAATTTTGGGCAGAAGCGGTACATACCGCTTGCTTTGTGTTTAATAGAATACTTTTGAGGCCCGGCACCAAACAAACTTGTTATGAATTGTTGTTTGGTAGATTGCCTCAAGTTAAACATTTTCGAGTTTTCGGTGCAAAATGTTTTATTAAAAACACGTATGGTAGTTTGGACAAATTTGATCCAAGATCCGATGAGGGGATATTTGTTGGATATTCCTCCCGTAGCAAAGCCTACCGGATATACAACAAACGAACCTCAACGATCGAGGAATCACTTCATGTTTCATTTAATGAAGGTTTTGTCCCGGCTAGAATTACTAATGATGATGACTCCATGGATGTCTTATGTGATTCTATTGGTAATTCTAATTCTATTGATTTTAATGTTACTAACCCTACTAATGAGTCTTTTGAGAATATTCCTAGTGATCAGGGAGTTCCCAAACGGCTTCATACAGTTCGTGACCATCCTCATAAGCAAGTCATTGGCAACATCCTTGATAGTGTCAAGACGCGATCTCAAGTCAACTACTTCGCTCATTGTGCCTTTGCCTCCTCAATAGAGCCAAAGAATATTAACGAAGCCTGTGAAGATAGTGCTTGGATCCTAGCCATGGAGGAAGAACTCATTCAATTTGAGAGGAATGAGGTTTGGGAGCTTGTTCCATTGCCATCGAAGAACCACACCGTTATAGGAACGAAGTGGATTTTCAAGAACAAGACCGACAAAAACCAAATCGTCGTCCGGAACAAAGCTTGGTTAGTAGCTCAAGGCTATCGGTAAGAGGAAGGTATAGATTTCGAAGAATCCTTTGCTCCGGTAGCTAGTTTAGAATGTATTAGATTATTGTTATCTTTTGCATGCCATAAAGATTTTAAACTCTTTCAAATGGATGTAAAAAGTGCGTTTTTAAATGGAGATGTTGTTGAGGAAGTTTACGTTTCTCAACCTCCGGGTTTTATGAATGAAAAATTTCCAAATCACGTTTTCAAACTTAAGAAAGTACTTTACGGTTTGAGACAAGCTCCTCGAGCTTGGTATAACCGTCTAAAGAATTTTCTTTTGGATTTGGGTTTTAAAATGGGTGAAGTTGATTCTACATTATTTGTTAAGTATTCGAATAATGATATTATTTTAGTTCAAATTTACGTTGATGATATCATTTTCGATGCTACTAACTTCACTCTTGGCGAAGAGTTTTCTAATGTTATGAAGGATCAATTTGAGATGAGCCACATGGGTGAGCTCAAATATTTCTTAGGTCTCCAAATTCGCCAAATGAACGATGCAATCTTCATCCACCAAACCAAGTACACAGTGGAGTTGCTTAAGCGATTTGGAATGGAGAATGCCTCCAGGAAGAAGACTTCAATGAGCACTACTACACATCTTGATAAGGATTCGTGTGGCAAAGATGTAGACATTCGTCTATATCGAGGTATGATAGGTAGTTTATTATATCTTACTGCTAGTAGGCCCGATATTATGTTTGTCGTATGTGTATGTGCTCGTTATCAGTCTCAACTTAAGGAATCTCACTTAGTAGAGGTAAAACGTATTTTCCGTTATTTAAGTTACACACTTGACTTTGGATTCCTTTATCCAAAGTCTAGCACATATGAGTTAATCTTATATAGTGACACAGATTTTGCGGGATGCAAATCCGACAGGAAAAGTACTAGTGGCACTTGCCATTTTATAGGAAATTCTCTTGTCTCTTGGTTTTCCAAGAAGCAGAATTCCATATCACTTCACCGAGGCAGAATATATTGCCGCTGATGCTGCGTGTGCTCAGGTTCTTTGGATGAGACACACTCTTAAAGACTTTGGTATAAACTGTGATACTTGCCCTATCATGGTGGACAACCAAAGTGCAATATGTCACTCTAAGAATCCGGTACACCATTCCCGTTCTAAACACATAGATGTCCGTCACCATTTCTTAGATGATCATGTTGCTAAAAAGGACATCATTTTAGTGTACGTTGAAACCCAGAAGCAAATCGTCGATATTTTCACGAAACCACTCAAGGAAGACTCCTTTGTGCGGTTGCGTCGAGAATTGGGGATTATGGGTGAATCTGAGATTTAGGATTCATATTTTTCAATAATCTTGCATGCTAACAACTTTTGTTATATTTGCTCATGCTAGATGTGTTGAAATTTTCTGGATTTTTGGTTAAATTTTTGGAATTTATGCTCGAAATATTCATGAACGTCGTATTTAAGATTTTCGATGTTTTATGGGGTAGTATAATGATTAATGAGAGTATTTCGATGTTTCGTCCAAGTGCGATTAGGAGAGAACTCAAAATTTCTGAATTTCAAATTTTTGGACTCTCTTAGTCGGTCCAAGTTCATTGACCGACCGACTAGATTCAGTTCTAGTCGGTCAGTGAATGAACGCAGACCGACTAACTCAAGCCCTAATTTTGGCTTCAGTTACTGTTTGCACTTAGTCGGTTCAAGCTCATTGGCCGACCGACTAGATCGTCATCTAGTCGGTCAGCGCTTGAACTGTGACCGACTAAATGCTCAGGGGCTGCTGTGTCTTTTCCACTTCCAAATGTTTTTATTCTTGCCCGCACCGATTAGAACTCATTCTAATCGGTGCAAACGTTTCTTCTCAGCCAAAACCCCTTCGACTTCCACTCTCCTCCGCCATCCGACCATCGTTTCCGGCCATTTCTGGCCTTCTCCGACTGTGTTTGCCGTCGATCTCCTCTCCTCCACTTAGGTTTCACTCCCTCTCTGCTTCTAGGGTTAGGTTTCTTCGTGTTTCGTTCGGTTTAGGGCTTTTTCTAGGTTTGTTCTTCCGACCTAGATTTCGATTTCTAGTTTGATTGCGTGTGTCTCGTCTCGATCATGGCGAAGACATGTATCCCCATCGAACCCTCGCGTCTGTCACCTATGACCGTAGAGTCTCCATCTACGGACCCCCCCTCAACCCAAACACCGAGCCAAATCGACCCATCCATCGTCTTCTTCGCCTCCTCTTAAGAAGAAGAGGACGGCGACCGCTAAGCCTAGATCTCAACCCAAGCCTAGGAAGCAGACTGTGTCTCCCGCTTCATTTCGTGCTCCCACTCCTCCCGCTGATTCTGACTCCGACACTGAGTATATCCCGGAGACCGAGCATACCGCTAGGGCTCCTACTCCTCCTCCTCGTTCTAGCACTCGTCCGTGTAGGATCCTGTCCAAAACAGAGTTAGGATCGATAACATGAAGTTTAGACTTACGCTTGCGTACGCGGCACGGTAGTCTACGAACTTCGCCTTCGGATTCGCCACGACGGATCGAGTCTACTCACGAACGGAGTAAGGCTACTAATCCCACAATCTAAATCTCTATTTTAGATTAAGAACTTGGATGGAGGGAGAGGAAATATTTCTGCAGAGCTTCGCTATGAAGAAGATGCATGCATGAATTTCATGCAAAATGTGTAAGGAAAATGGCTACCCTTGGGTCTTATTTATAGCCCCCAAGGTAGTTATTTTAGGGTAAGTTGTTCCTTTGGAACAACTTAATTAAGGTGTACCATGATACATGGCACATTATAAGCTTAAGTTGTACCATATGCATGGTACAACATAAGCTTAAGATATTCCCCCTTTATTAGCCATATGTCGCATGCACTTATGCATATATAATGCGACTTTCCCGCTCATACAGAGATCCTCTCCGCAAGGGAACAGATTCCCTTTGCACATGACTTCGTGTGCGCGACGTTCGAGGTCCGTATTCCCTCGTACATCCCCCACAAGGGTGTACAAACGTCTTCCATATCCAACATCTCCCACTCACACTTGAGGGGATTGTAAGAGAACGTCTTTCCCTTAGTTCTTTCATCTATCATACCGAGAAATAGACCGTGCGACCGTCATGCGCGTAGAGTCTGTTGTTGTGCACTTGTTAGAGATACACAACGACCTCGAAGGTGCAAAGTTGAGTAGTTCAACGCATGCTTTACCCTAGATTATTTCTTCACATTTTCTTGTACTTTATATTCAACAATTGAATCCCATCTGGATTACAATTGGCTGGCCAGCTTTGAATCATTAAAGTCCAAATGCGAATATGAAATCAATCTTCCTCTTCTTGCGAACCTTTTGATCTTGACTTGATTCGCTTTTCTAACGTGCCCCGCCGAGCCGAATTACCATAGCCCATTAGTAACACGCTAAGATAGCGATCATCTCGTCAAATCTAAAGGAACCAATTGGAGTCCTTGAGGGTAAGAGTTAAGACCCATATGGCCTTTGAGTCTCACATAATAGCAAACACTATTGCTACTAACTCAGTGGTCGAAATGCATACGTGGTATGAACACGTATTACAACATCACTCCTTTCCCAGGGAGAGTATGTCTTAATGATGTTGTACGGATGAAAGATCAGACACCATAGTGCCTATCTTTTGAGTCCCCTTACTACTCAGGAAATATTCCCGGACTCTCATCCTGCATAAGACAGATAGGATTATAAAATCCAATGAGATCTTTTTATCCTTGTGATACAGATCTCAGATCTTTTGTAAGCATCCATATGATGCAGATCTTTCATTCGACTATCTTGTTAAAGTCATGACTCTAAATCATTCGTCTAATGATTTTGACTTTAAACTAGTCTCATCTCTATCTTATCCATCTGATAAGATAAGGCGGTTGTTCATGTGAGAGAGCCAACCTTAATCTGTCCGACATACACACAATTCAGCTGAGATTTCAAAAATGTACACAAACATTTCTTAAGAAATTCATATGCAATGTTGGAAAAAGAACTTATTCTTTTATTAATTTTGATCATTTCTTAGACATGGGAATATATATTTGGTACAACTCAGCCCATACGCAATCCTTGAGATGATAAGTGTTTATAAAACACATTTCTGGGGATCGCTTTCGTAAGCTGATCCTCTATCGTCTCATGCGTAGATATGTACCTTATGTCTACCTTCTTGGTTTTATCATAGTCTTTTGCAAATCTGCAGTTCCTTTAAGATACTGCATTATCCTCTTAACCGCTTTCCAGTGTTCTTGCCCTGGGTTGGATTGGTAACAGCTTACCATTTCCAACGGCAAAAAAGATGTCCGGTCTCGTACACACCATAGTGTACATAAGACTATCAACTGCACTGGAATATGGAACTTTTTCCATAATTTCCTTTTCCTTTTGGTTCTTTGGACACGATTCCAGATATAAGTTATCGCATATGCTTATATGAATATCAATGGACTTGCAGTCCTGCATATTAAATCGTTCTAGGACCTTCTTTATATAAGTCTCCTGTGAAAGAGAAAGAAGTTTCTTCGAACGATTCCTTGAAATCTTAATTCCAAGGATATATGCGGCTTTTCCTATGCCTTTCATCTCAAATACTGATGAAAGCCAAGCCTTGATACTCATTACAAAGCCCTTGTCATTTCTGGCTATTAAAATGTTATCTACATATAGATACATGATAATATACTTGCTTTTAATCCTCTTGATATATACTCAGTTATCTTCATCAAGCATGGAAAAAATCCATTTGATAAGACAACTTCTTGAAATCGTATATACCATTGCCTCGAGGATTATTTAAGACCATATATGGACTTACGAAGTTTACAAACCTTATGTTTGTTTCCTTCTTTTACAAACCCTGTTGGTTGTTCCATATAGATCTCCTCGTCCAATTCTCCATTGAGAAAGGCAGTCTTTACATCCATCTGATGTAATTCGAGGTATAAGCAAGCTACCATTGCGAATCAAGGTAAAACGCACAACAGGTGAGAAGTTTTCTTTGTAGTCTATCCCTTCCTGTTGCGTAAAACCTTTCGCGACAAGGCGAGCTTTATATCTATCTATAGAGCCATCAGCCTTATGCTTGATCTCGAGAACCCATTTGTTCCCAATTGCTCTATGTCCTCTGGGTGAGTTAACTAAGTCCCAGACTTGGTTAACTTTTATGGATTTCAATTCCTTCTTCATCGCTTCCATCCATTTGTCTTTTGCAGGGCATGATGTGGCATATTTGAGATTCTTCAAGTCCTTGTTGACTCGAATTTAGATCAATTCTAATATCACTCCCACTTGAAATGTTGTTAGAATTGCTCCCACTTGGATCATTATTCCCGTATGGAATAGGATAATCGTCATTCGTATAATCCATTGGTGAAGGTTGAAAAGTATTTTCGTTTTCACCAAGAATTCTCCCACTCGAATGAGGTAATCCTTCTTGATCACAAATCTCAAATAGAGATAAGTCCTGACTTATCTCGCCCTGTCTTGGAAACTCGTTTTCCAAGAAAGTGACATCCCTCGACTCAAACTCAATTAGCACACCATTGTCTTCCTGACTAACAAAAACATAACCTTTGGAGTTTAATGCGTATCGTTTAAAGATACATTTCCTTCCCCATGGCCCAAGTTTGCCATACTTATGGGAGGAAATATGTGCGTTGAATGCACAAACTCAAGGTAAAATGTTTAAGTTATGAGACCTTTGGTTCCACAACTCATAAGGAGTGGAGCTAACTGATTTCGAGGGTACGCGGTTTAAAAAGAAAACGGTTGTCAATAATGCATCACCCCAGAAGGTGATTGGCAAGTTAGCTTGCGCCATCATTGAACAGACCATTTTTCATTAAAGTCCTATACCTCCTTTCTGCAACACCAATTTGTTGAGGAGTATAAGGCATAGTTACTTGATGTACTATGCCTTTTTCATCACAAAGTTCCTTTAAACTTGTTGATTGATATTCACCGCCCCTATCGGTTCGCATGACCTTAATCTTGCGATCTAATTGATTCTCCACTAAACTCATATAGTTTTTAAAGCAGGTTTAGTGCTTTCACTTTTGTGGGATATCAAATAGATATTACCGAATCGGGTGAAATCATCAATTAAAAGTGATGAAATAGGACTTCCCGCGTCTTGTCTTGACATTCATCGGACCATATATGTCCGAATGGATAAGCGGTAATGGAACCTTGGCCCTTGTGCCGGTTCCAAACGGCTTGCGACAAGATTTCCTTTCAAGGCAATGTTCGCAGGTCGACATTTCAACCTTTGAAACATTGGATAGAAGGCCACGTTTGGCAAGTCTATCCATACGCGTTGGTCCAATATGACCAAGCCTTGATTGCCAACAAATTATATTAGACTCATTAGTCAAAGAATTTGTCATAAGGAAATGAGAAATCATACATTGTACTTATTACAATGAATCCTTTAAATACATAACCCAGAACCAATAAAGGAATTATTACAAAAATAGGTCCATATTACAAACATGAAGGAACCAACCATTAACCAAGACCCAATAAATTGACCACAATTTTAATATTCCTTTGAATATATGGAATGAAGAGAACATCATGAAGTAGGATAGTGCGGCCGTTGTCCAAGACAAGCTTGCGAGTCCCAACGCCTTTCACTTCAACACGTGTGTTGTTTCCTACATTGATCCACTTCATTCCTTGAGTATCCGGTGATACTCCACGAAGGACCGTCTGTCCTTTGCTATGTGGTCGGTGGCACCTGAATCAATTATCCCAAAATGGATTAGATTCCACAAGAAATAGTGAACTAGAAACACATATGTAACTAGTATTACAAGTTACCTCGTCACTTCCACTCGTACACGAACGAGCATAGTGACCGAGCTTGTTGCACTTGAAGCACTTGATTCTTTTCAAGTCTTTCTTCTTGTGCCATTTCTTGTGTCCACCCTTATGTTTGGGTTCCTTGGTAGACTCAGGTTGCTTATTACGTTCATTAGAAGACTTCGAACGATCTTTACGTTTCTTTCCCCCGTGTGAGGAACTAGCAACCATGTGCACTTCTGCACCTGGCTTGGCAGCCGCAAGCCGCTCTTCCTCTAATTCGAGGTGCTTGGAAACATCGTTGAAGGTCTTGATGCTCTCATTATGAGTGAGATGCATCTTCATCTGATCCCACCCATTTGGTAGGGAACGTATGACTGCTTGGATTTGTTGCTCATCTGTGAGCACATGACCTGCGTCCTTTAACTCCGAGATAAGGTTCGCCATATGTCGCAGATGTTTCCCTATGGAATGATCTGGACGTTTCTTATATGTATCGAACTTTATAGTTAAGGCGCGAAGTTTGGACACCGATGTGCCACCGAACTTCTCCTCTAGCTTGGACCATATGTCCATAGCTAGGTCATGTTCTCGGAAGATGCACATTATGTCATCAGCCATACTGCTTAATAACGTAATGCGCGCTATCTTATTCTTCCGAGACCAAGCATCAAAAGCTTCCTTGTCTCTTCGGTGTTGGGCCGTAGTGCCCAACTCGGGTTCAATCATTACGTTCTTTAGAGTTTCGAGCACTTCTTGCTCCTCTAAAACGTATTGTATCTTAATGGACCAAAGTTTGTAATTATCGCCGTTGAGTTTTTCACCTTTGTTTAACTCAGCGACGATATTCTTTGAAGCGGAAGACATTTTACTTTTAAAATGCTGCAAAAGACACAAAACCGAAGGTTCGATCAAAAACATTGCATAAAAAATTCTTAAAATATAACTCCCACTTGAAATGATAATAGAATATCCCATTTGGATAGTTCTAAAATTCAAATCCCACTTGGAATTATATTATATTTGATAAGTTACTTTCGAAAAATATTGAAGGTGTTGTTCTAGAATCGAAAAGGTCTCTATGATTCCAATCACCATCTAGAACAACTTTCAATATTCCCCCATCACTTATCAAACAATAGTACTCTTATAGTACTAGCAGCGGAAAATAAGTATTTGATAAGTTACTTTCGAAAAATATTGAAGATGTTACTCTAGAATCGGAAAGGTCACTATGTTTCCAATCACCATCTAGAGTAACTTTCAATATTTCTCCCTCACTTTATCAAATGTTAGTACTCTTATAGTACTTAGCAGCGGAAAAGCGTTTTTTGAAAACGTATTTTTCAAAACGAATTTAAAATACATTGGCTAATCTCCGTAGAGTAGAGCACAACGTCATAAGTTCATTGGCTAATCTCCGTAGAGTAGAGCACAATGACATGGCTAATCTCGCATGAAGTAGAGCATTACGGCTAATCTTCAAGGAGTAGAGCACAATTTCATAAGTACATTGGCTAATCTCCGAAGAGTAGAGCACAATGACTTGGCTAATCTCGCATGAAGTAGAGCACTATGGCTAATCTTCAAGGAGTAGAGCCCAAGTTAAAAACTTCATTCAAACGTTAGTCCCGTATGATCTAGTCGGCACTGTGGTTAGCCCCGTATGGGCTAATCGACACATTCGAGTTTGACCAATGCCTTTTGTCACCCCGTATGGGTCATTTGGCAAGTTTGCAATCGACCCAGACCATCTGTCGGAATGGTCGACCAAAAACACAAAATTGGTCGACCAATATTCGAACTGCAACTTCTCCCGGGCCCTGGCCGGGGCTTGGCCAATGGCCGGCCAGGGCCTCTGCCTTGGCCGGCCAGGGGGCCTGCCCCCCTCGGCCAGGGCCGGCCAGGCCCTGGCCTCTGCTAGGGCCGGCCGGCCAGGCCACTGGCCGGGGCCAGGGCTCCTGCCCTGGCCTCGGCCAGGCCCTGGCCTCTTGCCAGGGCGGCCTGGCCGCTGGCCGGGGCCAGGGCTCCTGCCCTGGCCTCGGCCAGGCCCTGGCCTGAGGCCAGGGCGCCGGCCCTGGCCTCTGCCAGGGCCGGCCTGGCCCTGGCAGTGGCCAGGGCTCCGGCCCTGGCCTCTGCCAGGGCCGGCCCTGGCCACTGCCAGGGCCGGCCTGGCCGGCAGGCCCTTGGCCAAGGCCGGCCACTGCCGGCCCGGCCTTGGCCGGCCACTGCCGGCCTGGCCATGGCCGGTCATGGCTTGGCCATGGCCGGCCATGGTCAAGGCCTTTCGGCGTTGGCCGGCCATGGCCCCTTTGGCCATGGCCGGCCACCCCCTTTGAATGGGGTTGCCGCACTTTCTCCCCCCCCCTTGATGGGGTGGTCGCCGGTGGTTATTGGCCGTAGCCAACCCCCTCCGCATGAGGAGAGGGGGTGCATGGCCTTCATGGCCCATTTGGCCATGGTGCACATGCACCAAATTTTCCTCTTACCCGATGGAAATAACTTCCATCATCTTCCTCGATGAAGCACCCGTTCGTCGATGAAGCACCCGTTCGTCGAGAATTTAGTTATTTTCTAATGGCCGTGTGCCAAAAATGAATAACTTACTACGTGAACGGTCGGTTCTTCCCGTCACGGAGAGTTCCTACCATATCCATAATGATAGGAGACCCTAACGTGAAAAGAACAACCGCTGCGTTCTCTTCGTCACGAAGCGTTCCTACTATATCCGTAATAGTAGGAGACCCATTCGTGAAAAAGACAACGACTCGTTCGTAGTTTCGACGGGGCGATGGTTTGACCGGGGCGAACCCATATGGCTCTGATACCAATGTAGGATCCTGTCCAAAACAGAGTTAGGATCGATAACATGAAGTTTAGACTTACGCTTGCGTACGCGGCACGGTAGTCTACGAACTTCGCCTTCGGATTCGCCACGACGGATCGAGTCTACTCACGAACGGAGTAAGGCTACTAATCCCACAATCTAAATCTCTATTTTAGATTAAGAACTTGGATGGAGGGAGAGGAAATATTTCTGCAGAGCTTCGCTATGAAGAAGATGCATGCATGAATTTCATGCAAAATGTGTAAGGAAAATGGCTACCCTTGGGTCTTATTTATAGCCCCCAAGGTAGTTATTTTAGGGTAAGTTGTTCCTTTGGAACAACTTAATTAAGGTGTACCATGATACATGGCACATTATAAGCTTAAGTTGTACCATATGCATGGTACAACATAAGCTTAAGATATTCCCCCTTTATTAGCCATATGTCGCATGCACTTATGCATATATAATGCGACTTTCCCGCTCATACAGAGATCCTCTCCGCAAGGGAACAGATTCCCTTTGCACATGACTTCGTGTGCGCGACGTTCGAGGTCCGTATTCCCTCATACATCCCCCACAAGGGTGTACAAACGTCTTCCATATCCAACAGTCCGTCTAAGGGGAAGGCTCTCATGCCATTGGTCGGTGTAGATATATCGTTGTGTCGCGATGACCCGTTGTGTCTCGCGGCTTACAACCGTATTAAGCACTGTCCATTGCTATTGGAGCACTTCGTTCAGTTCTCCGATTTTCCACATCTCGCCGATCTTCTTTCCCATAGCGGCCTCATAGATTATCTTCGCCATGACCCCAAGGCGAACCCTCACCCGTACCCCCGTCTCGGCAAGCTATTCTATGCGAATCGTATCTGGGGTCAGTATGACGACACCAATTCCATTGAGACGACTGTCTAGGGGACACCGATTGTCCTCATGACAGAAATCTTAGGGGACTTGATAGGTGTCTCATCTTCTGGCCTTCTTCCAGTTGATATCTCCGTTGATGATATTTCTGATCTTGACCAGGTGATGCTTGCCGAAATGTTCCATGTGATCCCTCCCGCCATGATTGGCGTCCCTTCAAAATCTTTCAAGCCAAACGCATGGGTCTTAAATCTTATCCTGAAGTCGTGCCTCCTTCCGAAGTACGGCTCATCGAGCTTGCCATCCCAGCCATTCCTTAAGCTGATCTACGCCCTCTTCATGGGAAGCGAGATCAATTGGGCTAGGATTATCCTTGATAAGATGGACTCTTTCGAATGTATCCAAAAGTCCACAAAATCAGCTCACATCCCATACCCTTGCCTGTTGACCCTCGTCTTCCGTCACTTCGGCATCCCTCTCCCTCCCGATGACCAGCATCCTCTTGGTCCTCCCCTGAATGCGACGGCCGTCAAGAAGTCTCTTCCGGTGCTTCGTCACGTTCAGAGGACGACTCCTTCAGCTTCTGCTTCAGCTGCTCCTTCTCCTTCTCCTACTCCATCGCTTGCTGAGTTTGCAGTTTCTCTGCGACGTGTTGAGTCTCGTGTCTCTCGTTCTAAGGAGATGCTAGCTCGCATCTGCTCTCACTTGGGCATTGAGATTCCTCCGTCAGTGTCTGACGAGGAAGAGATGGATGAGGCTGAGCTCCAGGAGCTTGTTGGTTCTCCTGCTCGTGCCCCTGAGGGTACGTCTGCTCGTGCTACTGCTACTTCTGCTGGTGATCCCAAGAGCACACCTGCTGCCACCATTCCTCTGGTGGATACTTCGTCTTCTGGTGCTCCCGAGACCACTCCCGTTGCCACTCTCCCATCAGTTGACACTCTGGTCGTCCCTGAGACCACCACTCCTTCTGCAGAGCCTGCTGCTGCTGCTGATCCTCCATCCGCCTCTTGAGCTTGCGTTGGAGGACTCTCCCTAGTGCACTTTGGATGATATCTTTGTTGTGAGAGAGTGGGTTAGGATAGTTGGGTGGTGATGCATTTTGATGTATTTTGATGTATTTCTGATGGAGTTCTGTATGTTTTGTGATACTTCGATATCTGTTGTGATATATGTTGTATGATGTGCCCCGATCTGAGGATCGTTTATATTATTGTTGGCAGATGTATACTTTTGATGTATCCATGTTATATATATATATATATATATATATATATATACACACACACACACACATCGTGTTGCCATTCATTTCTGTGTGCACATTATCTTTTTGTCTCTGATGTTGACTTCATCGCTCGACGACTATCATGATTAAATAGAAATTATTTTTATGAAAACATAGAATTGTTTTCCATACACTAAATTAACCAAGAATGTTGATATTGGAGAGTATGTTCCATAACTCAATACGTGAAAATAATTTGAGTTTTGATTATTTTATTTTTCGATTTTCGACTATGGTCTCGTTGGCACGCTTTGATTACTTCGTATTTTACTTTGGTGTCATTTGGACCGTCGTCGTATTCTTTGACTCCCGTGCTTTTATTTGTGGCCATTGTTGTTGTCGTTGATCTCCCGCTCTTTTTGCTTATGCCAAAGGGGGAGAGAATTAATAATGACGATGTGCTAAATGATAATTTAAAGCAATTTACCGTGAATCTAATTTGATATGTTAGATTCAGGGGGAGTTAAGATATAAAAATGGATTTCAAATCCGAAATTTCAATAATTGGATTCTAATTTTATACTTTACTTGTCTGCTTGATGCGTATGATTATTATTTAATTTGGAATTAACGTGTCATCAATGCAGGGGGAGTAGGTAAATTTCATTTAAATCATTATTATTGATTATTATTTATGTTGGTTTGTCATCACCAAAAAGGGGGAGAATGTTGAGTATTGACTCCCCGGATTTGGTTTTGATGATGAACAAACATAAATATCGTGAACTAACTCTTTGTGAGCGTAGTTATGGAGATCGTCGCCAAAATTCTATGAACATCAAAAGCGACGTCTCAAGACTTCTCAAAGCGCGTGATCGTGTGCCTGAAGCTTCGTTGAAGCTCAAGGACCATTATTGAAGTCAAGATATTCGGATTGAAGCGTTTGAAGACGGTTCGTCAAGTTTTATTTATAGTCTTCTAGCTTCTTTTCGTAGAATGTTAAGCCTTGAGTAGGTCTTACATTTAAATCTTCATAACGCTCATATCTTAGAGCTAGGATCTTATTAGAAGCACATAGAAACTTTCCCGAAGCTTCACGCTTCTTATCGCGGCTTCTTGTGCATGTTAGTTGGTTCAAGAAGAAGAACCAACCGACTCGATGGCAATCTAGTCGGTCGGCAATGCTTCTTGAACCGACTAGAATGCCTTGTTCTATTTTAGCTCACTTACTATTTACAGTTAGTCGGTCCAAGAAAGTGTACCGACTGACTAGTTGTCAAACTAGTCGGTTAGGAATTCTTCTTAGACCGACTAGTTGAGCTTCCAATTTTCTGCCTAACTTACTGTTTACAGTTAGTCGGTCTAAGCACAACGGCCGACCGACTAGTTGAGAAACTAGTCGGTTGGAAGTTGTTCTTAAACCGACTAGCTGTATTTGAATTCAGCCTATTCTATTTCTTCTGTTAGTCGGTCAAAGAACACTCACCGACCGACTAGTTGTGAAACTAGTCGGTTGGCAATTCTTCTTGGACCGACTAGTTATTTATGTCTGAACTTCTTATTTTTGGCTGTTCTCCAGTTAGTCGGTTCATGTTGAATCACCGACCGACTAGTTGAGAAACTAGTCGGTCAGTGATCCTTCTTTGACCGACTAGACTGCTTCAGAATAGACAAACATAAACAGAGTATTGGTGCTACGCACCGACAACAAAAACAATCTAAAACGAAGAACACAAGCAGCCTCTACGACTGATCGCCCGTGTCCTCGTACTCCTCAACGAACGCAGGCTCTGACTCAGCGTTAGCAAACACCACGTCCTCCGCAGGACTCTCAGGCTCGGGATCTAACATGTGTCACCCAAAAGAGTAAAGGGGCACATGTCAGCAAGTCTAACAAGACTTGAGCAAGGAAACGAAAGTGAAGGCAACTAGCAACCTAGCAGTTCTAGTATGATGCATAACATGGCAAGTATAGTATGGAAGTGACAAGTAAAGGAAAGTACAAGTAGCAAGTAGCAAGTATGGCATGGATAACAATTTTTACAAGTAGAAACACGGACAATTACAAGTTAAGTAGTTCACGTCAAGTAAACACGTCAAGTAAACAAGTTGTGCACAGAGATTTCGTCTGGTGGCTAGAGTGGCTGATCGGGCCAACTCGTAAGCTCAGGTGACCGCTTATCCCTACCCCTCCACGTGTATCGAGCCAGGGCATTACCCCCGAACACGGAATGCTCCCTTCTGGATCACGAGCCAGGAAGTGTATTTGGCATAGGGTTGTGCCCGCTAAAAGCAGGTGCCTAGCCTGGCCTAGGGTTATGCCTGCAACGCAGGCGCCTAGCGGGAAACAAGTAGATCGGGTATTGGCTATCGACCAACACACGTGGCCCGCTTCTGGAACACGAGCCAGGAAACACAAGTATTGTAGCGTGTGCTACGAATGCGACATTCAACATGGATGACATGGCATGGCATGTAGTAAGGCGTACAGATAAGGAATTAAACATGGCAGTTTAATATGCATGAACAACAAGTTAAAAGGGTTGGATCTAGCTTCGTTGTCAAGCTAGATCAATTGAGGTGACAGATCTAGTTTCGTTGTCAAACTAGATCAAATAGGCATCTAGGCAGCTATCATTTCACTGTCTAGTCTCTTTTACGCTACAACAAGAAAATGGCCTAAGGCATGGCCTAAAACCGTAAGTGGCAAGTTTCACTTGCCTAGCACCGAGGATGACGATCACGAAGGTTCGTCTCACAATCGCTAATCTACGGGGAAAATCGCTGTTATGGAGAAACAATCATCAAAACAACATCCATATTTGTTAGGGTTTTACAAAAACACAAATGGGTTACGAGAATATTATAGGATCGAGTTATTATCGAATCGTTAGCGGAAAAACGATGCCGAGCAAGCACGGTGACGGAAGAACGATCCGGGGAACCACGGTTCAGATCTGGAATGGATGGAGAAATCTGGAGAAATGGGATTTTGGGGGTTTTTGGGGGTTGGCCGGCGGCCTAGAGGTAGTGCCCGGCGTTAGAATGCGTGAAGGGAGCTTGGGGAATGAAGGTATGGCTCAAGAGGGAAGGAGGAATGGCTAGAGGAAGGTTGGGGAAGATCAGAGGTCAAGGGGGAAAGGAAATGGCCAAGAGAAGAGAAAGAAAGAAAAGAAAATGTTTGGGGTTTAAATAGAAAATCGTGTGGCGGCTGGGTGAAACCTATGGTTTCGACAGCGGTTAGTCCGTCAAAGAAGGTTGGCTGACCGACTAGTTTGCAACCTAGTCGGTCGAAAGACGTTCTTAGACCGACTAACGATAAACAGTAACTCAGGTAAAATTTATCAAAGAAACTAGTCGGTCTGAGAGCAAGTTCTGACCGACTAGTTTCACATCTAGTCGGTCGGTGGTTGATCTTAGACCGACTAAGAGTAAACAGTAACTTCTGAATTATTGATTCAATGAACTAGTCGGTTCCAGTAGAGTTCCTGACCGACTAGATCTCAATCTAGTCGGTTGGTCCCCCTTCTTGAACCAACTAAAGTGCACGAAAAGTGCCGATTTGAAGCGCGAAGCTTCGGGAAGATTTCTATGGCTTCTACGATCAATCTAACTCTAAAATATGAGCGATTTGAAGTTCGTCGCGAGTGACTTACTCCAAGATCAACGATATAAGGAAGAGACTAGAAAATCACGACGAAACGAACGAAAACGAAAGCTACGGAGACGAAAACCACACATAAGGAGAAAATCCTCCAAAACATATATATAATATAGATAATCCAAATACATGAAAACCAGTCGTTACATCCTCCCCGACTTAAGAAAAATTCCGTCCTCGGAATTTTCAAACACTCACGTGTCCAGGAACAAAAGTGGGTTGCGCTCTCGCATCTCGTCCTCATTCTCCCAAGTAGACTCTCCTGGCGAGCCGTGTCGCCACATCACCCTCACAAGATTGACAACCTTGTTCCGGAGCGACTTCTGATGCCTGTCCAGAATCTGCACTGGCTGCTGGTCATACGTCATATCAGGGCGAACGGTAATCTCCGAGAAATCCACAGCATGAGATGGATCGCTAATGTAACGACGAAGCTGCGACACATGGAAAACATTGTGAACTCCCTCCAAAGATAGCGGCAAGGCTAAGCGGTAGGCTACCTCGCCAACTCTTTCCAGAATGTCAAACGGTCCAATGTATCGCAGGCTCAACTTCCCTCGCTTCCCAAAGCGAATCACTCCACGATTCGGGGAAATCTTCAGAAACACATGGTCGCCCGGCTGAAACTCCAAAGGACGGCGTTTAGCTCCGCCCAATGCTTAAAACGGTCCTGAGCAATCCTCAACCTCTCCCGAATGTTCCTGACAACATCCACGGCCTCCACAATCATCTCAGGTCCCAACAGCTCCCGATCACCAACGGCATCCCAACTCAATGGCGATCGACATTTCCTCCCATACAGCGCGGCGAAAGGTGCCATGCCAATACTCGCCTGGAAGCTGTTGTTGTAGGAGAACTCCACCAGATGTAGATGGTCCTCCCACGAACCCTTGAAATCCAACATGCACGCCCTCAGCATGTCCTCCAAGATCTGAATCATCCTCTCGGACTGGCCATCTGTCTGCGGATGGTACGCCGTGCTGAAACTCAGACGCGTACCCAAACTCTTCTGCAAACTCTGCCAGAACTGAGATGAGAACCTCGTGTCTCTGTCCGACACGATACTCACGGGGACTCCGTGAAGTCGCACGATCTCCTGCACGATTCACGTTACATCACTATCTAAACTAGGAAAAGGAATTAGAAACGGAGAGTAAAAGAATTTACCTCCATGTATCTCCTCGCTAGCGCCTCAGTGGACTGTCCTACTCGGAATGGAATAAAGTGTGCGGATTTGTTCAATCAATCTGCGATCACCCAAATCACGTCATTCTGCTTCGGACTCCGAGGTAGTCCAGTCACGAAATCCATAGTGATGTGTTGCCACTTCCACTCCGGAATCGGAATCGGTTGTAGCAACTCTGCCGTACGCTGATGCTCCGACTTTACCTGCTGGCAAACCATGCACTTGGCTACACTCCAAGCCACGCTCCTCTTCATACCATACCCCCAATAGTTCAGACGAAGATCCTTGTACATCTTGGTCCCACCAGGATGCACAGAATACGGCGAACTGTGTGCCTCCACCATCAACTCCTCTCTAATATCCCCAGCTGGCACACACAACCTGGCTCCAAACCTCAGCGAGCCATCCTCATGAATCAAAAAGTCAGTCCACAGACCGGCTTCCACCTGCTCCCAAATCTTCACCAGCTTCGGATCTCCAGCCTGGCCATCCTTGATCCGATCCGCGATCGTCGACTGAATCTGCATACACATCAACGAAGAAACCTCCCCAGGAAGAACAATCTCAAATCCAGACTCACAAAATCCTGCTGCAATCTCCACTGCGAAGTCAACAACATCACCGCTGGAAGCCTACTCAATGCATCAGGAACCACATTCACCTTGCCAGGGTGATACTGCAAATCAATCTCATAATCCGCCATGAGCTCCAACCATCGACGATGTCGCATGTTGAGCTCCTTCTGAGTAAAAATATACTTCAAGCTTTTGTGATCGGTGAAGATCTTCACTTTCTCACTCAGCAGGAAGTGCCTCCAAATCTTGAGCGCAAACACGACAGCCGCCAACTCCAAGTCATGCGTCGGGTAATTCTTCTCATGAGTCTTGAGCTGACGCGAAGCATAAGCCACAATATGCCTGTGCTGATGCAACACACAACCGAGACCCTTGCCAGAAGCATCGCAAAAGATCTCAAAGCCTCCACTGCGATCAGGCACAATAAGAATAGGGGCAGTCGTCAATCTCTCCCTCAGAACACCGAAGGCATTCTCACAATCACCCGACCAAACAAAAGGTACATCCTTCTGCGTCAATCTGGTCATCGGCTCAGCAATACGAGAAAAGTCCTTAATGAAGCGCCGAAAGTAACCAGCAAGCCCAAGGAAACTCCGGATCTCAGATGCTGACTGCGGAACATGCCACCCTCTGATGGCCCTGATCTTCTCAGGATCCACTGAAATACCATCTCCAGACACCACATGCCCGAGAAAAGCAACTCTGTCCAACCAAAACTCGCACTTCGAAAACTTGGCATACAAACGATGCTTCCTCAAAATCTCCAACACTGTCCTCAAGTGCGAGGCATGCTCCTCCTCCGACTTTGAATAAATCAGAATGTCGTCAATAAAGATAACGACGAACTTGTCTAAAAGTCATAGAAAATCAGATTCATCAGATTCATGAAAACTGCAGGTGCATTGGTTACACCGAAAGGCATAACCACAAACTCGTAGTGTCCATACTTCGTCCTGAATGCTGTCTTCGGAACATCTTCCTTCTTCACCTTTAGCTGATGATAACCACTCCTCAGATCCAACTTCGAAAACACCCTCGAACCTCCAAGCTGATCAAAAATATCATCGATGCGAGGCAACGGGTATTTATTCTTGATGTTCACCGCATTCAGCTCCTGATAGTCCACGCACATACGACGCGAACCATCCTTCTTCTTCACCAACAGCACCGGTGCTCCCCACGGAGACACACTAGGATTGATGTAACCCTTCTGCAAAAGCTCATCCAGCTGCTTCCGCAACTCCTCCAACTCAGCGGGTGCCATACGATATGGCGCCTTCGAAATCGGCTGCGCTCCTGGAATGAGATCAATAGAAAATTCCAGAGCTCGATCAGGTGGCAACCCAGACATCTCCTCGGGGAAGACGTCATCGAAGTCCCTCACAACCGCTGGCCTCTCCAGCTCCATCTGCATAGCCACAATCTCCATCGGACTGGCCCGAAATCTGACAGGGCCAAGCGAACTGCTACCTCGGCTGAACTCAAATACTGGATGTCCAGGAATCTCGAACACCACCTTCTTCCGATGACAATCGATCGTAGCATAGAAGCTCGCAAGCCAATCCATCCCAAGGACCGCATCATAGTTGATGATGTCGTGGACAATGAAATCAACGTAAAGCTCATGTCCACAAACCACCAACGGGCAAGAATTGCAACCAAGATGCACCGAGACCACGCCATTTCCTGTAACGATATTCCAACTCTTGGAAAGAGGGGACGTCGACAAGGAATGCTTCTCCACGAAGCTCCGGGAAATAATGCACATCGATGCACCTGAGTCAAAGAGGACTCGTGCAGGAAATGTGCACACCAAAATCACACCTACAAACAGTCTAACAATCAAGCCCTAGTCTAGCAAACAATCATATGCAAGCAACCAAACATAATCTAACAATCAAAACTAGCTAGGAAAGCAACGGTTAGATTAAGGATTACCTGCGATAACCTCATCCACAGCCTCGCTCTCCACAGCGGTCATCAAAAAAGCCTGCCTCCACGGCTGAAAAGCCTGTCGAAAGGCCTGCCTTTGTGGAACAAGAGCTGCTCCACGTCCAGCAGGAACAGATGCTCTCTGCTGCAACGGCTGTGCTGCAACAGGTGCCTTCCAAGGCTGCTTCGACCTCGAACAATCCTTCATGGTATGGGTAGGATCTCCACAGACAACACACTGGCCCAGGAATCTCCTACACTGATCTTTGATATGCTTGGTCCTGCCGCAGAAATGGCAAGTCTTCTGAATATGCCCTCCTGGCCTCTTAAACTGAGCTGGCTGGTTAGGCTTGAAACTAGGCCTAACCACCGCTCTGGCCTGCTCCATAGGCCTCTTCCCAGCTCCAGCAACATGTCCCCTCCTCTGACTCAGGTTCAACTCCTGCCTCCTCGCAGCCACCAGAACCTTCTGATAAGAGTCCAGATCAGAGGAAGACACAAAACTCTGAAGCTCCAAAGCAAGTCCCTACAGGAACCTCTGAGCTCTCTCATCAGCATCCTGCACCATCTTCGGTGCGAACCGACTCAGCCTAGTGAACTATTGGTGGTACTGGTCCACCGTCAAGCTCCCTTGCTTCAGCTCAATAAAACGCTGCAGCATCTCCTTCCTGGCAGCCTTCGGAAAGAACTCCTCATCAAACCTGGACTTAAAGGTAGCCCAAGCTATCGGCTCCACCAGCATCTTCTCTTCTGCATCCCACCAGTTCCGAGCATTATCCTTGAGTTGCCTCTTCGCCAGATCAACCCATCCAGCCGGGCTGATCTTCACCATCTTCAAACTATCCTCTATGTTCCGAATCCACTCATTAGCAGCTAGAGGACCCTCAGACCCATCAAAATAAGCAGGACCCAGCTCCCGAAATTGCTTCGCTCCCGGCTCGGAGCGAGGGGCATCCTGGATTGCCCGAGCACCCCGAACAACTGGAGCATTCTGGACTTGCAGGAGCACGCCCTGCTGCACCTGCATCATCTGAAGCATCATCCGCATCATCTCCCCACTGGTGGGCTCCCGCTCAGGCTCCTCGTCATGAGGGGGCGCGCTACCACCACCACGGGTAAATCGCCTTCTTGCCATCTAATGACACAGAAAACGAAACAGATTAGACTCATAGCTTATGACTCGGATGTCGAACTTAGTTTATTGGACATTTTAATATTATTATCGTTATTCCGACAATATGCAGTTACAGAAGAGGACCTGCATGGGCCACCAACAAAACCTGTCACGCCCCGCTTCCCTAAAATGGAGGCGAGACGTGAAAAGGTCCGCACAAACGTGGAGCTGTGAAGCTACACGCCTGATAAGCGTCAATAAAACATATGCAGGTCCCTGTAACCACGAGCAGAACAAGATAATAATACAAGGAGATACAGAAATAAAATCCCAAATCTCAGCAATGTCCAAACATAACAATTAAGTTCAACATCAAGAAAAGTCACCAGGCTAAACAGAAAGAGTCTAAAGGCCCAGAACAAGGCCAACAAGGACAAACATTAACAGAGTATTGGTGCTACGCACCGACAACAAAAACAATCTAAAACGAAGAACACAAGCAGCCTCTACGACTGATCGCCCGTGTCCTCGTACTCATCAACGAACGCAGGTTCTGACTCAGCGTCAGCAAACACCACGTCCTCCGCAGCACTCTCAGGCTCGGGATCTAACATGTGTCACCCAAAAGAGTAAAGGGGCACATGTCAGCAAGTCTAACAAGACTTGAGCAAGGAAACGAAAGTGAAGGCAACTAGCAACCTAGCAGTTCTAGTATGATGCATAACATGGCAAGTATAGTATGGAAGTGACAAGTAAAGGAAAGTACAAGTAGCAAGTAGCAAGTATGGCATGGATAACAAGTTTTACAAGTAGAAACACGGACAAGTACAAGTCAAGTAGTTTACGTCAAGTGAACACGTCAAGTAAACACGTCAAGTAAACATGTCAAGTAAACATGTTGTGCACAGAGATTTCGTCTGGTGGCTAGAGTGGATGATCGGGCCAACTCGTAAGCTCAGGTGACCGCTTATCCCTACCCATCCACATGTATCGAGCCAGTGCATTACCCCCGAACACGGAATGCTCGCTTCTGGATCACGAGCCAGGAAGTGTATTTGGCATAGGGTTGTGCCCGCTAAAAGCAGGTGCCTAGCCTGGCCTAGGGTTATGCCTGTAACGCAGGTGCTAAGCTGGAAACAAGTAGATCGGGCATTGGCTATCGACCAACACATGTGGCCCACTTCTGGAACACGAGCCAAGAAACACAAGTATTGTAGTGTGTGCTACGAATGCGACATTCAACATGGATGACATGGCATGGCATGTAGTAAGGCGTACAGATAAGGAATTAAACATGGCAGTTTAATATGCATGAACAACAAGTTAAAAGGGTTGGATCTAGCTTCGTTGTCAAGCTAGATCAATTGAGGTGACGGATCTAGTTTCGTTGTCAAACTAGATCAAATAGGGGTCTAGGCAGCTATCATTTCACTGTCTAGTCTCTTTTACGCTACAACAAGCAAATGGCCTAAGGCATGGCCTAAAACCCTAAGTGGCAAGTTTCACTTGCCTAGCACCGAGGATGACGATCACGAAGGTTCGTCTCACAATCGCTAATCTACGGGGAAAGTCGCTATTATAGAGAAACAATCATCAAAACAACATCCATATTTGTTAGGGTTTTACAAAAACACAAATGGGTTACGAGAATATTATAGGATCGAGTTATTACCGAATCGTTAGCGGAAGAACAATGCCGAGCAAGCACGGCGACGGAAGAACGATCCGGGGAACCACGGTTCAGATCTGGAATGGATGGAGAAATCTGGAGAAATGGGATTTTGGGGGTTTTGGGGGTTGGCCGGTGGCCTAGAGGTAGTGGCCGGCGTTAGAATGCGTGAGGGGAGCTTGGGGAATGAAGGAATGGCTCAAGAGGGAAGGAGGAATGGCTAGAGGAAGGTTGGGGAAGATCAGAGGTCAAGGCGGAAAGGAAATGGCCAAGAGAAGAGAAAGAAAGAAAAGAAAACGTTTGGGGTTTAAATAGAAAATCGTGTGGCGGCTGGGCGAAACCTAGGGTTTCGACAGCGGTTAGTCGGTCAAAGAAGGTTGGCTGACCGACTAGTTTGCAACCTAGTCGGTCGAAAGATGTTCTTAGACCGACTAACGATAAACAGTAACTCAGGTAAAATTTATCAAAGGAACTAGTCGGTCTGAGAGCAAGTTCTGACCGACTAGTTTCACATCTAGTCGGTCGGTGGTTGATCTTAGACCGACTAAGAGTAAACAGTAACTTCTGAATTATTGATTCAATGAACTAGTCGGTTCCAGTAAAGTTCCTGACCGACTAGATCTCAATCTAGTCAGTTGGTCCCCCTTCTTGAACCAACTAAAGTGCACGAAAAGTGCCGATTTGAAGCGCGAAGCTTCGGGAAGATTTCTATGGCTTCTACGATCACTCTAACTCTAAAATATGAGCGATTTGAAGTTCGTCACGAGTGACTTACTCCAAGATCAACGATATAAGGAAGAGACTAGAAAATCACGATGAAACGAACGAAAACGAAAGCTACGGAGACGAAAACCACACTTAAGGAGAAAATCCTTTAAAACATATATATAATATAGATAATCCAAATACATGAAAACCAGTCGTTACAGCAGGCGACTGGAAAACCAACGTCAGTCATCTATTGCACAAGTGCACAACTTGCCAAAATCAAAGTTCTGGACAAGTGTTGGACAGGCGACTGTAGTGGTATATACAGGTGCTTGTGCCGTGGGCAGGCGAATATAAAACCTACTTACATCATAAAACCTACTTACATCTCCTGCATGCGCCAGTATGAAATTTGACAAAACTTAAGAAGTTTGTACAAGATGAGACAGACGACCGACTAACAATTCACAGGTGCCTGCAACAAGATAGGCACATGTACTTTGTACAGCAGTCACCTGATGAAAGTTAAGGAATGAAAGCCCAAAAATAAAGTCAAAAGTATGTGCATAACAGACGACTGGAGAACAATGCTCAGGCACCTGTATGGAGACATGCACCTGTATATTGTTCATCATTTCACCTGTTGAACGTCCAAAATGCACAACTTAGAATAAAAGAAGTTGG
Organism: Scilla litardierei; assembly: GCA_030789695.1. NCBI lineage: Eukaryota > Viridiplantae > Streptophyta > Magnoliopsida > Asparagales > Asparagaceae > Scilla > Scilla litardierei. The sequence continues at coordinate 99,181,503 of CM061131.1, forward strand.
AAACCTAGGAATTGGTTTTTAATGATTTCTTAGGCTAGAATGAGTGAAGTGTGTGAGCAACAACAATAATCTACTTCAAAACTCTATTCTAATAAGAAAGAAAAGAGAATTAAAAGATTACATTTATTTTTACTTCTCTTCTTTCTCTTGAATGATCTTGAAGTCTTATTAAAGACTTTGAAGCTCCATTCTTTATCTTTGATCACACAATCTTCAATTATGAGCTTTGATTGATCTTCCTGGTCATTCGTTGCTATTTGATCGTCATGATAAGCTTAGACAATGGATTAACTGTATGGAGGGGATTAGTAACAAGTATTTATGTTTGCTCGTCATCAATACCAAGTAGCGTGAAGTCCAATACTCAACATAAAAGAGTGCTGCTAGCTGCCTAGATAACAAGATGAATTTCCAGAGCTGGGGATAAAGGTAGATCAATACAGTCCTTAGTGTAGGTGCTCCTCATAAATTGGTCTATAGAGAATCAGAGTGCATCAACCTCTAGAAGATACGAATGCCTGCAACTTTGTTAATATCTGCTAGTCTACGGAGTCCAAGCCCACCTTCCTTTTTAGTCACGCTGATACTGGACCAACTCCAAACATGCAGCTTGTTATTCCAGAGAAAAGATGCACATAGTTGCTCAATAATACGAATTACAGAGCTAGGCAGCCTGAAAGAGAGACTCCATAAGAAGATAAGTTATATATCACTGAACGTATAAGTTTAACTCTGCCAGGCAAAGACAAAAGCATGGAAGACCAGCCCGCCAAGAATTTCCTACCCTTAATAATAAGACTAGAATAGTGCCTCGCCTTGGGGTATGAAATAGATAAGGGCAAACCAAGATAACGGATTGGTAAGAGACCAAGGGGCACACCAATAATTGCTGCAATCTCACGAGGGTTCTGGCACTCCTTGTTGCAAAATAGTTTGTGTTTACCTTTGTTTATATGTAACCCCACAACATTACTTAAGGTATCAAAATTTATTGCAGACCTCACATCTCCATGACAGAAAACAAGTATTCATCATCAAAAAGTAGATGCATGGGAGTCAGAATGAGGTACCTCTTCATAGGCTTGACCAAGCCATCTAGTACCACTAGATCCATCGTGATAGAGAAAAATTTCATAACCAAGACAAACAGGTAAGGCGATAGTGGATCACCTTGTCTTATGCCTTGATTGCTAGAAAAGATACCAGATGTTTGCCCATTAATGAGCACAGAGAATGTAGGGCTCGATATGCACTCCCTAATCCCATCAATCAAGCGAGCATGAAAACCCATGCGATGCATCATGAAGTAAATAAATTCCATGTTGATCGAATCAAAAGCCTTCTTTAGATCTACCTTAAGGCATAAGCAGCTACCCATGGGCTTATTGAAGTCTCTAACCAGTTCATGGGCTCATAAAGAGCAGTCACTGATGAGGCGGCCCTTCAGGAAGGCAGTTTGATGAGGAGATATGAGATCAGAAATAACCTTCTGCAACATGTTGCAGAGAACTTTAGAGATAAGCTTGTAGAGTACCTTACAGCCTGATATTGGCCTATAGTCATTGAGTGTGGCTGAATTAGACTTAGGCACTAGATATAGAAAAGTATGGATTAGCTCTTTAAGAAGTCTGCCAGAGGAAAAGAAGGATTTCACTGCCCTTATGATGTCATAGCCTACAGTGTCCTATTCATCTGATAGAAGTAAACTTTATAGCCATTAGGACCTGGAGCTTTATCAGCACTCAGTTGAAAAACTGCAGTCTTAATTGTTGAGTATTGGCTTCTCCCTACTTGGTTTTGATGATGAGCAAACATAAATACTTGTGACTAATTCCTCCATGTAGTTAATTCATTGCCAAATCCAATCATGAAGATCAATTGCAATGAATGACAATCAAGATCAATCAAAAACTCAAAAAGATGATTGAATGATCAAGACAAAGAAAGAAGACTCAAAGACTTCAAGTTCAATCAAGAAAAAGAAAAGAAGTTAAACTAATTGTAAATCTTTCTTTTCGTTTATTTCTTTCTCTTAGATTGTAGCCTTGAAGTAGAGTAAACTTGGAGCGCACACACATCATTCAAGCTACCCTAGGAAACCCTTAGAATTCATTTCATAGGACTCTAAATCATACAACCATAAGTTATGCATTCTGGATTATTGACAGTCGACTGCTAAACAATAGTCAAGCGACTGTCTAGTTACAAGCGCATGAGTTTTGTTCTTCAGTCGCCTGAAATGCACACACTTTTGATATGTTTTTGGGCTTTCATTCCTAACTTCTAAACATGTGACTGTTGTACAATGTACTGTCTATAATTCAGGCACCTGTGACTTGTTAATCAGTCGCATGTATCATCTTTTCTAAAATCACATTTTTGTCAACTTCGCACTTGTGCACTTTCAGGCGACTGCGTTTGGATTTACCTGTAATGCCCTGATAGCTACTGCACAAGTACTAGAGGAGGTGAATAGTACTTTAAAATAATCAAGAGTATAATTCCTAATTATCGTGCAAACTCAACCAACAATGCGGAATGAAAATACGACAACAAAGAAAGACAATGCAAACAAGCGATACAACGGGTTCAGATCCACCCAAGTCTCCCCGACTTGTTCCCGGTAATCCTACGTCCCAAACACCCGGATCCCCTCCGGCTACTTGAGTTAGAATCCTCTAACCCAAGTTTGCACTATGAAATTCTTGTAGAAAACCTCCAGAAGATCAAATCATACACAAATCGAAATGTGACTCCCACAAACCGGGATCACAAACTTCTCTCACAACCGAGAGAAAAACTTGCAATATCAATGTAAATGAAACAATAAACACTTACCAACAAAATCCTATGCCTTGAGTAAACTTACTGATTTTAGGGCAATGAAGATTTTGAAGGAGAGAATGTCACCAAACCCTAGCTCCACCAAGATGAACAGCGATCGAAGGCTAGGATGGAGTTGGTGACTTTGAATCAAGCTCTTGGCTTGAGTGGCTCACAATGAAGAAAATCTCTCTTGAGGAAATTAGGACTCAAGGAGTTTGGAGAGATTCTTGTGAGAATGAGGAAGCTTTAGAAAAGGAGTTGAATGCTTCTCTTGAGTCTCAATAAAGGCAGCCTTGAATGATATGAAGAAGCATCACAAGATTATATAGGATAGAGAGAAGAGAGAGGGAAAATTCGTAGCATTTAATGCTCCAATGGCTCTATTCTGAAGCAATCTAATCGGTCTAAGAAGGATCACTGGCCGATTAGTTTCGCAACTAGTCGGTCGGTGATTCTTCTTGGACCGACTAAAAGGTTCACAGCTAATAAAGGAGAATTCAGGAGATATAACTAGTCGGTCTAAGAAGACTTGCCAACCGACTAGTTTGACAACTAGTCGGTCGGTGAGTGTTCTTTGACCGACTAAGAGTTGAAAATCAATAGGCTGAACACAAGGAGAACTAGTCGGTCTAAGAACAAATTCCAACCGACTAGTTTCACAACTAGTCGGTCGATGAATGTTCTTGGACCGACTAACTAGTCAACAGTAGCTAGGCTGGAAAATGAAGGCATAACTAGTCGGTCTAAGAAGGATTCCAAACCGACTAGTTTGACAATTAGTCGGTCGGTGAACCTTCTTGGACCGACTAATTGATCATAGTGTCTAGGCTGAATTGAGCAAGGAAATCTAGTCGGTTCAAGAAGGATTCTTAACCGACTTGATGACAATCTAGTCGGTTGGTTCTTCTTCTTGAACCAACTAAGATGCACTAGAAGCCGCGAAATGAAGCGTGAAGCTTCGGGAAAGTTTATATGGGCTTCTACGATAATCCTAGCTCTAAGATATGAGCGTTATGAAGATTATAATGTAAGTCCTACTCAAGGCTTAACATTCTACGAAAAGAAGCTAGAAGACTATAAAATAAACTAGACGAACCGTCTTCAAAGCTTCAATCCGAATCTCTTGACTTCAATAATGCTCCTAGAGCTTCAACGAAGCTTCAGGCACACGATCACGCGCTTTGAGAAGTCTTGAGACGTCGCTTTTAATGTACGTAGAATTTTGGCGACGATCTCAATAACTGCACTCACAAAGAGTTAGTTCACGATATTTATGTTTGTTCATCATCAAAACCAAATCCGGTGAATCAATACTCAACATTGTCCCCCTTTTTGGTGATGACAAACCAACATAAATAATAATCAATAATAATGAATCAAATGAAATTTACTTACTCCGCCTGCATTGATGACACGTTAATTCCGTATTAAATAATAATCATACGCATCAAGCGAACGGGGAAAGTATAAAATATGAACCCAATTATTGAAATTTAGGATCTAAATCCATTTTTATATCTTAACTACTCCTGAATCTAACATAACAAATTAGATTCACGGTAAATTGCTTTGAATTATCATTTAGCACATCAGCATTATTAATTCTCTCCCCCTTTGGCATTAGCAAAAAGAGCGAGAGGAGATCAACGACAACAACAATGGCTAAACTAAAAGCACGAGAGTCGAAGAATACGACCACGGTCCAAATGACACCAATGTAAAAAACGAAGAAAATCAAAGCGTGCCAACGAGACCATAGTCGAAAATCGAAAAATGAAATCATCAAAACTCAAATCAATTTCACGTTTTGAGTTATGGAACATACTCTCCAATATCAACCTTCTTAGTGAATTTAGTGCATGGAAAACAATTCTATGTTTTCATAGAAACAATTCTATTTAATCAATATAATCGTCGAGCGACGATATCAACATCAGAGACAAAAAGAAATATAACATGATACATCAAAAGGTATACATCCGCCAACACAAATATAAACGATCATCAGATCGGAGCACATCATACAACATATCTCACAATATACATCGAAGTATCACAAAACATACAAAAATCCATCAAAAAATACATAACCACCCAACTATCCTACCCCACTCTCTCATAACAAAATAGATCATCCAAGTGCACATGGGAGAGTCCTCCAATCGCAAGCTCAGGAGGCGGAGGCAGGATCAGTAGCAGCAGCAGGCTGTGCAGGAGGGGTGGTGGTCTCTGGATCGACAGGAGTAGTTGAAGTCTCGGGAACGACTGGAGTGTCCACCAAAGGGAGAGTGGCAGCAGGTGTGCTCTCGGGAGCACCAGTAGAAGAAGTGCCAATAGAAGTACCCTCAGGGGCACGAACTGGAGAGGCAACAAGCTCCTCAAGATCAGCATCATCCATGTCCTCCTCATCAGAAACTGTAGGAGGAACCTCAATGCCCAAGTGAGAACAGATGCGGGCAAGCATCTCCTCACATCGAGCAATGCGAGCCTCCTGACGGCTCTGAGAAGCTGAAGAGTCAGGTCATGAAGGCGGATGAGGAGCTGAAGGGGTAGTCCTCTGAACGTGACGCAAGGCCGCAAGAGACTTCTTGACGGCAGTCACGTTCAGGGGAGGACCCAACGGACGCTGATCATCAGGAGGGAGAGGAACGCCAAAGTGACGAAAGACAAGGGTCAGCAGACAGGGATAAGGAATATGGGCTGATTTGGTGGATAAAGATTCCATCATGCATTTGGCAAATTTGGAGACCCAAGAAATATTTGAGCTCACCCATGTGGCTCATCTCAAATTGGTCCTTCATGACATTAGAAAACTCTTCGCAAAGAGTGAAGTTAGTAGCACTGAAAATGATATCATCAAAATAAATTTGAACTAAAATAATATCATGTTGGGCATACTTAACAAAAAGTGTAGAAACAACTTCACCCATTTTAAAACCCAAATACAAAAGAAAGTTCTTTAGGCGGTCATACCAAGCTCTAGGAACTTGTCTCAAACCATAAAGTGCTTTCTTAAGTTTTAAAACGTGATTTGGAAAGTTTTCATTTGTAAAACCCGGAGGTTGAGAAACATAAACTTCCTCAACGACATCTCCGTTTAAAAACGCACTTTTTACATCCATTTGAAAGAGTTTAAAATCTTTATGGCATGCAAATGATAACAACAACCTAATAGATTCTAATCTAGCTACAGGAGCAAAGGATTCTTCGAAATCGATACCTTCCTCTTGCCTGTAGCCTTGAGCTACTAACCGAGCTTTGTTCCGGGCGACGTTTTGGTTCTCTTCGGTCTTATTCTTGAAAATCCACTTCGTTCCTATAACGGTGTGGTTCTTCGAAGGCAATGGAACTAGCTCCCAAACCTCATTCCTCTCAAACTGAATGAGTTCCTCTTCCATGGCTAGGATCCAAGCACTATCTTCGCATGCTTCATTAATATTCTTTGGCTCTACTGAAGAGACAAAGGCACAATGAGCAAAGTAGTTGACTTGAGATCTCGTCTTGACACTATCAAGTATGTTGCCAATGACTTGCTCATGGGGATGATCACGAACTGTATGAAGCCGTTTGGGAACTCCCTGATCACTAGGAACATTCTCAAAAGAATCATCAGTACGGTTAGTATCAATAGAATCAATAGAATTAGAATTACCAATAGAATCACATATAACTTCCATGGAGTCATCATCATTGATAATTCTAGGAGGGACAAAATTTTCATTGAATGAAACATGAAGTGATTCCTCGATTGTTGAGGTTCTTTTGTTGTATATCCGATAGGCTTTGCTACGTGAGGAATATCCAACAAATATCCCCTCATCGGATCTTGGATCAAATTTTTCCAAACTCCCATACGTGTTTTTAATAAAACATTTTGCACCAAAAACTCGAAAATGTTTAACTTGAGGCAATCTACCAAACAACAATTCATAACAAGTTTGTTTGGTGCCGGGCCTCAAAAGTATCCTATTAAACACATAGCAAGCGGTATGTACCGCTTCCGCACAAAATTTATGGCCAAGTTGGTTATCGTCAAGCATTGTGCGAGCACATTCCACTAGCGTCCTATTCTTTCTCTCAACAACACCATTTTGAGGGGGTGCGCGAGGGAAAGAAAAGGTGTGAGTAATACCAACTTCATCACAAAAATTTGAGAAAGACTCATTCTCAAATTCCCCCCCATCATCACTACGAATAGTGACAATAGTGGTTCCAATGAGATTTTGTACTTTCTTAACAAATATTGTGAAGTTTTCAAAAGCATCATTTTTATTACTTAAAGAAAATACCCAAGTAAATCTAGAAAAGTCATCAACGATGACAAGTCCATATCGAGCATTCCCTAATGAAGCAACTCTAGTTGGCCCAAAAAGATCTAGATGTAAAAGCTCTAGAGGCTGTTTAGATGAAATGCTTTTCTTAGGTTTGAATGACGATTTTGGAAGTTTGCCTCGTTGACACGAGTCACAAAAGCTTTTCTTTTGGAAAGTAAGCTTAGGAAATCCTTTAATAGAATTCAACTTGGATAGCTTAAAAAGTGTTCCAAAGTTCACATGACCAAAACATCGATGCCATAAGTGTTGTTCACTCGTATTGGCAATGAGACATTGTTCATGTGATTTTGGAAGATCTAGGATATATATCCTTATGGCGTGTGCCAGAAAATAACATATTATTATTATCTTTACTCAAAATATGACACATTCCTTTCGCAAAGCTAACTTTGTAACCTTTGTCACAAAGTTGGCTTATTGAAATAAGATTGTGATTTAAACCTTTAACAATGTAAACATCACATATAAGAGGTTTAGATGGGTTACCAACTTTACCAACACCAATGATGGTTCTGCTCTCGTTGCCTCCAAAGACTACTCGGTTCCCATTCTTAATGGGCACCACTCCGGAGAGCAATTGAGCTTCACCCGTCATGTGTTTTGAACACCCGCTATCGAGTATCCACCCATCCTTGGAGCTAAATTTGGATTTGTTGCTCCGTTTCTTTTTCTTGAGTACCTAAAGATAAAAATATCATTCCATGGTACCCAAGGTCATTGGGTCCTAAAAGATTAGACTTTTGGAAGCCAAGTCCAATTGGACTTAGACTTCCCAACATAATCATCATTGTGCACAACATTCATGAAATAAGAATTAATGTATGCTTGTTTTTCATGCATGCTAGTGTCCTTCGGGCCCCAAATTGTGAATGTCTTGGGAGCCCTATTCCTATTGAGAGCATGAATATGTTGTTGATGTCTACGTGATGCATGTGGCCTACGAGGAGGTGGCCAAGGAAATGCATGTCGTGGATATATATGGCACATGATGAAATGGTGGTGGCATCATATGATATGGTGTATGATGGTAATTGTTCATATGATAGTGATGTGGATGAACATATGCATGTGGAGGAACACGTGCGTGAGTGTGCCTCACTTAGTGTGCACGAGCTCGTGGACGTGGAGCATAGAAATCATCATACGTGTGAATATGTGGAGTAGGAGGTGTGTTCCTACGTGGCATGGTATTGGTGTACATAAATGCATGACCCTTCTTTGGAGGTCCACCCAAAGTGGGTTTCTTTCCAAACGGGGGTGTGTACCTAGTGGAAGCACCATTGGTAGATGAACTACCCATGTGGTGTTTACTCCCACTAGTTGAGGCATCGGAAGTTGGCCTTACAAAGGTGGTAGAAGATTTGGATGAATTTCCCATTTTATACCCCAAGCCAATACGATGATTGGCCGGAAGTAAATCATTTAGGATATTATCCAAATGGTCCTTACCTTTATTGAATTTATTAATTCGGCCTAATGTGGACTCATACTTCTCGGTGAGAGAAAGTATTGAAGCATCCAAAGTGGACACTTGAGTAGTGAGTTCACAAACACGAGACTTGAGATTCTCATTCTCAATACTCAAAGTTGAGTTTCGAGAAATCCAATCCGCTATCTCGTGTTCCTCCGAATCCTCAATATGAACATGCTCAAGTTGAGATTTGAGATTTACAATCTCATTTCTCAAACCTTCAACAACGGTGTCGTTGTTGATAATGATAGGCATAGGCGAGGTTTGGAGACTAGTTAGCTCATCTTTAATCTTAGTATATCTATTTACTAATTTAGAATACTTAGACCAAATTTGTTCGTTAGCTAATCTAAGGTCATCCATCGTTACCTCATCGCCTTCATCCTCGCTTTCATCGGAGGAGGATTCTTGATCATGTTCCTCTCTAGCCATGAAGCACATGTGTGCTTGCTCCACTTGTTCATCATCCGAATCTCCGCTTGATGAGTCCTCATCGGAGTCGGTGAATGTGCCGACAAGTCCTTTCTTATACCCTTTCTTGTACTTTCGAGACTTGTCGAACTTTGGCACCTTCCATTTCTCCTTTTGTTTGTTTTGAGGACAATCCGCTTTGATGTGTCCTGGCTTGTTGCATTTAAAACACAAAGGAGCGGAGGCATTAGTAGAACTAAATTTAGATTTGTTCTTGAAATTACCTTTCCAGAAGAATCGGTTGAACTTCTTTTCCATGAGGGTAATGGATTCTAAGTCCAACTCGTCTTCTGATTCTTCTTCATCAGTAGATGAGATGGAGCGGCCTTGAACGCAATCGCCTTTTTCTTCGGCTCGTCTTGCTTCAAGTACGACTTCATCCTGTCCTGCATCTTTATTTTACTGTCTTTGCGTACCTCATAAGACATCAAGGTACCCATTAGTTGTACGACAGTATACTTATTCATATCGTTACCTTCCTCGATGGCGAAGGTACGCTTTTCCCAACAAGAAGGAAGTCCGTCAATAATCTTTGAGACTTTCTCCTTTTGGGTGTAAGTCTTTCCAAGAGCCTTCAATTCATTGGTAATGTCAACGAAGCGAGCATAGTACTCCTTCATCTTCTCACCCTGTTGCATGTGAAATAATTCGAATTCTTTATTTACAACAGTGAGTTTGGAGTCTCTTACCCTACTCGTTCCTTCATGCAAGATGAGGAGTGAGTTCCAGATTTGATATGCACTCTTACATGTGCATATCTTGTTGAAGTCTTCGAGCTCTAACGCACATTGCAAGGCGTTCATTGCCTTGGCATTGTTTACCTCCGCGGCGACCTCCGCGGTAGTCCACTTAGCAAAGTCTTGTTCGGCGGGCTCGACATACTCCGTCATCGTAGCTCTCCATAGTGAAGTTCTCTGGAGGAATGTTTCCATCCGGCATTTCCAGTACACATAATTGGCACCGTTGAAGTAAGGAGGCCTAGTTGAGGAGTGTCCTTCCATCATCGAAGAAGCTCCTTCACGGTTCCTGAAGGTGCTATAGTCTGAAGGTGGACGAACGGTCTTGTTGTCGTTGGTAGACATAGCTATGAACTTGGCTCTAATACCAAATGTAATGCCCTGATAGCTACTGCACAAGTACTAGAGGGGGTGAATAGTACTTTAAAATAATCAAGTGTATAATTCCTAATTATCGTGCAAACTCAACCAACAATGCGGAATGAAAATATGACAACAAAGAAAGACAATGCAAGCGAGCGATATAACGTGTTCGGATCCACTCAAGTCTCCCCGACTTGTTCCCGGTAATCCTACGTCCCAAACACCCGGATCCCCTCCGGCTACTTGAGTTAGAATCCTCTAACCCAAGTTTGCACTATGAAATTCTTGTAGAAAACCTCCACAAGATCAAATCATACACAAATCGAAATGTGACTCCCACAACCCGGGATCACAAACTTCTCTCACAACCGAGAGAAAAACTTGCAATATCAATGTAAATGAAACAATAAACACTTACCAATAAAATCCTATGCCTTGAGTAAACTTACTGATTTTAGTGCAAGGAAGATTTTGAAGGAGAGAATGTCACCAAACCCTAGCTCCACCAAGATGAACAGCGATCGAAGGCTAGGATGGAGTTGGTGACTTTGAATCAAGCTCTTGGCTTGAGTGGCTCACAATGAAGAGAATCTCTCTTGAGGAAATTAGGACTCAAGGAGTTTGGAGAGATTATTGTGAGAATGAGGAAGCTTTAGAAAAGGAGTTGAATGCTTCTCTTTGAATTCTCTAAGTCTCAATAAAGGTAGCCTTGAATGCTATGAAGAAGCATCACAAGATTATATAGGATAGAGAGAAGAGAGAGGGAAAATTCGTAGCATTTAATGCTCCAACGACTCTATTCTAAAGCAGTCTAATCGGTCTAAGAAGGATCACTGACCGATTAGTTTCGCAACTAGTCGGTCGGTGATTCTTCTTGGACCGACTAAAAGGTTCACAGCCAATAAAGGAGAATTCAGGAGATAGAACTAGTCGGTCTAAGAAGACTTGCCAACCGACTAGTTTGACAACTAGTCAGTCGGTGAGTGTTCTTTGACCGACTAAGAGTTGAAAATCAATAGGCTGAACACAAGGAGAACTAGTCGGTCTAAGAACAAATTCCAACCGACTAGTTTCACAACTAGTCGGTCGATGAATGTTCTTGGACCGACTAACTAGTCAACAGTAGCTAGGCTGGAAAATAAAGGCATAACTAGTCGGACTAAGAAGGATTCCAAACCGACTAGTTTGACAACTAGTCGGTCGGTGAACCTTCTTGGACCGACTAATTGATCACAGTGTCTAGGCTGAATTGAGCAAGGAAATCTAGTCGGTTCAAGAAGGATTCTTAACCGACTAGATGAAAATCTAGTCGGTTGGTTCTTCTTCTTGAACCAACTAAGATGCACTAGAAGCCGCGAAATGAAGCATGAAGCTTCGGGAAAGTTTATGTGGGCTTCTACGATAATCCTAGCTCTAAGATATGAGCGTTATGAAGATTATAATGTAAGTCCTACTCAAGGCTTAACATTCTACGAAAAGAAGCTAGAAGACTATAAAATAAACTAGACGAACCGTCTTCAAAGCTTCAATCCGAATCTCTTGACTTCAATAATGCTCCTAGAGCTTCAACGAAGCTTCAGGCACACGATCATGCGCTTTGAGAAGTCTTGAGACGTCGCTTTTGATGTACGTAGAATTTTGGCGACGATCTCCATAACTGCGCTCACATAGAGTTAGTTCACGATATTTATGTTTGTTCATCATCAAAACCAAATCCGGGGAATCAATACTCAACATTACGGCTGTCTGCCAATGGCACAGGCGCATGTCGACTCCACTACAACCGCATGTCCATCCGTGTCCAAAATTCTCATTTTGACAAGTTTTACACTTGTGTATTCAGACGCATGTCTTTGGTTTTATAGGCGCCTACCCATGACACAGGCATCTGTGTATACAACATCAGTCGCATGTCCTTCGATTACCCATATTCTTGAAGTTGTGAACTTACGCATTTCTGCCACACATACACATGCCTTTGGTTTATCAGGAGCATGTATGTTAGTCAGGCTCCTATCCAACCTTAAGCAGCCGCATATCCCACGTGGTAAGTTACCGTTTTTATTTTCACCTACCCTTTGACACAGTGCAGTAGGCGTTTGTTGGTTCTTCATTAGTCACCTATCCAGACTGTATTTTCAATCCGTTGGGCCTTTTCCAACTATTTTTGTTAAGGGTTTTTGGGGAAACGTTGAGGATTTTGGAGAGCTTATAAATACCTCTCTTACTGTTCCATTGGATCTCCATTAGACACTTGATAATCTCTCTTGGAACTCAAAGCTCTCATTTCTTTCCAAAGCCCTGAATCTCCAAATCTAATCTTATCTTCCAAATAGAATCAATTCTCATCATCTAGCTTTGGTGAAGACAAGTGCAAGGGCTATTCTCTCTTCAAGGAAGAGATCAACACACTCCACTCACTCCTCACTTCAAGTTCTACACTTCAAGGCATTGGAGTTTGTAAGTCTGATTTCATATTTCATAACTTTCGTTATATTGGTTTTGCTCTCGGTTTGTGAGAGTGGTTTGGTTGATCCCAGTTTGGGGGAATCAAGGACATCAATAGTTGTATTGATTACACTTGTAGATTTGCTACAAGTGGGTTTACAGGAAATCTCAAGTTATGCTTCTAGCTTGAGTATCTGGGTGGTATCCCGAGTGGCAGGGACGTAGGATTACCGGAAACAAGTGGGATTTGAATTAGGTGATCCGAACCCTTGAACATCTTGTGTTTGCATTGTTCTTATTGTTGTTGCATATTATTTCCACATTATTGTTGGTTAAGATTTTAATTAGGCGTAATTTCCTCTTTAGGATTTCAACCCCCCTTCTAGTGTTTTCCTCATAGCACAGGGTCCTTACATTAATTTTCTCAGAGGAAATAGGGCGAATAAGCCATTCAGCACTTGAATCTGTTAACTGCTTCTTGGCAGGAAAATAAGGAAACACATTCCAATAATATGACTGGTTGAAAAGATTTTCATAAAAAGAAACGGTCGTGTTCCAAATGTCTGCACTATGTTCAGAAGAGGAACCATCAGAATTAAATAAATGAGATAAAGAATTTTTGGAATACATGGCCTTTGTAGCAGAGAAAAAGAAAGAGATGTTTTTATCTCCTTCAGTGAGCTAAGATATTCTACTCTTCTGCCGCCACTTAGACTCCTCCAGCTGTAGCCAATTGTCCAGTTCACCACTTAGCAGACATAAATGATTTTTGTTAGCTAAAGCAGGATACTCAATATCATTAGCTAGAATATCTGCTTGTCTCCTTCGTAAGTCTTTGATGTGAGAGGCAGTGTCATCAAGTGAGCCAAGTGACCAAGATTTAAGAAGATACTTCAGCCTCTTGAGCCTCTTGAGTCTGTAGGCTATTTGATAGTGGGGAACTCCAGAATTGAGATCTATATCCTACTCTTCTACCGCCAGAACTTCTCATCGCTAAAGCAGCCATCGCCTCCGGGGAGAAGTTCCATAATCTTCTATGAGAATAATGGGTATCATATGACAATGGAGGCTTAGCCTCATATACCAAGACCCAAAAAAGTGGACGGTACAACAAGTACAAGCCCATGAGGGGCTTATACATCCCTACTTTTGTGTCTGGATATATGAGGCTATGCCTCCATTGTCATATAATACTCAGTATTCTCATCTTCTATATACTATTCCAATGTTCTGGGTTATATTGGGTTACACTTTTTTGTGTGTGTGAGTTATATTGGGTTATACTGCTATCAATAGCGAGTGGATTTATAAATAGGATGATATCACGAAGTGCATCAAATTCTCATTTTTGACATATATTGCATTAACCCTAGGATAAACAATAAGTGATTTAATGGTCACTAGGAAGTGAGCTTCATGCTGGAAAACATTCGAGAACTTTCCGGCTTTATTGGCTCCGGGTACCATATAAAAGTTACCTCAAACTAAAGACCCACAAGGCAAGCAAAAATTATAATGCAGTATAACCGAATACAGGGAAAAGATAGCAGCAAGGAATAAGGAATTGTTGAAATGGAAAGAAAATGGAATGAATGCAGGAAGAAAGTAACTTTATCTTGGTTAGAAAGAAAAAAAATAAGAAATGTTGGGAATGGAAATACTAGAGTCCGTTAGGATTGCGGGTATCTTAGAGATACATCCATATCTATGTATCATATCTTTCTACTCTCCCATCCTGCCTATAAATAAAGAGCTTTCTCCACCAGTAGTTGATTCATAACACGTTATCAGCAAGAGCCTCTAAAATTCCACAAATATCGATCGTTGTGAAGGTGAAGGGAGACGGAAGATCCACGTGTAAGGACCCTGTCTATGGGGAAAACACTAGAAGGGGGGTTGAATAGTGTTTATGCAAATTTAAAAGGAATTTACGCCAAATAAAATGCAATCCAACAAATAGTGCAGAATAGAAAAACAACCCAAGAAGAAACACACGCAAACGCAGAGATGTTTCAAGGGTTCGGATTACCCAAGTCAACTCCCGACTTGTTCCCGGTAATCCTACGTCCCTACCACCCGGATACCACCGGATACTCAAGTTAGAACCCTAACTTGAGGTTTCCTTAAAGCCCACTTGTAGCAACCCTATAAGTGCAATCGAATACAATCGATGTCCTTGACTCCCACAACCAGGGAGCAAGCAAAACCACTCTCACAACCGAGAGCACAACTCAAATAACTAATGTTATGAAATATTGAAAAAAAACATGTAACGGTCGCTTTCTCGACCTTATGGATTTTCTGCGTGCACGTGCTTTATCGTGCACGTATTTTATTAGGCTATTTCTGGATTCCGACATATGCAATGTGATATGTCGTTATGATCGTATGGGAGTGTAGAATTTATAGTAATTTTTGGGAACGTCATTTCATGGCTCGTTTTCTCGCAAAACGACTTGGAATGATAGGGGCGTTTTAGTCATTTGTCTCAAAACGCCGTTTCCAATTTTACGTAAATTTTCGGTAGGCGTAGCACACGATCAGGCTCAGTAGATCTATGTGTCTCGTCTCCACGATCGCCCCGGTATTTTTGGATTATTTTCCTGACGCCCGAAGCGAAAGATATCACCCGGATAAATCTCGGCAGTTGATCTTAGCCCTAATCACTTGAATTTCGAAATTGTGATCAAATCTTAGCAAATCCCATACGTATTGGGGATATTTCAGCTTTTATCTGCACCTACCCTTTCCCCAATTTGCACTCTTTCTATCTCTCTCTCTCTCTCTCCCCCACACTTAACACATATCCTATTGTTATATATCAAATTAAATATTTTAAAAACCCTAACTAGCCCTATAATCTCCATTCACGTGCAAACCTAGGGTTTGTTTATTAACTTTTAGCCGCCACAAAAAGAGAAGCCCCGTGATCATCTCTTCGCCCCGCGAGCTTCGCCCTCTTCCCACTCGCATCTCTCCCTTCCGCATCAACCCACGCCGACGGCAGTCCCGACTGCCGCTGCTCCTTCGACGCCAGCCACCCCCCCCCCTCGCAAGACCGCCGTGACTCCGCCCAAGGCCGCCTGAACGCCCGACGCCGGCAATCTTCCGCAGCAGAGACGACCGCAGCAGCAACCGCCGCTGCCGATGCCTTTCCGATCGCCGCGGCCTCCCTCGTCGACTCCCGATCGCCGCTGAAGCCCCACGCGACCGCCGTGCTACCGTTCCGACACGGGGGAGCACCGAACAGGCCGCCTGCTATGTTTTCCGCCGCATCGCGTGCTGTTTTGACCGTCGCAGCACTCCCCGACAGCCGGAGGTCCTACACGCCGTCGCTGTCGCTCCCAGCGCCGCCAAAACCCCCTTCGACAGCCCTAGGCCGGCGACAGAACCCTTCGACTGCTTCCCCTGGCCGGCCAGCGCAACGGACAGCTTTCCGATGACATCGTAACGACTTTATGCCTCCTTTCCTCGCTGTCTTGACCCCTGGCCTGTGTTCCCCTTTTGCTCGCTGCCCCGCGGTTCCTCGACACCGACTACACCACCGATGGGCCGCTATCGGGCCCGTCTCACTGTCCGTGTATTTCGAAGCCCCTAGACGTCTCACAGACGTTACCTTGCTCACTGTATTTGCCGTCGGACTGACCGTGCTCACTGCCCGCACTTCGTCCGCTACCAGAGCGTTCCCGGCTACGCTACCCGTAGCCGAGACGCCTCAAGAAGATGTTCTGTAGCCGTGCCGTTCAGATCGATCGCCGTTCAGACTCTTCTTCCCATCCGCATCAAACACCGAAGAGGTTGGTCCCCCTAACTCATAGCAAATCCACACCGTAGCAAAACTGAACCTTAACTAAAATCGGACAACTCGAATTAAATTTACTTTCCGCACCAGTAAAACGATGTCACTGTAGAAATCGACCGTCGGACAATTTTTTTGTACATATAGGGTAGTGGTCGATTTAGGCTGAGCGAAACACCAAGATGTGACGTTGACGAATAGGATATCCCCTATAACCTAGAAACAAACCCTAATAGGACTTGATGAAAATCGCGACCTGACACCGTCGACGTGACACTGTTTTAGACGGACTACCGCGGACGCGACGCCTGGACGAGATGCCCCGGACGGACGACACACTCGCCACCGCATGCAAGTGTACTCACTTGCTCTCTCGGCCGTGCCTAGGCCTTAGACTGTTAGAACTATTAAACTGTGAACAAAGAGAACCGGACGTGAAATGATAGCGTCCGGGACGCCCCTGACGACTTAGACTTGACGATGAAGTCTGAGCACAACAACAACAACTTTTGATACCGTATGGTTATCTTACGTGTGTGTGTGTGGACCCCCTAGAATCAACAACAACTGCTACCATAGGTTTCATCTGCGTGTGCGTGTGTGTGGACACCTGTAACGACTGCTTTTCATGTATCTGGATTTAATATAATATAATATATGTTTTGGTGGATTTTCTCCTCTTGTGTGGTTTTCGTCTCCGTAGATTTCATTTTCGATCGATTCGTCGTATTTTCTCGTTTCTTCCTTAGGATTGTCGATTTCGAAGTATGTCACTCGTGACGGACTTCATAACGGTCGTATTTAACTATTAGATCAAGCCTAGGAGTCTTAGGAATCGATCCCGGGGCCCCGCGCTCAGTATCGAAACTTTTGGTGCTCATTAGCCGGTGTAAGAAGGGCCACCGACCGACTAGATGACGATCCAGTCGGTCGGCAATCCTTCTTGGACCGACTAGTTAGCTTTCTAAATTTCTCAGGAGTTACTGTTTATCGTTAGTCGGTCTAAGAACGTTGGTTGACCGACTAGGTTGCAAACTAGTCGGTCGGCAATGCTTCTTTAACCGACTAACACATCATCTTAATTTTAGTTGAGTTACTGTTTACTCTTAGTCGGTCTAAGAACGTTCATCGACCGACTAGATGCCAAACTAGTCGGTCAGTATTTGTTCATGGACCGACTAACTCTAGAATCCTATTTTCGTTCAGGAGTTACTGTTTGCACTTAGTCGGTCTGCGTTGGTCGACCGACCGACTAGTTACCAAACTAGTCGGTCAGTGGTTGCTCTTTGACCGACTAACTAGTGTTAAAACTCTAATTTCTGGGCAGCCGTCAGCCCATCCTATTTAAACCCAACCCAAACGATTTCATCTTCTCCAACACGACCCAAAACCCTAAAATCTTCCCCCTTCAGCCCTCATCTTCCTCCAAGCTTCATTTCTTCATTCCAAGCCTCAAATCCATCATCCAAACCATCCATCCACTCCATCTACCTCTCATCTTCCCCAAAATCTCACCAAAACCCATCAAAATCCCCAAATCCCCCAAAACCCTAGTTTCCCCAAACTTCTCCAATCTTTTCCAGATCTGATCCTAGGGTTCCCCGGAGTGTTTCTTCCGTCTCCTCTTGGTAAGAAATCGATCTACCGTTGTTTTCTCAACCTATTTATATTTTTATGAAACCCTAATATAAATTCATGTTGTTTGTTGATTGTTCCCCAAAACAGCGATTTTTCCCGTAGATTAGCATCCGTGTGACGAAGTGGTCGTCATCCCCGGTGCTAGGCAAGTGAAACTTGCCACCTAGGGTTTAGGCCATGTTTTAGGCCATTTTCTTGTTGTAGGCGTAAAAGAGGCTAGGCGACGAAATGATACTCGCCTAGGCGCACATTGGGGAACTAGCTTGACAACGAAGCTAGTTCCGACATGTAGCATGTTGCACAATTACCATGTCATGTTTACTTTCATTAACGGTACGCAAGTTAAATGTCATGTCATTGCATTCTTTAAGTGTTTCTGTGATTGTGTAGCTTTGCTACAAATGCTTGTGTTCCTGGCTCGTGTTCCAGAAGCGGGCCATGTGTTGGTTGATAGCCAATGCCCGAATTGCGTGTTTCCGGCTAGGTGCACCCCTACGCCAAATGTTTTATAATGCGAGCTCATGTGCGGGGAAACCCTGGCTCACTTGCTGAGCTCATGTGCGGGGACCCTGGCTCCATTACGTGTGGGTATTGGGGGTAAGAGTTAAGCGACCAATCAACTGGGAGTCTGCCCGATCAGCAACTGCAGTGGTAAGGCGTAAACTCTTGGGTTTGGGGTAGTTGTTAAGCGGCCAATCAGCGAATGTAAAACCATTCAGCTGTAAGGCGTAAACATCTACAAAACAACGTGAATAGTGAATTGATTGAGAATGATAGTAGCGTGGCTACTCTTGTCTTGTCTTGTCTTGTCTTGTCCCGATAATTGCTCTCTTGTACAAATTGTCTTGCCATGTTTCAATTGTGCACTCATGTTATAACTGCCATGTCATGCATACTAAACTGCTAGGTTGCTAGTTGCCTTACTTTCAGTTTCCTTGCCCAAGTCTTTTAGACTTGCTGACATGTGCCCCTTTACTCTTTTGGGTGACACATGTTAGATCCTGAGCCTGGGTACCTTGTTGAGGACGAGGTGTTTGCTGACGCCGAGCCCGAGCTTGTGTTTGACGGGGAGTACGTGGACACTGGGGACCAGTCCTAGTGTCTTCGTGTGTTTTACTTTTATTAGACAGTTGTTTAGTTATCGGTGCGTAGCACCCATACTTGTTGTTGTTGTTGCTTTTGTTGGCCTTGTTCTGGGCCTTTAGACTCTTTTCTTTTAGCCTGGTGGCTTTTCTGGATGTTGAGCTTATTTTTCTTGTTGGACAATATTTGAGATGTGAGATTTTATTTCAGTCTCTCCTTGTGTTATTATTGTTATTCTGTTGTGGTTACAGGGACCTGCTTATGTATTATTGACGCTTATCGGGTTTGGGGCTTCACAGCTCCACTCCCGTGCGGACCTTTTCACGTCTCGCCTCCATTTTAGGGAAGCGGGTCATGACAACACCCTAGAACAACTTTGCCCTTGCAATGTCATGAACATCTTACACGTCGTGTCTTATGTAGCCTGCGGGCAATAAGACGCCCACCTAGCAGAGTGAGTGATCTTTGTTACGGAACACCTACGGGAAGCTCGGTACCCACCTAGCAGAGTGAGTGTCCCAGCAGACCGAGAGGATAGAGACTCTCACCTAGCAGAGTGAGTGGTCCTATACAGTAGTACAGTTTCACCTACAAGGCGTCCGTCGCTCACCTAGCAGAGTGAGAGATACGCTACCGATCGTGGGGATAGAGGCACTCACCTAGCAGAGTGAGTGGCCCTATATTGTCTTGTCTTGAGCACTTGGGTTTGGGGTAGGGTTGAGCGTGCGCACGGGGAGAGGGTCTGATCCCCCTCGAATCGTAAGGCGTGAACCCTTCAAGTCATACGTGTCTCGTCTTGTCTTGTCTTGTCCTGTCTTTCTTGTCTTGTCACGTCTTGTCACGACCCGTCTAGGCTAGTCCCGTAGTCGGTAGCACACGCTACGACTACTGCTTGCTACATTTTACTTTCCTGCTGCATTTACTTTCTTCATCACTCTGTTATAACCCTAGCATGCTAATCAACCAGTAAACTATTGTTTAATAGTTCGGTACACTTGCAGTAGAGTCTGACCCTTTTTGTAGACTTTACCTGACGTACAATTCCTTTCTTTTGGGTGTTGTACGTCAGGTGTGGAGCCAGAGTACTTTGACGAAGCGGAGGACGTAGAGCCGGAGGACACAGACCCAGAGTACGTGCCCGAGGAGGACCAGAGCTAGAGATCTTCACGTTGCTGATTCAGAGGTTTTACTGCAGTTTAGTTAGGTGCGTAGCACCGTTTACTTTCGGTCTAGGTTGGGTGCTTGCACCATTAGTTTGCTTTCAGCTGTTTGTAGCCGTGTTGGCTTTTGTTTTGACTCCCCATATTTTTCTGGATATCTGTTGAATAAAATGAATGCATCTCTTTTAGTACTTTTGTTGTTTCGTACTAACCTGCATGGACCTGTTCCTTCATCTTGGAGTACCACACAGACGCTTATTAGGTCCGAGCTTCACAGCTCCGGCCTAAGCGGGCCTTGTCACGTTTCGCTTCCGTCGTTTTGGGAAGCGGGGCGTGACAGGTTTTAGTGGTGGCTCATGCAGGTCCTTTTCTACAAAAAGTTCGGGACGATAGAAGTATTAACATTCTTTTTATTTCTACCCAGTAATGTGTGCGAGTCTAAGTTGTGTTTTTTTCCTGTCGTTAGGATGGTGGGAGGACGTGAAGCTCGAGATGGACCATCAGATGACGGGACCATGGATGGCCGAGGTGACGATTTACGCCAATTACTGGGCGTTATGATGGAGATGCTGGACGTTCAGCATCAATTGGTTCAGCAGTCCCACCGTGCTGCCCATGCTCCTCCAGTTGCACCACCACTACCTCCGCCTGCCCCTCGAGATGCTCCGGGAGTGAAGCAGTTCAATGAGCTTCAGTCGAAGACATTTTCAGGGAAGGAAGGACCGTTGGCTGCTGATGAGTGGATTCTGAGCACTGAGGAGAAGCTGGTAGCTGCGAAGATTCCTGATGATACCCGAGTTGAGATAGCGAAGATGCAGCTGACCGAGAATGCTAGGAACTGGTGGCGCATTGAGGAGAGGCGCCTGCAGAAGCCAATGGAGTGGAAGAATTTTCGATCGATGTTCAAGGAGAAGTACTTCACCAAAGCTGCTAGGAGGGAGCTGTTGAGCAGATTTGTAGATCTGAAGCAGGGGGGTATGACCGTCGACGAGTACGAGGCAGAGTTCGAGATGCTGAGCCGGTTTGCCCCACATATGGTGAGGAAGGAGGAGAAACGAGCTGATCGTTTTCGTCAGGGATTGCATCCGAAGATTCAGGCTTCCATGTCTTCGGCAGATTTCACGACCATGGGAGCGGTGCTGAATGCCGCGAGGAACCATGAGACCGTATCGCGTCTACCTGATCCCTCTGATGATGGAGGAAAGCGACAGAAGGAGCAGCATATGCCTTCTGCTGGGTCTATAGTGGGACCAGTTCAGTCTGTGCCTTTCAAGAGGCCAGGAGCACCTGCTCAGCATCAGATGAAGGGCCCATGCTTTTTCTGCGGCAAGCCAGGGCATCAGCAGAACACTTGCAGGAAGAAGCTGGGTTTGTGTCTGGCATGTGGAGCTACCACACACGACGTTATAGATTGCCCGAGGTATCGCCATACTGAGGGCGGAGCACCTGCCCCTACCCAGAGAGGAGCTGTTGTCTGTGAAGCATATGTCTTGACAGCAACGGATGGTGTCGTTGCAGGTAACTCCATATTTTTTTTATCTTTCATATTATAGTTTAGCTTATTTTTGGCTGCTTATGTATGTTTCAAAACTTTTGTTCCTTTCAAATCAAACCTTTAATGTTTTGGGATTAGCCCACAAAGATCACAACCCACCTATCATCCCTCATCCAATATCACAACTCCACACGTTTTTCCCAATGTTTTAAAATATGTCATAGGCCTTAAACTTTCTTTTCTTTTCCTCTTCGGGAGTGTTATTTTTTATTGTTATGATGTTGTTAGTACTAGATATTTTGTTATAGGGTTATGTTTACGGGTAGGCTCAGAGTGAGATGAGATATGTTGTATCGGTGATTTGTTGGTTTTGAATAACAAGGATATTAGATCAGATTTTCTTGGATGAAAAGAATGAGGTGTCCAAGACTTATTAATGATACCAATGTGTAACGGACTCGATGGGGACTCTGGATGAATGAAATTATACACAGTGAGATGAGTACTTAAACGACCTGAAACTTGGACGAGTGGTAGATAGGAGTAGTTATGGAGGTATAGTATGATTTGGAGTGGTCATGAGAATAAGTAGAACATTTAAAGCATCAAAACTTGATCATTAAGTTGACGTGAGAAGACATTAGAAGTAAGACAACATATTGAGATGAATGGATGGTTAGGTAGACGGATTTGGTATGGTCGGGAGATTAGATGATGGGGGTAAGGATAGGTGTGGTTAGATGGTGTTGGATATGGAAGACGTTTGTACACCCTTGTGGGGGATGTACGAGGGAATACGGACCTCGAACGTCGCGCACACGAAGTCATGTGCAAAGGGAATCTGTTCCCTTGCGGAGAGGATCTCTGTATGAGCGGGAAAGTCGCATTATATATGCATAAGTGCATGCGACATATGGCTAATAAAGGGGGAATATCTTAAGCTTATGTTGTACCATGCATATGGTACAACTTAAGCTTATAATGTGCCATGCATCATGGTACACCTTAATTAAGTTGTTCCAAAGGAACAACTTACCCTAAAATAACTACCTTGGGGGCTATAAATAAGACCCAAGGGTAGCCATTTTCCTTACACATTTTGCATGAAATTCATGCATGCATCTTCTTCATAGC
This sequence comes from Scilla litardierei, assembly GCA_030789695.1. Lineage (NCBI taxonomy): Eukaryota > Viridiplantae > Streptophyta > Magnoliopsida > Asparagales > Asparagaceae > Scilla > Scilla litardierei. The sequence continues at coordinate 99,204,462 of CM061131.1, forward strand.
GAAGCTCTGCAGAAATATTTCCTCTCCCTCCTTCCAAGTTCTTAATCTAAAATAGAGATTTAGATTGTGGATTAGTAGCCTTACTCCGTTCGTGAGAAGACTCAATCCGTCGTGGCGAATCCGAAGGCAAAGTTCCGAGACTATCGTTCCGCATACGCAAGCGTAAGTCTCCACTTTAATTATCGATCCTAACTTTGTTTTGGACAGGATCCTTCATTGGTATCACAGCCATATGGGTTCGCCCCGGTCAATCCACTGCCCCGTCGAAACTACGAACGAGTCGTTGTCTTTTTCACGAATGGGTCTCCTACTATTACGGATATAGTAGGAACGCTTCGTGACGGAGAGAACGCAGCGGTTGTTCTTTTCACGTTAGGGTCTCCTATCATTACGGATATGGTAGGAACTCTCCGTGACGGGAAGAACCGACCGTTCACGTAGTACGTTAGTCATTTTTGGCACACGGCCATTAGGCAATAACTAACTTCATCGACGAACGGGTGCTTCATCGAGGAAGATGATGGAAGTTATTTCCATCGGGTAAGAGGAAAATTTGGTGCATGTGCACCATGGCCAAATGGGCTATGAAGGCCATGCATCCCCTCTCCCCATGCGGAGGGGGTTGGCTACGGCCAATAACCACCGGCGACCACCCCATCAAGGGGGAGGATTGAGTGCGGCAACCCCGTTTAAAGGGGATGGCCGGCCATGGCCAAAGGGGCCATGGCCGGCCAACGCCGAATGGCCTTGGCCATGACCGGCCATGGCCAAGCCATGGCCGGCCATGGCCAGGCCGGCAGTGGCCGGCCAAGGGCCAGGCCGGCAGTGGCCGGCCTTGGCAGAGCCTTGCCGGCCAGGCCGGCCCTGGCAGTGGCCAGGGCCGGCCCTTGGCCGGCCTGCCGGCCCTGGCAGAGGCCAGGGCCGGCGCCCTGGCCACTGCCAGGGCCAGGCCGGCCCTGGCAGTGGCCAGGGCAGGAGCCCTGGCCCCGGCCAGCGGCCTGCCGGCCCTGGCAGAGGCCAGGGCCGGCGCCCTGGCCTCAGGCCAGGGCCTGGCCGAGGCCAGGGCAGGAGCCCTGGCCCCGGCCAGTGGCCTGGCCGGCAGGCCCTGGCAGTGGCCAGGGCCTGGCCGGCCGGCCCTGGCAGAGGCCAGGGCCTGGCCGGCCCTGGCCGAGGGGGGCCAGGCCCCCTGGCCGGCCCTGGCCGAGGGGGGCCAGGCCCCCTGGCCGGCCAGGGCAGAGGCCCTGGCCGGCCTTTGGCCAAGCCCGGGTCAGGGCAGAGGCCCTGACCGGGAAGAAGTTGAATTCGAAAATTGGTCGACCAATTTTGTGTTTTTGGTCGACCAATCCGACAAATGGTCTGGGTCGATTGTAAACTTGCCAGATGACCCATACGGGGTAACAAATGGCCTTGGTCAAACTCGAATGTGTAGATTAGTCCATACGGGGCTAACCACAGTGCCGAATAGTTCATACGGGACTAACGTTTTAATGAAGTTTTTCATTTTGGGCTCTACTCCTTGAAGATTAGCCATAGTGCTCTACTTCATGCGAGATTAGCCATGTCATTGTGCTCTACTCTACGGAGATTAGCCAATGTACTTGTGACGTTGTGCTCTACTCTACGGAGATTAGCCAACGTGCTTTCAAAATTTTTGGAAAAAGATGTTTTTCAAATAGGTTATGTCCCGTCCTTAAATCGGGATAGCGCAATTTAGAATTCCAAGTCCTACCACGATCCGGCCATGGTTATCTAACCCATGGGTGTGTAGAACAGGTCTCGTGGCTTGGCAATTGTTGCGTTAAAATTCTTTACGCTAATTCTCACCTATTCTATTTTGAAAGATAAGTTTTTCAAAGTGATTTTCCGCTGCTAATACCATACGGGTATTATTTCTGATTTCTTTTTACTTGAGATAAGTAAGAGGGATACTTTGAAAGTTACTACTAGATGGTAGTTGGGAACGTAGTGAACTTCTCGATTCTAGAGTAACATTTCAACGCATCCAAGGAACTTATCAAGTGTTTAAAGAATCGAAACTTTATGCATAGAATTTTGATCGTGTTTTTCATTCTCTTTGCAGTTTTTTGAATCGAAAATGTCTACCGCTTCTAAGAATATTGTCGCAGAGCTTAACAAAGGTGAAAAGCTCAACGGCGACAATTATAAACTTTGGTCAATAAAAATCCAATATGTTTTGGAGGAGCAAGATGTGCTCGAAACACTCCAAAACATAATGGTAGAACCTGAGTTGGGCAATACGGCCCAACACAAAAGGGACCGGGAAGCTTATGACACTTGGACTCGAAAGAACAAAATAGCACGTATTACGTTACTGTCCGCGATGGACAATGACATAATGCGCCTATTTCGGGAATTCGACCTAGCTAAAGACATATGGTCTGAGCTAGAGATAAAGTTTGGTGGAACTTCGGTTACCAAACTCCGCTCCTTGAATATTCAATTTGATTCGTACAAGATGCGGCGAGATCATTCTATGAAAAAGCATCTCCGCCACATGGCGAATCTTATATCTGAATTAAAGGATGCGGGTGTTACGCTGTCTGCAGAACAGCAGATCCAAGCGGTCATTCGTTCACTCCCAGATAGCTGGGATAACATGAAAATGCATCTCACTCATAATGAATGCATTAAAACTTTAAGCGATGTTTCGAAACACCTCGAACTCGAGGAAGAGCGGATTCAAGCCGCAAAACCAAGTGCAGAAGTGCACGTGGCCGCTAGTTCCTCACATGGAGGAAATAAGCGGAAACGCTTAAGGTTTGTGAATGAACGTAAGCAAGAACCGGAGAACTCAAAGAAGACAAAGAACAAAAAGTGGCAAAAGAATGTGCACTCAAAGAAGAAAAACTTGAAGAAGATCAAGTGCTTTAAGTGCAACAAGTACGGTCACTTCGCCCGTAAGTGTACGGATGGAAGTGACAAGGTAACTTGTAGGGCTAGTTACATATGTGTTTCTAGTTCCGTGTTTCTTGCTGAATCTAACTATTTTTGGTTGATTGATTCAGGGGCCACAGACCACGTTGCGAAGGACAGAAGGTTCTTCGTAGAGTATCGAAAGATAACTCAAGGAACAAAGTGGATATACGTCGGCAACAACACACGTGTTGAAGTCAAAGGCGTCGGAACATGCAAGCTAGTTCTCGACAACGGCCGGACTTTATTATTGCACGACGTCCTCTTTGCTCCAGATATTAGAAGGAATATCGTTTCCGTGGTCATGTTAATGTCTTTAGATTATGAGTGGAGGTTCTATAAACAATGTGTTGACCTTGTTTGTAATAATTCTTTGATTGGTTCTGGTAATGTTAGTAATGGATTAATTGTTTTAAATACAATGTATGATGTTGCTTCTTCCATTAATGAAAGTTTTCATTTGACAAATGCTTCTAACTCTGAGTCTGAAATCATTTGTTGGCATGCAAGACTTGGTCATATTGGACCAACTAGAATGGATAGACTTGCCAAAAGTGGCTTGCTATCTAATGTTTCAAAAGTTGAAATGTCAACTTGTGAACATTGTCTTGTAGGGAAAACTTGTCGCAAGCCGTTTGGAACTGGCACAAGGGCCGAAGTTCCATTACAGCTTATCCATTCGGACATTTGCGGTCCAATGAATGTTAAGACAAGACACGGGAAGTCCTATTTCATCACATTCATTGATGACTTCACCCGTTTCGGACATATCTATTTGATATCCCACAAAAGTGAAGCTTTGGCTTGCTTTAAAAACTATATGAGTTTGGTGGAGAATCAATTAGATCGCAAGATTAAGGTTTTGCGAACCGATAGGGGCGGTGAATATCAATCAATAAGTTTTAAGGAACTTTGTGATGAAAAAGGCATAGTACATCAGGTAACTATGCCTTACACTCCGCAACAAAACGGTGTTGCGGAAAGAAGGAATAGGACATTGATGGAAATGGTCCGATCAATGATGTCTCAGGCAAATTTGCCTATCACCTTTTGGGGTGACGCATTATTGACGGCAGCATTCATCTTAAACCGTGTACCCTCGAAGTCGGTAAGTTCTACTCCTTATGAGTTGTGGAACAATAGAACTCCAGACTTAAACATTCTAAAACCTTGGGGTTGTGCCTCTTACGCACATTTATCCTCTCACAAATATGGCAAACTTGGGCCACGTGGGAGGAAGTGTATCTTCATCCGATACGCTGAAAACTCCAAAGGATATGTTTTCGTCGGTCAAGAGGACAATGGGGGTCTAATAGAATTCGAATCGAGGGATGTTGTCTTCTTGGAAAAAGAGTTTCCAAGACAGGGTGAGATAAGTCAAGACTTATCCTTGTTTGAGACTTGGGATCAAGAAGGATCGGAACGTTCGAGTGGGAGAATCCTTGGTGAAGAAGAAAATACGTTTCAAACTTCACCAATGGATGATACGAACGATACCAATCCTAATCCGAGTGGGAGTGATGTTATTCCAAGTGGGAGTGATGTCATTCCAAGTGGGAGTGATCAAACTCAAACAAGACGTAGTAATCGAACGAGGCTAACACCTCTGAGATTTGTGGATGAATTTCCTCAAACATTCATGACATTACTACAAGATGATGACGAACCTGCAAACTTCAAACAGGCCGTCACATGCCCTGCTAAAGATAAATGGATAGCGGCAATGGAAGAAGAACTTCAATCCATGAAAACAAACCAAGTCTGGGACTTGGTTGATTTACCTAAGGGACGTAGAGCCATTGGGAACAAGTGGGTTCTCAAAATCAAGCATAAGGCTGATGGCTCCATCGAGAAATATAAAGCTCGCCTTGTTGCGAAAGGTTTCACGCAACAGGAAGGAATAGACTACGAAGAGACTTTCTCTCCTGTCGTGCGTTTTACCTCGATTCGCTTAATTCTGGCAATGGTGGCTTGTTTGGACCTCGAATTACATCAGATGGATGTAAAGACTGCCTTTCTTAACGGAGAACTAGATGAGGAGATCTACATGGAACAACCAAACGGGTTCGTACAAGAAGAAAACAAACATAAGGTTTGTAAACTTCGTAAATCCATATATGGTCTTAAACAATCCTCAAGGCAGTGGTATATGCGCTTTCAAGAAGTTGTTTTGTCGTATGGATTCTCCATGCTCGACGAAGACAATTGCGTATATATTAAGAGGATTAAAAACAAGTATATAATTATGTCTCTTTATGTAGATGACATACTTATAGCCGGAAATGATAAGCGTCTTATATTGTATATCAAAGCTTGGCTTTCATCCGTCTTTGAGATGAAAGACATGTGTGAAGCTGCATATATCCTTGGGGTTAAGATCTCAAGGAATCGTTCCAAGAAACTTCTTTCTCTCTCTCAAGAGACGTATATAAAGAAAGTTTTAGAACGGTTTAATATGCAGGACTGCAAGCCAATTGATACTCCAATAAGCAAAGGCGAGGGTCTATGTTTGGAGATGTGTCCCAAAGATCCAAAAGAAAAGAAAGCTATGGAAAAAGTTCCATACTCCAGTGCTGTCGGGAGTCTGATGTACGCCATGATGTGTACTAGACCCGACATTTGCTATGCTGTTGGTATGGTAAGCCGTTACCAATCCAACCCAGGGCAGGCACACTGGAAAGCGGTGAAGATGATATTAAGATACCTCAAAGGGACTGCGGACTATGCGTTATGCTATCAAGGCAATACCTTGAGACTCGAAGGCTATACCGATGCTGATTGGGCGGGTGATCTCGACGAGCGAAGATCTACCTCAGGCTTTGTTTTCTTACTCGGGAATGGTGCAATATCCTGGAGCAGCAAGAAACAAACCTGCATCGCTCTATCAACCATGGAAGCCGAGTTCGTAGCATTCAGCATGGCGGTCCAAGAAGCTGTTTGGCTTAGGAAATTCTTAGACAGGCTGACGAATGCCTCTGACTCGAGCACTGTTCCTATATACAGTGATAGTCAAGCTTCGATTGCCTATGTCAAAGATCCTAAATTTCATTGTAAGACCAAACACATTGACATTCGATTCAAGTTTGCGAAGGATTATGATAAACGGAAGGAAGTAGACATAGGATACATATCCACGCATGAGATGATAGCGGATCCCCTTACTAAGGCGATCCCCAGAGATGTGTTTTTCAAACACTTATCATCTATGGGAATGCGTAGGTGCTGAGCTGTATCATATAATATTTCCCATGTCTATAGAAGATCAAAATTTAATTTGCATACAAGTTTCTTACAAATGATTTTATATACATTTGTGTTTAAGTCTCAGCTATTTTTGTGTGTATGTCGGACAGATTAAGGTTGGCTCTCTCACATGAGCAACCGCCTTATCTTATCAGATGGATAAGATAGAGATGAGACTAGTTTAAAGTCAAAATCATTAGACAAATGATTTAGAGTCATGACTTAAACAAGATAGTCGAATAAAAGATCTGCATCATACGGATGCTTACAAAAGATCTGAGATCTGCATCACAAGGATATAAAGATCTCATTGGATTTTTTGAATCCTATCTGTCTTATGCAGGATGAGAGTCCGTGAGTATTTCACGAGTAGTATGGGGACTCAAAAAGATAGGCACTATGGTGTCTGATCTTTTCATCCGTACAACATCATTAAGACATACTCTCCCTGGGAAAGGAGTGATGTGGTAATACGTGTTCATACCACGTATGCATTTCGACCACTGAGTTAGTAGCAATAGTGTTTGCTATTATGTGAGACTCAAAGGCCATACGGGTCTTAACACTTACCCTCAAGGACTCCAATTGGTTCCTTTAGATTTGACGAGATGATTGCTATCTTAGCGTGTTACTAATGGGCTATGGTAATTCGGCTCGGCGGGGCACGTTAGAAAAGCGAATCAAGTCAAGATCAGAAGGTTCACAAGAAGAGGAAGATTGATTTCATATTCACATTTGGACTTTAATGATTCAAAGCTGGCCAGCCAATTGTAATCCAGATGGGATTCAATTGTTGAATATAAAGTATAAGAAATGTGAAGAAATAATCTAGGGTAAAGCATGCGTTGAACTACTCAACTTTGCACCTTCGAGGTCGTTGTGTATCTCTAACAAGTGCACAACAACAGACTCTACGCGCATGACGGTCGCACGGTCTATTTCTCGGTATGATAGATGAAAGAACTAAGGGAAAGACGTTCTCTTACAATCCCCTCAAGTGTGAGTGGGAGATGTTGGATATGGAAGACGTTTGTACACCCTTGTGGGGGATGTACGAGGGAATACGGACCTCGAACGTCGCGCACACGAAGTCATGTGCAAAGGGAATCTGTTCCCTTGCGGAGAGGATCTCTGTATGAGCGGGAAAGTCGCATTATATATGCATAAGTGCATGCGACATATGGCTAATAAAGGGGGAATATCTTAAGCTTATGTTGTACCATGCATATGGTACAACTTAAGCTTATAATGTGCCATGCATCATGGTACACCTTAATTAAGTTGTTCCAAAGGAACAACTTACCCTAAAATAACTACCTTGGGGGCTATAAATAAGACCCAAGGGTAGCCATTTTCCTTACACATTTTGCATGAAATTCATGCATGCATCTTCTTCATAGCGAAGCTCTGCAGAAATATTTCCTCTCCCTCCTTCCAAGTTCTTAATCTAAAATAGAGATTTAGATTGTGGATTAGTAGCCTTACTCCGTTCGTGAGAAGACTCAATCCGTCGTGGCGAATCCGAAGGCAAAGTTCCGAGACTATCGTTCCGCATACGCAAGCGTAAGTCTCCACTTTAATTATCGATCCTAACTTTGTTTTGGACAGGATCCTTCAGATGGTTCATTGATAATAGAGATTAGATTCATGAGTCGATATGATGGAGAATATATTGGGGATGAGATGATTGTTGACTTGTAAACGATAATGGGGATTCATAGTTAAGTGATAGGATGTGATTCTAGTTATAGCATTATCCAGTGGAGAGACGCGTTACGATGGATTATTGAGGAACGTCGTTTGAAGTTATAGGATTAGCGATCTTTATGTATAGATATGAGAGTTTCAGATATAATATTAGATAGATAGTATAATTATTAGTATAAGTGATTCCGAGGAAGGAATCATTTCTAAGGTGGGTAGAATGTAACGGTCGCTTTCCCGACCTTATGGATTTTCTGCGTGCACGTGCTTTATCGTGCACGTATTTCATTTGGCTATTTCTGGATTCCGACATATGCGATGTGATATATCGTTGCGATCGTATGGGAGTGTAGAATTTTATAGTAATTTTTGGGAACGTCATTTCACGGCTCGTTTTCTCGCAAAATGACTTGGAATGATAGGGGCGTTTTAGTCATTTGTCTCAAAATGCCGTTTCCAATTTTACGTAAATTTTCGGTAGGCGTAGCGCATGATCAGGCTCAGTAGATCTATGTGTCTCGTCTCTACGATCGCCCCGGTATTTTCGGATTATTTTTCTGACGCCCGAAGCGAAAGATATCACCCGGATAAATCTCGGCCGTTGATATTAGCCCTAATCACTTGAATTTCGAAATTGTGATCAAATCTTAGCAAATCCCATACGTATTAGGGATATGATTTCAGCTTTTATCTGCACCTACCCTTTCCCCAATTTGCACTCTTTCTATCTCTCTCTCCCCACACTTAACACATATCCTATTGTTATATATCAAATTAAATATTTTAAAACCCCTAACTAGCCCTATAATCTCCATTCACGTGCAAACCTAGGGTTTGTTTATTAACTTTCAGCCGCCACAAAAAGAGAAGCCCCGAGATCATCTCTTCCCCCCCCCCCCGCGAGCTTCGCCCTCTTCCCTCTCGCATCTCTCCCTCCCGCATCAACCCACGTCGACGGCGGTCCCGACTGCCACTGCTCCTCCGACGCCGGCCACCCCCCCTCGCGAGACCGCCATGACTCCACCCGAGGACGCCTGAACACCTGACGCCGGAAATCTTCCGCAACAGAGACGACCGCAGCGGCAACCGCCGATGCCGCTTCCTTTCCGATCGCCGCGGCCTCCCTCGTCGACTCCTGATCGCCGCTGAAGCCCCACGCGACCGCCGTGCTGCCGTTCCGACGCCGGGGAGCACCGAACAGGCCGCCCGCTGCGTTTTCCGCCGCCGCGCATGCAGTTTTGACCGTCGCAGCACTCCCTGACCGCCGGAGGTCCTGCACGCCGCCGCTGTCGCTCCCAGCGCCGCCAAAACCCCCTTCGACAACCCTAGGCCGGCGACAGAACCCTTCGACTGCTTCCCCTGGCCGGCCAGGGCAACAGACAGCTTTCTGGTGACGTCGTAACGGTGTTACGCCTCCTTTGATCGATGTCTTGACCCCTGGCCTTTGTTCCCCTTTTGCTCGCTGCCCCGCGGTTCCTCGACGCCGACTACACCACCTACGGACCGCTACCGGGCCCGTCTCGCTGTCCGTGTTTTCCGAAGCCACTAGACGTCTCCCAGACGTTACCTTGCTCACTGTATTTGCCGTCGGACTGACCGTGCTCGCTGCCCGCACTTCGTCCGCTACCAGAGCGTTCCCAGCTACGCTACCTGTAGCCGAGACGCCTCAAGAAGACGTTCTGTAGCCGTGCTGTTCAGATCGGTCGTCGTTCAGACTCTTCTTCCCATCCGCATCAAACACCGGAGAGGTTGGTCCCCCGAACTCATAGCAAACTCACACCGTAGCAAAACTGAACCTTAACTAAAATCAGACAACTCGAATTAAATTTACTTTCCACACCAGTAAAACGATGTCACTGTAGAAATCGACCGTCGGACAATTTTTCTGTGCATATAGGGTAGTGGTCGATTTAGGCTGAACGAAACACCAAGATGTGATGTTGACAAATAGGATAGCCCCGATAACCTAGAAACAAACCCTAATAGGACTTGATGAAAATCGCGACCTGACATCGTCGTCGTGACACTGTTTCAGACGGACTACCGTGGACGCGACGCCTGGACGAGACGACCCGGACGGACGACACACTCGCCACCGCAGGCAAGTGTACTCACTTGCTCTCTCAGCCGTGCATAGGCCTTAGACTGTTAGAACTATTAAACTGTGAATAAAGAGAACCGGACGTGAAATGATAGCGTCCGGGACGCCCCTGACGACTTAGACTTGACGACGAAGTCTGAGCGCAACAACAACAACTTTTGACACCGTAGGGTTATCTTACGTGTGCATGTGTGAGGACCCCCTAGAATCAACAACAACTGCTACCATAGGTTTCATCTGCGTGTGTGTGTGTGTGTGGACACCCTAGAACAACTTTGCCCTTGCCATGTCATGAACATCTTGCACGTCATGTCTTATGTAGCTTGCGGGCAATAAGACGCTCACCTAGCAGAGTGAGTGATCTTTGTTACGGAACACCTACGGGAAACTCGGCACCCACCTAGCAAAGTGAGTGTCCCAACAGACCGAGAGGATAGAGACTCTCACCTAGTAGAGTGAGTGGTCCTATATAGTAGTACAGTTTCACCTACGAGGCGTCCGTCGCTCACCTAGCAGAGTGAGAGATACGCTACCGATCGTGGGGATAGAGGCACTCACCTAGCAGAGTGAGTGGCCCTATATTGTCTTGTCTTGAGCACTTGGGTTTGGGGTAGGGTTGAGCGTGCGCACGGGGAGAGGGTCTGATCCCCCTCGAACCGTAAGGCATGAACCCTTCGAGTCACACGTGTCTCGTCTTGTCTTGTCTTGTCCTGTCTTTCTTGTCTTGTCACGTCTTGTCACGACCCGTCTAGGTTAGTCCCGTAGTCAGTAGCACACGCTACGACTACTGCTTGCTACGTTTTACTTTCCTGTTGTGTTTACTTTCTTCGTCTCTCTGTTATAACCCCAGCATGCTAATCAACCAGTAAACTGTTGTTTAATAGTTCGGTACACTTGCAGTAGAGTCTGACCCTTTTTGTAGACTTTACCTAACGTACAGTTCCTTTCTTTTGGTTGCTGTACGTCAGGTGTGGAGCCAGAGTACTTTGACGAGGCGGAGGTCGTAGAGCCGGAGGATGCAGACCCAGAGTACGTGCCCGAGGAGGACCAGAGCTAGAGATCTTCACGTTGCTGATTCAGAGGTTTACTGCAGTTTAGTTGGGTGCGTAGCACCGTTTACTTTCTGTCTAGGTTGGGTGCTTGCACCATTAGTTTACTTTCAGCTGTTTGTAGCCGTGTTGGCTTTTGTTTAGACTCCCCGTATTTTTCTAGATATCTGTTGAATAAAATGAATGCATCTCTTATAGTACTTTTGTTGTTCCGTACTAATCTGCAGGGAACTGTTCTTTCGTCTTGGAGTACCACACAAACGCTTATTGGATCCGAGCTTCACATCTCCGACCTAAGCGGGCCTTGTCACGTTTCGCTTCCGTCGTTTTGGGAAGCGGGGCATGACACAACACTTACAATCACCTATGCCTTGAAGTAGAACTTGAAGGAGGAGTGTGATGTGTGTTGAAGAACTCTCTTGGAAGAGAGGAGAAAGCCCTTTCTCTTGACTGCACCAATTGCCTAGATGATCACTCTTTGGTTCTAGGTTGGAGAGCAAGAGAACAAGATATGGAAATACTTAGGGCTTTGGATTTGAGAGCTTTGACCTTTGGAAATAAAAGCTTGAGAGAATTTGCAATGAATGAGTAACCTTCCAATGGAACAGTAGAAGCTCTATTTATAGCTTTCTCAAATCCATAAAACAGTTTAGGCAAAAACCCAATTGGAATCCGTGAGAAAAATCTCAACGGATATAATCTGAACTCGCGACAGTCGACTGTTGAAAAATCCACAGTCGACTGTTGCACAGTCAGTAAGGGTAGGTGAGAATTCATAACGGTAACTTACCACATGGACAGTCGATTGATGAAGCAAAGACAGTCATCTGTTAAACCAACAGGCGACTGTAATTTCTTCGACAGGCGACTGGCCGAGAGATGAGTAAGTTAGACAAATACTGGAAATCTCACAAGATACAGGACAGATGACTGATTCAAGTAATACAGTCGACTGTAAATCAGAACAGGCGACTGTAAAACCTTAAACAGACGACTGTCAAAAGCAAGAGAAATTTCCAGAGAGCTGAGTCAATGAAATGACTTACAGACAGACGACTGTTGTAGCATAGACAGTCGACTGATCCAATAGACAGTCGACTGTGTATACAGCATTAGTCGACTGGCCGTAAAAGTCAGATCAAACAGAGTTTGGGCAAGGATAGACAGGCGACTGATTTACAATACACAGTCGACTGTCATTAGGATAGGCGCCTGTGAATCGTTCATCAGTAGCCTGTGCGAAATAATCAGAGAAGGCCCAAAACATATTGTAATAGTCTGTGCATAATAGGCGACTGTAGAACAAAACACAGTCGACTGTTTTTGAGACAGGCGACTGTAAACTGTTCAGTAGTCGGCTGTTATAAACAATCCTAGCATAAACATAAGAGAATTGAATTGGATCAAATGACAACTGATCTAATGAAGTCCTATGACAGAATGTAGATGTGTGAGAGTGTTCCATCAAAGTTCTACTTCTAAGCTACATACTAGAAGAGATAAAAGAAAAATTACATTGACGAATAATCTCTTCTTTCCATCGTATGAGCTTGAAGTCTTTACGGAGCTTCAATCATCAATCTACGATCATCCAATTCATGTCATTTGCCTTCAATGACGTTTGTGAGTCATCCATTGCTAGTTGATCTTCATAATACGCTTAGGCAATGGATTAACTGCAAAATAGGGGATTAGTCACAAGTATTTATGTTTTCTCATCATTAACACCAAGTAGGGAGAAGTCCAATACTCAACATTCTCCCCCTTTTTAATGATGACAAACAAACATAAACAAAAAGATATATAATTGTGCGCAATGAAAACTTACTCCCCCTACATAGATGCCAATCAAGTTAGTCAACAAATATTAGAGCATCTACATAACAATTGAAGCAAATGAGTGAGATATGAATGAATTCAATTCAAGAAATCTAGGAAATAAAATCCCTATGGCATTATCCAAAAATCCCTATGGCAAAATCCATATGCATTGTAATCTTACTCCCCCCTGAATCTAAGGCAACGTAAATCTTAGATTCAAGCGTAAGAACATACTTAGCACATCCATTATGAATCTTGTATGTTTATTTCTCTCCCCCTATGGCATTATCCAAAAAGGTGGGAGCAAATAACAATAACAATAATAGTGCTAAATACGAATTAACAACAATCAAGGAGTATAAAGATATATCGAATCAAAACTCATAAAATCACATCATATACACATGTGAGTAATGGAATTGAAGTCCAATATCAACATTTTAGAGATACGAAATGAAAATAATTTCAGAAATTTCATCAAATCAGAGATAGCATGAAATAATCAATATCAAATCCATATATTGTCTCAAAAGCACATCAAAGAGAGTATAGCATACATGGAGACAACATATCATTACATCACACAGATAAGACATACAGTATAGCAAAGTGTGACACAAGATAAACAGCAACATCATATATATAGATATATAGAAAAAAAATACATCAACGGATAGTCATCTACATGGCCATCACAACAAGATACATCATGATCAAGACAAAACAATACATCATCATGACGACATCGAAGTTCATCACCATACTTATATAAAAGAGTCACAGACAACATCATCCATCATACATCACAAAAAAATATCATCACCAGACTAACACCACTCAAACATCTATCTAAGAGTGAGCGTCTCCAGGGGCTGTAGAAGAGGAATCAGGCTCTGTAGCAGCAGGAGTATCCTCTGGAGGTGGGTCAGAAGGAGAAACAGCAGCAGCAGCAACATCCTGAGTAGAAGCTACACCAGGAGGCTCAACGACATCAGTGGGCTGAGGAGGCACATGAAGCTGGGGAACAAACTGTCTCAGATCCTCAGGGAAGGGTATTCCCTGATGGAGGAAAGAGAGGGACAACAATCTGTATATACCAGAGACCATCTCCAAAAGGATATCACGAGATGGTGGAGTAGAGATGGAAGGCAGATCAACTGGAGGAACAGTGGATGAGGATGGAGCTGAAGTAGATTTCCTCTTCTTTGAGGCAGTCTGCAGAGCCGAAGAAGATTTCGACTTTGCAGATGCATCGAGGAGAGGACCAAAGGGCATGGGCTCGTAGCGAGTCAAGTCAACACCAAAATGACGGAAGACACGAGTCAGAAGACCACCATAAGGAATGTGAGACGAGGAGGTCGTGAACTTAACCATGTCCATCCTATCAAGGAGGAGACCGGCCCAGTTCACGGGCATGCCAGAGGAAATAGCATACGTACACTTCAGGATATCCTGAGACGGCTGGTCAGACGATCCATATCTCGGCAGGACGTTGGACTCCACTACTAGGTGAACAGCCCAACCTCTCGCAGAGAACATAGATGATCTGACACCCGAATCAAGAGCTAAAGGTGCCTCTCGAAACATATCCCGGAGGACAGACTGGTCAAGATCAACAATCTCGGAGAAGCAGATATCAGTTGGAAGGGAACCAACAGAGGGAATCCTAAGAATAGTCCCTAAGAGAGAGGAAGTGATCTGAATGTGGGTTCCCTGAACGACAGTATCGAGGATTCCGGTAGACAAATACTCACCGCGAACACGGTTCGCATAGAAGAGCTTCACCAGAAATGGATAGGCTCTGGGGGACTCGCTCTGAGAGAAGCGAAAAAGATCGGCTAGGTGAGTGATCGCTCCGGAATGTAACCCAAAAGTGCGACCGTGTAGTTTTACCGCAAGCGCACTGTGTAGCGGTGAGCGGGTTATCGAACACAGGGAGGACGAATGAAAGTGCTTGCTCCAATCAACCTGGCTATTTAAGAGCAGAAAAGAGAGAATTTGCCTTTGGCGATCCTGTCACAATCGTCAGACAAAGTACGGAAATATCAAATCAAATAAAGAACGTCTAGGGAATGGGGAATCCCCGCTACTCACCGTATTTCGTCAATGTGGTTCATTGGTATCAAAATTGCTAGAATAAAATTTCGGATGAACTAGTTGCAACTGAATGTAATACCTAGCTCACGCTCTCGCGCTGTTGCCGGTCTATAGCTATCCTAGGTTCGGGTCCAATCTCTTGCAAACCCTATCCTAGGCAAGCTAGCATTAGGATCAACATCATCATTCAATCGCGCCCCGAGCCCACTCTCGTGCAAACTCGGGCCACGACCTAGGTTGGGATAGTTCCTACCCGTCCAATCTCTTGCAAACGGGTATCGGCACGGAATTGCAATCGGAAACCCTAGTATCGGTCCAATCTCTTGCAAACCGATACTACGGAAATTCGATTCCAACCCAATTCGGATTTCTAGGGTTTCCTATCGAATTGGGATCCAATCTCTTGCAAATCCCAATCGATATGAATACCTAGCCATCCGTAGTAAATCGATCCCAATCTAACCCTAATAGCAATTCTAGCAAAATTTCTACTAATTCATCTCAAATCTGAAATTGGACTCATAGGGTTCATCCCCACGCCCCAAGACGTGGAGACTACTCACAATTCATAGCATGAACACAAAAATAATCAATGAAATTAACAAGAGAATTCATCACAATATTGAGATAAGCAATAAAAATAGTATTTTTAGAGAAGAGAGACACAAACCAATGGAGTTCTTCAAATAATCCAACAAAAATCAACTTTTGTCTCCTCTCCAATCACAAGAATAAAGCTAAAAAGTTAATCTAAAAGGCTGCAAAAATCTAAGAAAAGCTCTCTAACCTAGGGTAAAAACAGGGGTTAAATACCCCCCAAAATTGTCCAAAAAACTGTGACCAAAATGCCACTGCGCAGCCTGAAATCCGAAATTTTCGCTACAGGCAGCGCGTCGCACTCGGCCGAGTGACAAAAGTCGCTCGGCCGAGTGAGAAACCCTGTAAATTTCCAGTAAGTCTGGGTCTTCGGGGGTCTTCACTTCGGGAGTCGCTCGGCCGAGTGAGTTGTCGTCACTCGGCCGATGGCTTCTACGTACTCGGGCGGTCGGCATTTGCCACTCGGCCGAGTGGGTCTTCTGAAGCGCAGGCAGACGAAAAACAGTAAGTTGGCGATTTTTGAATGGCTTCGTCTGAGTGCCACTCGGGCGGACGGGATCTCGTCACTCGGCCGATGTGGCTTCCGTCGCTCGGCCGAGTGCACGCATGAAACGTATCCGATCTGGTCGGCCGAGCGGTGTCTCGCTGGTCGGCCGAGTGACTCCTTCACTCGGCCGAGTGGGACACCAAAAATGCCCAAACAGCTTGTTTTGGCCTCCTCGTCGCTCCTGCGACGTTCTTTCTTCTTCCGCTCCTCTCCAATAGCAAAATACCCCTCGGGGAGGTCATCGGTGACACTCTGGAGTAGGCGTATCTCGAGATCACTCCAAATCGCTCCAAATCATCTGAAATGCGACAGAAACAACAAATCGTGAAAAGCATCGCAATATTGTCGATATATCGTGAAAAACATGATTTGGGCGATCTAAATGGCATGCAAACATGCGGGAAAAAAGTGTACAATAAGGAGTGATCAGTGAGTAGCAGAGAGAATGCCAGAAAGCTTCTCAGCAGTGAATGCGGGGAAAGCAATGTACCGCTCCCTAAGAAGGTTGATCCCTAGAAGAGAGAAGCTAAGAGGGAAGCTGCTAGATCATTTTCTCAGGACGTGGGTTTCGCTTACTCATATAGCATGCACTGAATGAAGAACACATGTCAAAGAATTTTATTTCGATATCATAGTATAATAGTGCAAATAGAAATAGAAAACCCACGAACAACGATATAATCATGAAAAACGGAATAATTTTAGAATTAACATCGTCTGAATCATTTAAAGCGGTATACAAATCGCAGATCACACACTTTTCAATTGAATGCTTTCTATGAGGAGTATAAGAGTATCACGCAATAGAATAGAAAGAATAGATAAGCATGGATTTCATGAAATGAGTGCTAGGCATAGATTTCTGGACTTCGTAAAGCTAAAAATAATCTTACCGAGTATAGAATATTACTTAGCCTAGGTTGTCGTGCAACGTCAAGTAGTCACTCTCTCACACATCATTGGATTCCCTCCCCCAAGCTTATCTATAAGCGTGGTGGCATAAAAAAATATTTACATCCCCATTTTTATAAAGCTCCAAAAGCAATGAAAATAAATACAAAAAGAGAGAAGAAAGAGAGAACATGAGATGAGATCTTTCATTGAGGTTCTTTCCTCTTTTCTTTTCCTTTTCTTTTTCTTTTTTTTTCTTTTTTTTTCCAAATAGCATATATACACAATGATCCCAACTCAAAGAGAAGTAAGAGCATACAAGAATTTTTTCTTTTTCTTTCTTTGGTTATGGGAAATTTGGAGCTAGGAATTAATAGCGGGGGAAATGCCGAATAATAGAATCGCTAAGGGGAGATTCACCAATGATTTTAAAATAGAGAAATGATGATCAAGATTTGTGGAGAAAGAAATAAATATATCTCTCGGTTCACTCTATAAGACGTGCACGACAACTTCAGCAGGGTAATCTAATCTACTCAGTTTTGATCACAAAAAAGCTAAGCTAATCCAGATTTATCATAGCTAACATCATTCAATCATCCTGAAGTGAAATGTACAAATCATGCATATAGAAGTGATATAGGAAAAGAAATCTGTACTCCAGATATAAGCATTCAATGCGTGAATCTTGGTGTGTTTTCTGCGATAGCATACATATGAATATTCAGACTCAGCTAATAATAAAATTTCATCCATTTTCATGTGGAAAAAGGTGTGGGTTACTATCTCTAAATGCAAGGCAAATCACAGCATATGATATCAGAAATAAAGTCTAAGACATGACAAATATAGCATGCATATAGAGTAAGCTAACTCCACGTCATCATCATCACAGAAAAGTCATCTTTAGCATGAGATGAAAAAGAAATAAAGATAAAGGGGAAAATAAAGCTATATACAATGCGGCACACAAAAAAATAAGAAAAACATGATGCATGGTAAAATAAAAGAAAAATGATGAAAATAAGTGTAAAAGCGGAAAATGGCGTGAAAAAACTAAAAAAAAGGTGGTAAATCGAAAAGGAACATGAGAACTCACTCCCCCAAGCTAAATGGCACAGTGTCCTCAATGTGCAAAGTGTGGCACACCGAGAGACAAGTAATGTGAGGGGTAAGTGAGGATGCATGCATGGGGAAAAAGAAAATAAAATAACAAAAGAAAAATAAGAAATAAAAATATGATGCGGACATGATGCATGCAGATATAGGAGTGATACAGATATATAGGTGTGACACCAAAAACTCTCCCGCTCTCCCAAAAATGATATATAAATATATGATCAAAATGTGCATCCAAAAACAGTGAGGAGAGGGTGGGGTGGGCAAAAATCAACAGGACCCAGCAGAGACGGGCAGCACAACGACAAAAGGAATCGATGGCATCAAGAGTGCCTAAGAAGGTGGGGCTGCGCCGTCTCCGTCCTGAGGCGGAGGTGGTGGTGGTGGTGGAACAGACTTCTGAGAGGGTGTGGGTGTGGGAGTGGCAGCAGGATGGGTATGGGTAGGAGTGGGGGTGGTGACCTGCTGGGTGGGTGGGGGAACGCATGGGAGTCGCTCCAGGACCTGGGTAAGGCAGTAGTGAATCTGCGGGAGCAGGTCGAAGTGGCCAGCCATCGCGGAGACGGTGGAGGACAGGGTCCTAAGGTCTCCTCTGAGGCCACTCACCGCCCCCTTGAGAGCACGAATGCTCTGAAGTACAGTGTCGGGGGGAGGTGGTGCAGAGGGACGCACCGGTCTGGGCTGTGCAGGTCGGGGCTGGCGTACTCTGGTGGCGTAGGTGACGGGCTCAGCAGGGAAGGGAACGAAAGGTGCTGCGCTCGCAAAAGTGGGCCTGGCCTCAGTGTGAGGCCGGGCAGGACAGTGAGAAGTGGAGGCAGCAGCAACGAAAGAAGAATACAAAAGTGACAACGAGGCGGCCAGAGAGGTCGGTGACACAGAAGTGTGGACAGACGCCACGACACTCTCGAAAAATACAGCAGCGGTGGAGACAGAGGCGGAGACCACGGTCTCTACAGCGGTGGCAAAAGAGGGCTCGTCGCACTCAACTATGGTCGGCGGGCGCTCGGGTGGGGCAGAGGAAACGGGCTCAGCAGACAGAGGGCCAGTGGTGGTGGTGACAGGCGTGGAAGCAGTGGAAGTGGGCTCAGCTAAGGTACTCCCGACACCGACAGCAGTGTGGACAGAGGTGTCGGGAGCAGCGGAAATATCAGGGATAGGCTGAGGGGCCACGGGGTCAACAGGGGCAGCAGGCTCGGCAGGTGCAACAGGGTCTGCGGGGGCAGCGTGGGCAGCATGAGCCTGCTCGGCCTCCTCGGCCTCGAGCACGTATGCGGCTGGGATCAGAACATCCATCGCAGGGAGCCAGTCCACCTGGGCCGGTGCAATCTGAGTCCGAGCTGGGCTCGGAAGAATCATGTAATCGGCACCGTAAGGGCCGTGCAGCCAGACCCAGTGTCGCTCACCGTGTGGACGCAGCATCTTCATCCGGGCCATAACATCAATCGACAGAGAAGTGGGGCCCGGTGCTCGTCGCAGGTCGTCAGGGAAGTCCTCACTGGTCATAAGGGCGAGCAAGGTGATCAGGCCGCCGCAGCATATCGGTGAGCGAGCGCCCACCGATACGATGATGCGGTCCAAAAACCAAGCCGCGACATCAATCACGACGGCGGGGACCAACTCATCGCCCTCCCTAGATAGAGCTCTGGGCCGTGTCATCGCGTAGAGCATATAGAGCTCTGGCGTGGACATCGTACCCGGCTCATATCTCGCCAAAAAGGTCGTCGCCATAAGGCGTTGAGCTATACGGAGGCAGGGATGGACAATGGCCGAGGCCTTGGCCCTACTAGGGTCAAAGGTAGCGTGGAGACCCGTAATCCGGGCCCAGAAGGCACCGGCATCGACGGAAGGTGGGGGATATGGGTGGGGGCGTAACCTCGGTCGGCCCCGGGGACATCGGGCCACGAGAAGAAAGCTCTCATCATACCGAGAGTGACCTTGCACTCTCAGTCCATGAACCGAAACGAGCATCCCTCGTCGGTCTGGGCAATCGAACTAAGAACCTCAAGTGTCGGACGGATAAACATGTCCGCCGACACCTGAAAGAAATCTCTCCAGCCCACGTTGTCGTACAACGTGAGCATCCCCTCTAGTACCCCTAGGCGTCCTAGGTCTGCAAGGTGTGCGAACCTGGAGGGTACGATCGAGCGCTGGGAGATACGCTCGAAAGCGACGCGGTGTGCGTCGTTCCGGAACGTGATCCCCAGCGGCCCGATAAGTGGAGCCGGAGGTGGTGGCTGTGGGGTGGCAGGGAGTGGCTGTGCGGGCTCTGCAGGCTGTGCGGGGTGTGTGGGGCCTGCAGGCAGTGCTGGGTGGACGGGGTGTGGTGGAAAAGGCGGAGGAGAGTCCTCCACCTCGTGGGAGGGGCCGGCATCATCCGACCGCTTCCGCTTGGCGGAAACTCTCCTCGACCGCGGCCGTGTCCAGGGCGGCATATGGGCCCCGAGCGCTCACCCAAAAGCGTGAAAAGTGCGGCGTGCGTAAAATAAAGGAAAGAATATACCACGACACGCCGCGAGTGCAAAGCTATGGAAGCGTGCGAAGACGACGCCTCCACGTAGCCCAAATCAGTCCCTGGAAGCTCCCCTGGGCTCCCCTAAGCTCCCAAAAATAACCTGTGCATGAAATGAAGATATCAGCGAGTAATATTCAATACATATGGGGCATTAGGGGTATAATAGATAGAAATTGAAATTAATTCGGGTTTGGGGTTCGTTAAGCACATGGATCCTTGAAAAATACACAAAAAAAGAGAAAACATGCTCAAAATGGGGTTACCGGAGTCGGCCGGAGCAGTGGCCGCCGGCGGCGACTCGGGTGAGGAGCGGCGGCAGCTCGGCCGGCAGTGGATGGCCGAGCGGCGGCGCGGGGTCGACGGTCGGACGAGTGGGCGAGGGCAGCGGGTGAGGGAATGCGAAGGGTCGGGGCTGCGATTTGTTTCGTTTCGAAAAAAGAGCCCGACCCTCGCACCTATTTATAGCAAAATTTATGACTCGGCCGAGTGACTGGGTCGCTCGGCCGAGTGAGCTTTTAAGAAAAATTCCTCCCCGCTACGCTTCGGCCGAGTGGCGTTGCCACCCTCGGCCGAGTGGAGTAAGTCCATTTGGCCGAGTGGCTCAAGCTACTCTGCAAGACTCGCCCTAGGAGCGTATCAGTTTTACTCGGCCGAGTGAATATATATACTCGGCCGAGTAGAAGTTATACTGAAATCAGGAAAATAAACAGAGAGTTGGGTACAGCAGACTTCCCTCGTTCGTGAGTGGCTCGGCCGGATGAACTTGTGTGCTCGGCCGAGTGAGCCTTGTTTTCTGCTGTTTGTCTTCGTTTGGGCTTTAAACTCCGTTTTTCTTCCTCCAGTCGATTTCATCTTCCTCCTAAACATCGAGCGCCTTCCTGGGGCGCTCCTTGTCGCCTTGTGCATCCTCCTAATGATGGGTACCTAGTTCTCCTCTCCTAGCAGAAAAAAATAGGACCCGTTATCACAAGATTTTTGGGCGAACGACTCAAAACACTAAAAATTTCTAAAACAAAAATAAAAGAAAAGTGAAAATAAAGCAATAACCGTCGGGTTGCCTCTCGACAAGCGCTCGTTTAAGGTTGTGAGCTCGACCCCCTATGATTTCCAATTAATGCGGGATGTTTGGTGCATATGGGATGCACCCGTCAAACTTTCCGGGGAGAACGCTTGGGTTCGGAAGTTGCGGTGGCGTGTTCTCCCTCGGTGGTCTCCCGTCTCGAATAGTGTTGGGGGGAGGCTCCCCCAAGCTAGCGTTTGCTCCGGTCATCTGCTTCACCGGTGACGCCGATTTCCGTATCGGCGGAGCTTTCTTCGGAGACTTTATTTTCGAGAGCTTGCAGAGCTCTCGAATCCTTGCGACATCAGCGTCGCCTTCATCATTTTCAGCGGAGAAGTCGGGGGAATCATTTATCTTCTCATCTTGGCCTAAATCCGGGCCTTCTTCGAAATCCTCTTTAAATAGAGCGCTGATCGAATGAGGGATCGCCTCTTCGATTACCTCGTCAAGGAGGTCCATATAGTCTAGCTCCTCGTGGTAAGGCATGTGTTTCATAGCCTTAGGAATGTGAAGCTCCACCTCGATGTTGCCGACGTTCAATGTTAGGGTACCTTCTCGCACGTCGACAATGACACCGGCGGTGGCGAGGAACGGGCGTCCAAGTATCAATGACGTATCTCCCTCCTCCTTAACGTCCATGATCACGAAGTCACATGGCAAACATATGTCCCCCAGGACTTGAAGCGGGATGTCCTCTGCGATCCCTACCGGCCTTGTGATCCGTCCATCGGCTAGTTGTATACGCATGTCTGTGGGCTTCAATTTCGTCCCGGTGTTTAGCCTTAGGAACATGGAGAGAGGCATGAGGCTTACACTAGCCCCTAAATCCACCAACGCCTTTTGTAGAGGGATGCCGCCCAAGGTAAAAGGAATTTGAAAACACCCCGGGTCTTTGAATTTGGCCGGCTCCTTCTCTCTCTTGGTGAACCAAGAGCCCTCCTCGACGAGCATAATCTTTTCCTTCCTCTTTCCCCCCGAAATCAAATCCTTTAAAAATTTAGCATATGTGGGGATTTCCACGATGGCGTCGAGGAAAGGAATGTTGAGGCTAACCCCTCTCAGATACTCGAGAAACTTTGCTAGCCTTTTCTCCATTTTTGCTCTAACAAGCCTCTGGGGGAATGGGACCGGTGGCATGAAGCGCCTCTCCTCAATCAATTGCTCCGCTCTAGATTTCTCCTTTTCTTGCGGCTCTTTCTCCCTCTCAACTTCAACCACCAGCTCCATTGGCTCTACATTCTCCTCCACGGGCTCCTCGGTAGGAATCATGGCGGGGGTGGTATCCTTCCCGCCTCTAGTAGTAACGGCAACCACGGCATTGATGTGGTCGGTGTTGCCCCGTGGGTTTTGCTCGGGTTGAGCCGGCAATTGTTGAGTATTCCGATTGAGCAACGCCAATTGCTCCGAGATTTGTGCCACAACAGTTGTAAGGGAGTCTTGGCCCGCCTTCAAAGAAGCAGTGACCTTCTTTTGCTCGACCATAAACTCCTCCACTCTAGCTTCGAAGTCGGATCGTTGTTGAGCGTGTGGAGGGTTTTGATTTCTCCACCCTTGATTGTATCCGGGCAGCCTATAGGGTGGAACTTGTTGCTTCGGTTGGAAATTTTGTTGTGGAGGCCCCCTCGGCGGATAGTGTTGTTGTTGGGGTGGCGGTGGTGGCCGAGCTTGTTGAGGTGGTTGTTGTGGCGGGTTCAAAGCCCCTTCATTGTTGGCGTAAGAGAAACCGGGATGATTTCTTGTGGCCGGATTGGCCCAATACCCTTGGTTCCCCGCGACATATTGGACTTGCTCCAAGGATCCTTCTCCTTGCTCTCCTCCCAAATACATGGATTGAGATTGGTCTTGCCAATCACATATTTGGTTCGTTGGTGCGGAGGTGGAAGGGGTTCCTTGGGGCTCCGTGATAAACTTCTCCAGTCTCTCCACCACCTTGTGGAGAGAATCAAACTTGCTTGTAAGCTCCGCTACGGCCTTCGCCTCATAAATGCTAGTTGGCTTCAAGGAGGACGTAGAGTGTCCTCGCTCGTTGCCCCATTGTTGATTGTTTGAGGCCATCTCCTCAATTAGGGCCGTAGCTTCTTCGGGAGTCTTTGATAAGATAGCACCATTCACCGCGGCATCAATAATTTGTTTGGTCCCCGGTTGGAGACCATTGTAGAAGCTATGAACTAGCTCCCAATCTTCAATGCTATGGTGCGGGCATTGATGTTGCAGATCTTTAAAACGCTCCCAAGCCTCATAGAGCGTCTCTTGGGGTCCTTGCTTGAAGGACATAAGAGCGCTCCGAATCTTCACCGTCTTGGAGGGCGGATAGAACTTGTCAATGAATGCACTCGCCAACTCGTCCCAAGTGGTAAAGACTCCCTCAGCTTGCGTCCTCAACCAATAGAGTGCCTTGTCCTTCAATGTGAAAGGGAAGAGACGCAGTCTGATGGCATCGATGGAGACCCTCGTCATCTGAAATGTGGCGCACTTCGACAAGAATAGCTGGATGTGGTAGTGGGGATTTTCATGGGCATTCCCATGAAATGGATCCTGCTGCATCAGAACCACTAGTCCAGTCTTCAGCTCAAAGTTCTTGTCAGCCGCCAACTCCGGCATGGCAATGGATGAGGTCGTAGAAGAGGTCTTAGGCCGAAGCCTATCTCGAATAGAAATGATCCTCGCCATTCTTGCCGCTAATTGTTCCGCAGTTTCCGGGTTGGTCATAAACCTCCCTTCCGAATCTGTAACGACTGGTTTTCATGTATCTGGATCTATTAAAATATAATATATGTTTTTGTGGATTTTCTCCTTTTGTGTGGTTTTCGTCTCCGCAACTTTCATTTTCGATCGTTTCGTCGTGTTTTCTCGTTTCTTCCTTAGAATCGTCGATTTCGGAGCAAGTCATTCGTGACGGGCTTCATAACGGTCGTATCTTATTATTAGATCAAGCCTAGGAGTTTTAGGAATCGATCCCGGAGCTCCGCGCTCCGTATCGGAACTTTTTGGTGCACGTTAGCCGGTGTAAGAAGGGGCATCGACCGACTAGATGACGATCCAGTCGGTCGGCAATCCTTCTTGGACCGACTAGTTGGCTTTCTAAATTTCTCAGGAGTTACTGTTTATCGTGAGTCGGTCTAAGAACGTTGGTTGACCTACTAGGTTGCAAACTAGTCGGTCGGCAATGCTTCTTTAACCGACTAACACATCATCTTATTTTTGCTATCAATACTGTTCACTCTTAGTCGGTCTAAGTTCATCTCTCGACCGACTAGTTGTCAAACTAGTCGGTCAGTATTTATTCATCGACCGACTAAATCCAAATCCTATTTTCGTTCAGAAGTTACTGTTTACACTTAGTCGGTCTGCGTTGGTCGACCGACCGACTAGTTGCCAAACTAGTCGGTCAGTGGTTGCTCTTTGACCGACTAGTCTGTGTTAAAACCCTAATTTCTGGGCAGCCGCCAGCCCAACCTATTTATACCCCTCCCAAACGTTTTCTTCTTCCTCCACTCGACCCAAAAACCCTAGTTTCTCCCCCATTGAGCCCTCATCTTCCTCAAACCCTTATTCCTTCATTCCAAGCCCTAAATCCATCATCTAAACCCTCCATCAACTCATTCTACCTCTCATCTTCCCCAAAATCTCATCAAATCCCCAAAATCCCCCAAAACCCCTAGTTTCCCAAACTTCTCCATTGGTTTCCAGGTCTGGTTCCTAGGTTCTCCGGAGTGTTTCTTCCGCCTCCTCTCGGTAAGAAATCGATCTCTTGATGTTTTCATAACCTATTTGTATTTTTTTATGAAACCCTAATGAATGAATGTTGTTTTGATGATCGTTTCCCCATAACAACGATTTCCCCGTAGATTAGCATCCGCGAGACGAACCTTCGTGATCGTCATCCTCGGTGCTAGGCAAGTGAAACTTGCCACTTAGGGTTTAGGCCATGTTTTAGGCCATTTTGCTCGTTGTAGGCGTAAAAGAGGCTAGGCGACGAAATGATACTCGCCTAGGCGCAAATTTAGGAACTAGCTTGACAACGAAGCTAGATCCGACATATATCATGTTGCACAATTACCATGTCATGTTTAAATTCCATTAACGGTACGCAAATTAATTGTCATGTCATTGCATTCTTTAAGTGATCCCGTGATTGCGTAGCATCGCTACAATACTTGTGTTTCCTGGCTCGTGACCAGAAGCGAGCATAATGAGTTGCTAACCCCAACGCTTGATATTGAATTGTGAACTAGGAAAACAAGCTCCCGTGCGGGGAAACCCTGGCTCACTTGCTGGGCTCATGTACAGGGACCCTGGCTTGTTTACGTGTGGGATGGGGTAAGGGTTAAGCGGCCATTCAACTGGGAGTCTGCCTGATCAGCACCTGCAGTTGTAAGGCGTAAACTCGGGGGGGGGGGGGTAGTGTTTAGTGCCGATCGGCGTGAATGTTGTACCATTCAGCTGAAGGGCGTAAACATCTACAAACAACGTGAAACGTGAATAGTGAATTGATTGAGATTGTTAGTAGCTTGGCTACTCTTGTCTTGCACCGATAATTGTTCTCCTGTACTTATTGTTCACCATGTCGTACTTGTGCACTCATGTTATAACTGCCATGTCATGCATACTATAACTGCTAGGTTGCTAGTTGCCTTACTTCCAGTTTCCTTGCCCAAGTCTTTTAGACTTGCTGACATGTGCCCCTTTACTCTTTTGGGTGACACATGTTAGATCCCGAGCCTGAGTACCTTGTTGAGGACGAGGTGTTTGCTGACGCCGAGCCCGAGCTTGTGTTTGACGGGGAGTACGTGGACACTGGGGACCAGTCCTAGTGTTTTCGTTGTGTATCCCTTTTTATTTAGACTGCTGTTTTGTTGTCGGTGCGTGGCACCTATACTTTGTTATGCTGTTGGTTTTGTTGGCCTTGTTCTGGGCCTTAGACTCTTTCTTTTAGCCTGGTGGCTTTTCTGGATGTTGAACTTATTTTCATGTTGGACAATTTTTGAGATATGAGAATTTTATTTCTGTCTCTCCTTTTATTATTATTGTTTCTCTGTTGTGGTTACAGGGACCTGCTTATGTTTTATTGACGCTTATCGGGTTTGGGGCTTCACAGCTCCACTCTCGTGCGGACCTCCTCACGTCTCACCTCCATTTTAGGGAAGCGGGGCGTGACAGGATCTTGTCTTCTCTCCGCTCTGATTCTCCGTGCAGTACGCTCAATCTCGGGATCAAATAATATAGCTTCAGGGTCCGCCGTTGATCTCGTGTTCATGCACGGGAAAACAAAGTTTCAAAGAAGTGATTAGCACAATGGAAGGGTTAAGTAAAAAAAATAATGAATTAAAAACAAAAAGAAAGAAATAGCTAGGGTGAAAAGATCAAACGTAATCGCCTCCCCGGCAACGGCGCCAAAAACTTGATCGTTCCGGAATGTAACCCAAAAGTGCGACCGTGTAGTTTTACCGCAAGCGCACGGTGTAGCGGCGAGCAGGTTATCGAACACAGGGAGGACGAATGAAAGTGCTTGCTCCAATCAACCTGGCTATTTAAGAGCAGAAAAGAGAGAATTTGCCTTTGGCGATCCTGTCACAATCGTCAGACAAAGTACGGAAATATCAAATCAAATAAAGAACGTCTAGGGAATGGGGAATCCCCGCTACTCACCGTATTTTGTCAATGTGGTTCATTGGTATCAAAATTGCTAGAATAAAATTTCAGATGAACTAGTTGCAACTGAATGTAATACCTAGCTCACGCTCTCGCGCTGTTGCCGGTCTATAGCTATCCTAGGTTCGGGTCCAATCTCTTGCAAATCCTATCCTAGGCAAGCTAGCATTAGGATCAACATCATCGTTCAATCGCGCCCTGAGCCCACTCTCGTGCAAACTCGGGCCACGACCTAGGTTGGGATAGTTCCTACCCATCCAATCTCTTGCAAACGGGTATCGGCACGGAATTGCAACCGAAAACCCTAGTATCGGTCCAATCTCTTGCAAACCGATACTACGGAAATTCGATTCCAACCCAATTCGGATTTCTAGGGTTTCCTATCGAATTGGGATCCAATCTCTTGCAAATCCCAATCGATATGAATACCTAGCCATCCGCAGTAAATCGATCCCAATCTAACCCTAATAGCAATTCTAGTAAAATTTCTACTAATTCATCACAAATCTGAAATTGGGCTCGTAGGGTTCATCCCCACGCCCCAAGACGTGGAGACTACTCACAATTCATAGCACGAACACAAAAATAATCAATGAAATTAACAAGAGAATTCATCACAATATTGAGATAAGCAATAAAAATAGTATTTTTAGAGGAGAGAGACACAAACCAATGGAGTTCTTCAAATAATCCAACAAAAATCAACTTTTGTCTCCTCTCCAATCACAAGAATAAAGCTAAAAAGTTAATCTAAAAAGCTGCAAAAATCTAAGAAAAGCTCTCTAACCTAGGGTAAAAACAGGGGTTAAATACCCCCCAAAATCGTCCAAAAAACTGTGACCAAAATGCCCCTGCGCAGCCTGAAATCCGAAATTTTCGCTACAGGCAGCGCGTCGCACTCGGCCGAGTGACAAAAGTCGCTCGGCCGAGTGAGAAACCCTGTAAATTTCCAGTAAGTCTGGGTCTTCGAGGGTCTTCACTTCGGGAGTCGCTCGGCCGAGTGAGTTGTCGTCACTCGGCCGATGGCTTCTACGTACTCGGGCGGTCGGCATTTGCCACTCGGCCGAGTGGGTCTTCTGAAGCTCAGGCAGACGAAAAACAGTAAGTTGGCGATTTTTGAATGGCTTCGTCTGAGTGCCACTCGGGCGGACGGGATCTCGTCACTCGGCCGATGTGGCTTCCGTCGCTCGGCCGAGTGCACGCATGAAACGTATCCGATCTGGTCGGCCGAGCGGTGTCTCGCTGGTCGGCCGAGTGACTCCTTCACTCGGCCGAGTGGGACACCAAAAATGCCCAAACAGCTTGTTTTGGCCTCCTCGTCGCTCCTGCGACGTTCTTTCTTCTTCCGCTCCTCTCCAATAGCAAAATACCCCTCGGGGAGGTCATCGGTGACACTCTGGAGTAGGCGTATCTCGAGATCACTCCAAATCGCTCCAAATCACCTGAAATGCGACAGAAACAACAAATCGTGAAAAGCATCGCAATATTGTCGATATATCGTGAAAAACATGATTTGGGCGATCTAAATGGCATGCAAACATGCGGGAAAAAAGTGTAAAATAAGGAGTGATCAGTGAGTAGCAGAGAGAATGCCAGAAAGCTTCTCAGCAGTGAATGCGAGGAAAGCAATGTACCGCTCCCTAAGAAGGTTGATCCCTAGAAGAGAGTGAAATTTTTCCAGACAAAGATCGTCTCGGTAAACGAGAACTAGGGGATCAGAGGGGGTACGTCAGGAGTCTCTTCAGAAGAACTCGAAACTGAAGGGGATAGATGAGGAGCGTCAGCAACAGACTCATGGATGGCAAGATCAATGCGCTTCCGTTGACGCTTGATCAGGGGCTGAGCGTCGCTAGAAGAAGCTGAAGGTGAGTAACCATACGAAGACGAAAGCACGGGTGACTCGGCATGTTTGGTTATGGCTTTGTGGGGTTCTTTATTCTTGGCTATAGGTTTCTTAGGTGCCCTAGGACGTTTAGGAGCAGCAATCTTCTCTTTTCCATTGGGTTTGGGAGCCATGGAAACGAGAGAAGGAGAAACAAAGCAAAGGAAATCGAACGAAGGGCTAGAGAGAGAGAAGCAAACCAAGTAGAAGCAGCGACGAACGGGGAGGAGGAGATCGACGGCAACGACAACATGAGATCGATGGCAATGACAGCACGAGATCGACGGCAACGAAGGGAAAAAGATAGACGGTTTTGGAGAAAAGATCGAGCGGGAAGACGAACGGTCGAATCGGATGAGAGAGAGTCGACGTGGGGAAGTGATCGTGCATTCTCGAATATAAAATTTGGGGAAAGAATCTGAGCCGTTGGATCAAGGAATCGACGGCTCGGATCAAATCACTTGAACCATCACAACAGAAGACAGTCGACTGATGGACAAATGTCAGTCGACTGGATGAAGTGATAAAAAATAAAGCTCAGAGAGAGGGGCAGTCGACTGACGAGTAACATGCAGTCGCCTTTCCCTTAGACAGTCGACTGACATATACTCAACAGTCGGCTGGTCGAGAATTAATACAGTTCATCAAAAATAACAGAGAACACTGTAAAAATTCGACAGAGAGTACAGTCGCCTGATGACTAAAATGCAGTCGCCTGTAAAACTAACAGTCGCCTGTTAAACAGTCATCAGTCGGCTGTGCGAAAGATACCAATTCTCAGACTGAGGAGATAGAGTAGGGCAGTCGACTGTCGAAGGAAAGACAGTCGTCTGTCCTGGTCCAAAAGTGCACAGTGAGATAGAATTCCAGAGAATAAGAACACTCACCTTAGGACCTATACTCTAAACACAAAACCATCGTAAAAACAGTATAAAACAATAAATCCATTGAAACACTAATCACTTCAATCAATTTCAAAAACTCATGAAATCAATTAAGTTACAATTGCCTTTCTTAATCTCATAATATAATAAAGCACATGAAGATAAACAACAAAAAGATATGAGCTCAAAAAGGAGTTATAACATGAAAGTTTGAGCATCTAGATTTCAGATTCACCCATAATTCCCAATTCTCCATGCAACCTCACAAATGAATCTTCTTTAAGTGGTTTAGTGAAGATATCAGCAATTTGTTTTTGGGTTTCAATGTACTCTAAGATGATGTCCTTCTTAGCTACATGATCATTTATAAAATGGTGTCTCACGTCATGTGTTTGGTACGGGAGTGTTGTACCGAATTCTGGGAAAGACAAATAGCACTTTGATTATCAATCATGATAGGGCAAGTATCACAATTGACAACATAGTCACTAAGAGTGTGTCTCATCCAAAGAACTTGTGCACATGTAAGACCCGCGGCAATATATTCCGCTTCAGTTGTGGACAATGACACCGAATTCTGTTTCTTAGAAAACCAAGAAAATAAGGAATTTCCTAAGAAATAGCAAGTGCCACCAGTACTTTTCCTGTCGGATTTGCATCTGGCAAAGTCGGCATCACTATATGAGATTAACTCATATGTGCTAGACTTAGGGTAAAGTAACCCATAATCTAGGGATTGATTGAGATAACGAAATATTCGTTTAACCGCAATCAAGTGTGACTCCTTAAGTCTTGCTTGATATCTAGCACAAAGGCATACGAAAAACATGATATCGGGCCTACTAGCGGTTAAGTAAAGTAAGCTACCGATCATACCTCGATATAAACGAACGTCTACATCTTTTCCGCTTTCATCCTTGTGTAGATGAGTAGTAGTACTCATGGGAGTCCTTTTGCTCGAAGATGATTCCATTCCGAATCGCTTAATAAGCTCCCCTGTGTACTTTGTCTGATGTATGAATGTGCCATTCTCCATTTGTCGAATTTGCAATCCAAGGAAGTAGGTGAGCTCTCACATGTGGCTCATCTCAAACTCATCCTTCATAAACTTAGAAAATTCTTGACAAAGATTAAAGTTAGTAGAACCGAAAATAATATCGTCTACATAAACTTGAATCAAAAGAATGTCATTTTCATAATCTTTAATGAAGAGTGTAGAATCAACTTCTCCCATTTTAAAACCTAAATTCAAAAGAGATGTCTTAAGTTAATCATACCAAGCTCTAGGAGCTTGTCTCAACCCATACAATGCTTTCTTAAGTTTGAAAACATGGTTTGGAAATTTTTCATGAATAAAACCGGGAGGTTGAGAAACATAAACTTCTTCATTGACAAACCCATTTAAAATGCACTTTTAACATCCATTTGAAATAATTTAAAATTCTTATGAGATGCAAAAGATAAAAGCAATCTAATAGCTTCTAATCTAGCTACGGGGGCAAAAGATTCTTCGAAATCAATACCTACCTCTTACCGGTAGCCTTGAGCTACTAACCTTGCTTTGTTCCGTATGATTACCTCATTTTCATCCGTCATGTTCTTGAAGATCCATTTCGTCCCAATGCCTTGGTGACCACTTGGAAGAGGTACGAGTTCCCAAACTTCGTTTCTCTCGAATTGCATTAGTTCTTCTCCCATTGCCACTATCCAAGAGCTATCCTCACAAGCTTCTTGGATGTTCTTTGGCTCAATGGTAGAGACAAATGCGCAATGAGAGAATTCTTCAATTCTTGATCTCGTTCGAACACCCACACCAATATCTCCAATTATTTGGTTATGGGGATGGTTACGAAAGGTTGGATAAGCTTTGGGTAAACCTGTATCACTAGGAACAACTTCAACAACTTCATTAGAAGTGTTAGTCTCAACAATAGAATCATTAATCTTAACATTATTAAGAGAATCACAAAGAATATCTACATTATCATCATCAACATGAGGAAAATCAAAATCTTCATAAAAAGATGCGTGAAGTGATTCCTCAATCGTTGAAGAAGTTTTGTTGTATATCCGGTAGGCTTTGCTACGTGCGGAATATCCAACAAAAATTCCTTCATCGGAACTTGGCTCGAATTTGTCTAAATTACCAATGGTGTTCTTTATAAAACAGTTTGAACCAAAAACACGAAAATATTTCACTTGAGGCTTTTTATCATAAAACAACTCAAAACAAGTTTTGTTTGTTCGGGGTCTCACTAGGATCCTATTGAGCACATAACATGCCGTGTGCACCGCTTCTGTCCAAAATTGTAGTCCTAAATGACTATCATGGAGCATAGTGCGAGCACACTCAATAAGAGTCCTATTCTTTCTTTCTACAATACCAATTTGTGGTGGTGCACGAGGAAAGGAAAAGTTATGAGTTATCCCGGAGTCATCACAAAACTTAGTAAAAGACTCATTCTCAAATTCTCCTCCATGATCACTACGAATAGTGATAATGGTGGATCCTAAAAGATTCTGAATCTTCTTTGCAAATTTAGTAAACTCTTCATAAGCTTCATTCTTATTAGTTAAGAATGAAACCCAAGTAAATCTAGAAAAGTCGTCAACGACAACTAATCCATAATGAGCATTACCTAAAGAAGCGGTTCTAGTTGGCCCAAAAAAATCTAGATGAAGAAGTTCTAGTGGCCTCTTAGAAGTTCTAGGGGTCTCTACGAGAATGATATGTATGCTTGGGAACATGCATGTTGTATGAAGCATATGGATCATGCATGACATGATGAGGATGAGCATACATGAAAGAATGGTGCGTATGAGCATACGAGTGTATAGGATCACTGATCACTCCTTATTTTACACCTTTTTTCCGCATGTTTGCATGCCATTTAGATCGCCCAAATAATGTTTTTCACGATATATCGACGATATTACGATGCTTTTCACGATTTGTTGTTTTTGTCGCATTTCAGGTGATTTGGCGCGATTTGGAGTGATCTCGAGATGCGCTTACTCTATACGGTCACCAACGACCTCCCCGAGGGATAGTTTGCTGTTGGAGAGCAGCGGAAGAAGAACGGACGTCGCAGGAGCGACGAGGAGGCCAAAATAAGCAGATTGGGCATTTTTTGTGTCCCACTCGGCCGAGTGGAGGATCCACTCGGCCGACCAGTGAGACACTGCTCGGCCGACCAGAACAGACACGAGTTATGTGTGCACTCGGCCGAGCACCGAAGACCACATCGGCCGAGTGACGAGATCACGTCCGCCCGAGTGGCGCCCAGACGAAGCCCTTCTAAAACATCCAAGTTACTGTTTTTCGGCTGCCTGAACTTCAGAAGACCCACTCGGCCGAGTGGAGAATCATGTCCGCCCGAGTACTATGAAGCCATCGGCCGAGTGACGAAAACTCACTCGGCCGAGCCGCCCCCGAAGTAGAGACCCCTGAAAGCCCCGACTTACTGGAAAATTGCAGGGTTTTCACTCGGCCGAGCGACTTTTGTCACTCGGCCGAGTGCGATGCGCTGCCTGTAGCGAAAACTGCGGAAAACAGGCTGTGCAGGGGTATTTTGGTCACAGTTTTTGGACGATTTTGAGGGCTATTTAAGCCCTGTTTTT
Organism: Scilla litardierei; assembly: GCA_030789695.1. NCBI lineage: Eukaryota > Viridiplantae > Streptophyta > Magnoliopsida > Asparagales > Asparagaceae > Scilla > Scilla litardierei. The sequence goes on from CM061131.1 coordinate 99,238,176, forward strand.
ACCCTGGTTTTAGAGCCTCTCTCTTAGATTTTTTGCAGCTTTTTAGATTAGTTTTTTAGCTTTATTCTTGTGATTGGAAAGGAGACAAAGATTGGAATTTTGTTGGATTCAATTGAAGAACTCCATTGGTTTGCATCTCTTTTCCTTAAAAATTCTATTTTTATTGCTTATCTCAATATTGTGATGAATTCTATTGCTTATTTCAACGATTATTTTTGTGATCTTGCTATGATTTGTGAGTAGTCTCTACGTCTTGGGGCGTGGGGATGAACCCTACAAGCCCATTTTCATATTTGTGATGAATTAGTAGAAATCTTGCTAGAATTGTTATTAGGGATTAGATTGGGATCAATTTACTACGGATGGCTAGGTATTCATATCAATTGGGATTTGCAAGAGATTGGATCCCAATTTGATAGGAAACCCTAGAAATCCGAGTTGGGTTGGAGTCGGATTTTCGAAGTATCGGTTTGCAAGAGATTGGACCGATACTAGGATTTCCGATTGCAATTCCATGCCGATACTCGTTTGCAAGAGATTGGACGGGTAGGAACTATCCCAATCTAGGTCGTGGACCGAGTTTGCAAGAGATTGGGCTCGGTGCGCGATTGGACGATGATGTTGATCCTAATGCTAGCTTCCCTAGGCTAGGGTTTGCAAGAGATTGGACCCAAACCTAGGATAGCTATAGACCGGCAACAGCACGAGAGCGTGAGCTTGGTTCTACATTCAGTTGCAACTAGTTCATCCAAATTCTTATTCAAGCAATTTTGATACCGATAAACCGCATTTATGAAATACGGTGAGTAGCGGGGATTCCCCATTCCCTAGACGTTCTTTATTTGATTTGATATTTCCGCATTTTTGTCTGACGATTGTGACAGGATCGCCAAAGGCAAATTTCTCTCTTAAATAGCCAGGTTGATTTGACAAGCACGGTCATTCGTCCTCCCTGTGTTCGATATCCCGCTTGCCGCTATACCGTGCGCTTGCGGTAAAACTACAACCGTTCTTTGGGTCACATCCCGGAGCGATCAAGTTTTTGGCGCCGTTGCCGGGGAGGCGATTGCGTTTGATTCTTTCTCACCCTAGCTATTTCTTTTTTTTATTTATTATCATTATTTTTATTTCTTATCTCTTACCTAACCCTTCCACGGTACTAATCATTTCTTTGAAACTCTGTTTCCCCTGTGCATGTACACGAGATCTACGGCGGACCCTGAAGCTATATTATTTGATCCCGAGATCGAACGTACCGCGCGGAGACTTAGAGCGGAAAGGAGACAAAATCCGGAAGGGCGGTCTATGACCAACCCGGAAACTCCTGAACAATTGGCGGCAAGGATGGCGAGGCTAATTTCTATTCGAGATAGGCTTCGGCCTAAGACCTCTTCTACTACCTCATCTATTGCCATGCCGGGGTTGGCGGCTGACAAGAGCTTCGAGCTAAAGACTGGACTTGTGGTTCTAATGCAGCAGGATCCATTTCATGGGAATGCCCATGAAAATCCCCACTACCACATCCAATCGTTCTTGTCAAAGTGCGCCACATTCCAGATGCCGGGGGTCTCCATCGATGCCATCAGACTGCGTCTCTTCCCTTTCACGCTAAAGGACAAAGCACTATACTGGTTGAGGACGCAAGCTGAGGGTGTCTTCACCACTTGGGACGAGTTGGCGAGTGCATTTATTGATAAGTTCTATCCGCCATCCAAGACGGTGAAAATCCGGAGCGCTCTCATGTCCTTCAAGCAAGGACCACAGGAGACGCTCTATGAAGCTTGGGAGCGTTTTAAGGATTTGCAGCATCAATGCCCGCATCACAGCATAGAAGATTGGGAGCTAGTTCATAGCTTCTACAACGGTCTCCAACCGGGGACCAAACAAATCATTGATGCCGCGGCGAATGGTGCTATCTTGTCAAAGACTCCCGAGGAAGCTACGGCCCTAATTAAGGAGATGGCCTCAAATAATCAACAATGGGGCGATGAGCGAGGACACTCTACGTCCTCCTTGAAGCCGACTAGTATCTATGAGGCGAAGGCCGTAGCGGAGCTTACGAGCAAATTTGATTCTCTCCACAAGGTAGTGGAGAGATTGGAGAAGTTTATCACGGAGCCCCAAGGAGCCCCATCCACCTCCGCACCGACTAACCAAATGTGTGATTGGCAAGACCAATCTCAAGCCATATACATGGGAGGAGAGCAAGGAGAAGGATCCTTGGAGCAAGTACAATATGTTGCGGGGAACCAAGGATATTGGGCCAATCCGGCCGCAAGAAATCATCCCGGATTCTCATACGCCAACAATGAAGGAGCTTTGAACCCACCACTACCACCCCAACAACAAAACTATCCACCGAGGGGGCCTACTCAACAAAATTTTCAACCGAAGCAACAAGTTACACTATATAGGCCGCCCGGATACAACCAAGGGTGGAGGAATCAAAATCAAAACCCTCCTCAAGCTCAACAACGATCCGACTTCGAAACTAGAGTGGAGGCATTCATGGTCGAGCAAAATAAGGTAAATGCTACCTTGAAGGCGGGGCAAGACTCCCTTAATACCGTTGTGGCTCAAATATCGGAGCAATTAGCGTTGCTAACTCGGAACACTCAACGATTGCCGGTGCAACCCGAGCAAAACCCACGGAGCAACACCGGCCACATCAATGCTGTAGTTGCCGTTACTACTAGAGGCGGAAAGGATACCACCCCCGCCATGATCCCTACCGAGGAGCCCGTGGAGGAAAGTTCGGAGCCGATTGAGCCGGTGGTTGAAGTTGATAAGGAGAAGGAGCCATGAGAAAAGGAGAAATCTAGAGCAGAACAATTGATTGAGGAAAGGCGCTTCATGCCACCGGTCCCATTTCCCCAAAGACTAGCGAGAGCGAAAATGGAGAAAAGGCTAGCGAAGTTCCTCGAGTATCTTAGAGGAGTTAGCCTTAACATTCCCTTCCTCGACGCCATCGTGGAAATCCCCACATATGCTAAATTCTTAAAGGATTTGATTTCGGGGAGAAAGAGGAAGGAGAAGATTATGCTAGCCGAGGAGGGCTCTTGGTTTACCAAGAGAGAAAAGGAGCCGGCCAAATTTAAAGATCCGGGGAGTTTTCGGATTCCTTGCACCTTGGGCGGCGTCCCTCTTCAAAAGGCGTTGGTTGATCTAGGGGCTAGTGTGAGCCTCATGCCTCTCTCCATGTTCTTAAGGCTAAACACCGGGACCAAGTTGAAACCCACCGACATGCGCATTCAATTAGCCGATGGACGGATAACAAGGCCGGTGGGGATCGCCGAAGACATACCGCTACAAGTCCCGGGTGGAATATGCTTACCATGTGACTTTGTGATCATGGACGTTAAGGAGGAGGGAGATACTTCATTGATACTTGGACGCCCATTCCTCGCCACCGCCGGAGTGATTGTCGACGTGCGCGAAGGTACCCTAACTCTAAATGTCGGCAACATCGAGGTGGAGCTCCACATTCATAAGGCTATGAAGCACATGCCTTACCACGAGGAACTTGACTACATGGACCTCCTTGATGAGGTAATAAAGGAGGCGATCCCCCACTCAATTGGCGCTCTTTTCGATGAAGATTTAGAGGAAGGCCCGGATTTGGGCCAAGATGAGAAGATAGATGATTCCCCCGACTTCTCCGCTGAAGATGATGAAGGCGACGCTGATGTCGCAAGGATTCGAGAGCTCTGCAAGCTCTCGAAATTGGAGTCTCCGAAGAAAGCTCCTCCGGTACGGAAATCAGCGTCACCGGTAAAGCCGTTGAACGGAGCAAATGCTAGCTTGGGGGAGCCTCCCCCCAACACTATTCGAGATGGGAGACCACCGAGGGAGAACACGACGCCGCCACGTCCAAATCCAAGCGTTCTCCCCGGAAAGTTTGATGGGTGCATCTCATATGCACCAAATATCCCGCATTGATTAAAAATTATAGGGGGTCGAGCTCACGACCTTAAACGAGCGCTTGTCGGGAGGCAACCCGACGGTTTTTGCTTTATTTTCACTTTTTCTTTATTTTCGTTTTAGAAATTTTTAGTGTTTTGAGTCGTTCGCCCAAAAATTTTGTGATAACGGGTCCTATTTTTCTTGACATGAGAGGAGATAGGTAGATCCATCATGAGGAGGATGAACGAGACGACGAGGAGCGCCCCAGGAAGGCGCTCGATGCTTAGGAGGAAGATGGAATCGACTGGAGGAAGAAAGACGGAGTTTAGAGCCCAAACGAAGACAAACAGCAGAACACAAGGCTCACTCGGCCGAGTATACTAGTCACTCGGCCGAGTACACAAGTTCGTCCGGCTGAGCCGCTCACGAACGAGGGAAGTCTGCTGTACCCAACTCTCTGTTTATTTTCCTGATTCCAATATAACTGCCACTCGGCCGAGTATATATATTCACTCGGCCGAGTAAAACAGATACCCTCCTAGGGCGAGTCTTGCCGAGTAGCTTGAGTCACTCGGCCGAATGGACTTACTCCACTCGGCCGAGGCTGGCAAAGCCACTCGGCCGATGCGTAAGCGAGACGAAATTTCTATTGATCCTGCTCGGCCGAGTGACCCAGTCACTCGGCCGAGTCGTAACTTTTATTATATAAGGGCTGAGGGGGCGGCGCGATTTTCGAAACGCTGAAACCGATCGCGCCCCGACTCTTCACCTCCCCTCACCCGATTCCCCTCGCTCGCACCCCCCGACTCGCCCGACCGCCGCTGCCGCGCCGCCGCTCGGTCCGCCACCGCCGGCCGAGCACACGCCGGCGCCTCGCCCGAGTCGCCGCCAGCGGCCGCCGCTCCGATCGCCTCCGGTACCCCCTATTTCGATTTTTTCTCCTCTTTTTGTGTATTTTTGAGGATCCATGTGTTAAACGACCCCCAAACCCAAATCAATTCCTACATCTATCTATGATACCCCTAATGCCCCATACGTATTGATTATTACCCACTGATATCGCCATTTCATGCGCAGGTTGCTTTTTGGAGCTTAGGGGAGCCCAGCGGAGCTTCTCGGGACTGATTTGAGCTTCGTGGAGGCGCTGACTTCGCACGCTTCCGTTGCTGAGCACTCGCGGCGTGTCTGGGTATACTCCTTCCACTCTTTTACACGCACCGCACTTTTTTCACTTTTCGGCGCGCTCGGGGCCGATATGCCGCCCCGGACACGGCCGCGGTCGAAGAGAGCTTCCGCCAAGCGGAAGCGGTCGGATGATGCCGGCCCCTCCCACGAGCTGGAGGACTCTCCTCCACCGTCTCCCACACACGCCGTCCACCCAGCACAGCCTGCAGGCCCCGCACACCCCGCACAGCCTGCAGTGCACCCACAGCCCGCACAGCCTCTCCCTGCCGACCCACAGCCACCACCACCGGCTCCACTGGTCGGGCCGCTCGGGATTACGTTCCGAGACGACGCACACCGCGCCGTCTTCGACCGTATCTCCCAGCGCTCGATCGTACCCTCCAGGTTTGCACACCTCGCTAACCTAGGACGCCTGGGGGTACTAGAGGGGATGCTCACGTTGTACGACAACGTGGGCTGGCGAGATTTTCTGCAGGTGTCGGCGGATACGTTTACCCGCCCGACACTTGAGGTTCTGAGTTCGATCGCCTGGACCGACGAGGGATGCTCATTCCGGTTCATGGATCGAGAGTGCCAGGTCACTCTCGATATGATGAGAGCATTTTTCTCGTGGCCCGCTGTCCCCGGTGCCGATCGCGGTTACGGCCCCACCCATATTCCCCCACCTTCCTTCGATGCCGGTGCCTTCTGGGCCCGAATTACGGGTCTCCACGCTGCCTTTGACCCTAGTAGGGCCAAGGCCTCGGCCATTGTCCATCCCTGCCTCCGCATTGCACAGCGCCTTATGGCGACGACCTTCTTGGCCAGATATGAGCCGGGCACGATGTCTACGCCAGAGCTCTGCATGCTCTACGCGATGACACGTCCCAGAGCTCTATCTAGGGATGGCGATGAGCTGGTCCCCGCCGTCGTGATTGATGTCACGGCTTGGTTTTTGGACCGCATCATCGTATCGGTGGGCGCTCGCTCACCGATATGCTGCGGCGGCCTGATCACCTTGCTTGCTCTTATGACCGGCGAGGACTTCCCCGACGACTTGCGACGCGTCCCGGGCCCCACTTCTCTGTCGATAAACGTTATGGCCCGGATGAAGATGCTTCGTCCGCACGGTGAGCGTCACTGGGTCTGGTTGCACGGCCCTTACGGTGCCGATTACATGATTCTCCCGAGCCCTGCTCGGACTCTGATTGCACCGGCCCACGTTGACTGGCTCCCTGCGATGGATGTTCTCATCACCGCTGCTTACGTGCTCGAGGCCGAGGAGGCCGAGCAGGCCCACGCTGCCCCTGTAGACCCTGTTGCTCACCCTGCCGAGCCTGTTGCCGAGCCTGTTGACCCAGTGGCCCCTCAGCCCATACCTGATGTTTCTGCTGCTCCTGACACTTCTGTCCCCACTCCTGTCGGTGTCGGGAGTACCTTAGCTGAGCCCACTTCCACCACCACTTCTGAGGCTGTCACCACCACTCCCACCACCACCACTGGCCCTCTGTCCGTCGAGCCTCTTTGCTCCGCACTCCCCGAGCGCCCGTCGACCTTTGTTGAGAGTGGAGAGCCCTCGTTTGCCGCGGTCGTGGAGACCATGGCTAGCATGATCTCCGCTGGGGTTGCGCCTTTTGGTCCACACACTTCCACCCCAGCGGTAGTTACCTCTGTCTCCACCCCTGCTGTATTTTCCAAGAGCGTCGTGGCGTCTGTCCACACTTCTGTGCCACCGACCTCTCCGGCCACCTCGCTGCCACTTTTGCACTCTTCTTTCGTTGCTGCTGCCTCCACTTCCCACCAGCCGGTGCCCCGGCCTCACACTGAGGCCAGGCCCACATTCGCAGGCGCAGCACCTTTTGTTCCCTTCCCCGCTGAGCCAGTCACCTACGCGACCCGAGTTCGCCAGCCACGCCCTGCACAGCCCCGCCCGGTGCGTCCCTCGGCACCACCTCCCCCTGACACTGTACTTCAGAGCATTCGTGCTCTAGAGGGGGCGGTGAGTGGCCTCAGAGGCGACCTTAGGACCCTGTCCTCCACCGTCTCTGTGATGGCTGGCCGCTTCGAGCTGCTAACGCAGATCCACTACTGCCTCACCCAGGTTCTGGAGCGTCTCCCGCGTGTACCCCCACCCACCCAGCAGGTTCCCGCCCACACTTCCACACACTCCCGACCTGCTACCACTCCCACACCCACACCCGCTCAGCAGCCTGCCCAGCCAGCACCACCCACACGACCTCCGCCTCAGGACGGAGACGGTGCAGCACCACCTTCCTAGGCACCCTTGATGCCATCGATTCCTTTTGCCGGTGTGCTGCCCGTTTCTGCTGGGTCCTGACGCATTTTTGTCCACCCCCCTCCCCTCACTTATTTTGGGATTCTCTTTTTGATCATATCTTTATATATCTTTTTTGGGAGAGAGGGAGAGTTTTTGGTGCCACTTATATATCTGTATCACTCCTATCTGTGCATGCATCATGTCCGCATCATATTTTTCATTTCTTTATTTTTCTTTTTTATTTTCATTTTTCATGCATGCATCCTCACCTGCCCCTCACATTTCTTGTCTCTCGGTGTGCCACACTTTGCACATTGAGGACATTGTGCCATTTAGCTTGGGGGAGTGAGTTCTCACGTTTCTTTTTCGATTTGCCACCTTTATTTTTAGTTTTTCACACCGTTTTTTCACTTCTGCACTCATTTTCATTATTTTTCTTTTACTTTACCATGCATCACGTTTTTCTTATTTTTTCTGTGTGCCGCATTGTAAATAGTTCTATTTTTTTTCCTTTATCTTTATTTTTTTTTTTTCATCTCATGCTAGAGATGACTTTTCTGTGATGATGATGACGTTGGATTTAGCTTACTCTATATGCATGCTATATTTGTCATGTCTTAGATTTTATTTCTGAAATCATATGCTATGACTTGCTTTGCATTTAGAGATAGTAACCCACACTTTTGCCACATGAAAATGGATGAAATTTTATTATTAGCTGAGTCTGAATGTTCATATGTATGCTATCACAGAAAACACACCAAGATTCACGCATTGAATGCATATATCTGGAGTACTGATTTCTTTTTCCTATATCACTTCTATATGCATGAATTGTACACTTCACTTCAGGATGATTGAATGATGTTAGCTATGATAAATCTGGATTAGTTAGTTTTTTTTATGATCAAAACTGAGTAGATTAGATTACCCTGCTGAAGTTGTCGTGCATGTCTTAAAGAGTGAACCGAGAGTTATATCTATTTCTTTCTCCACAAATCTTGAACATCATTTCTCTACTTTTAAAATCATTGGTGAATCTCCCCTTAAGCGATTCTATTATATGGCATTTCCCCCACTATTAACTCCTAGCTCCAATTTTCTTATTCAAAAAATAAATAAATAAATAAAAGAGAGAAGAATATTCTTGTATATCATTATCTCTCTTTGAGTTGGGATCGTTGTATACATATGCTATATTAAAAAAAAGAAAGAAAAAAAAAGGGAGAAAAAGAGGAAAAATCCTCAATAAAAGATCCCATCTCACTTTCTTCCTTTCTTCTTTCTTCTTATTACATTTGGAGCTATATAAAAATGGGGATGTGAATATTTTTTATGCCACCACGCTTATAGATAAGCTTGGGGGATGGGATCCATTGATGTGTGAGAGAGTGACTACTTGACGTTGCACGACAACCTAGGCTAAGTAATATTTTATACTCGGTGAGATTATTTTTAGCTTTACGAAATCCAGAAATCTAAGCCTAGCGTTCATTTCATGAAATCCATACTTTTCTATTCTCTCTATTCTATTGTGTGATACTCCTATACTCCTGATAGAAAGCATTCAATTGAAAAGTGTGTGATCTGTGATTTGTATACCGCTTTAAATGATTCAGAAGATGTTAATTTTAGAATTATTCCGTTTTTCATGATTATATCGTTGTTCGTGGGTTTTCTATTTCTATTTGCACTATTATACTATGATATCAAAATAAAATCATTTGACATGTAGTTTTTCATTCGGTGCATGCTATATGAGTAAGTGAAACCCACGTCCTGAGAAAATGATCTAGTATCCTACCTCTTCGCTTCTTTCTTTCTTCTTTATTTTCATTTCGTTTTCCATTCTTCTCCGTTTTTCATTTTTTCGTTTTTCGCCGTTTTCGTTTTCCGAATCCACCGGGTTCGCCAATTACTTATCTTCCTCGAGGACGAGTAAGAGGCAAGCTTGGGGGATTTTGATCACTCCTTATTTTACACCTTTTTTCCGCATGTTTGCATGCCATTTAGATCGCCCAAATCATGTTTTTCACGATATATCGACGATATTGCGATGCTTTTCACGATTTGTTGTTTTTGTCGCATTTCAGGTGATTTGGCGCGATTTGGAGTGATCTCGAGATGCGCTTACTCTAGACGGTCAGCAACGACCTCCCCGAGGGATATTTTACTGTTGGAGAGGAGCGGAAGAAGAACGGACGTCGCAGGAGCGACGAGGAGGCCAAAATAAGCAGATTGGGCATTTTTTGTGTCCCACTCGGGCGAGTGGAGGATCCACTCGGCCGACCAGCGAGACACTGCTCGGCCGACCAGAACAGACACGAGTTATGTGTGCACTCGGCCGAGCACCGAAGACCACATCGGCCGAGTGACGAGATCACGTCCGCCCGAGTGGCGCCCAGACGAAGCCCTTCCAAAACATCCAAGTTACTGTTTTTCGGCTGCCTGAACTTCAGAAGACCCACTCGGCCGAGTGGAGAATCCTGTCCGCCCGAGTACTATGAAGCCATCGGCCGAGTGACGAAAACTCACTCGGCCGAGCCGCCCCCGAAGTAGAGACCCCTGAAAGCCCCGACTTACTGGAAAATTGCAGGGTTTTCACTCGGCCGAGCGACTTTTGTCACTCGGCCGAGTGCGATGCGCTGCCTGTAGCGAAAACTGCGGAAAACAGGCTGTGCAGGGATATTTTGGTCACAGTTTTTGGACGATTTTGAGGGCTATTTAAGCCCTGTTTTTACCCTAGTTTTAGAGCCTCTCTCTTAGATTTTTTGCAGCTTTTTAGATTAGTTTTTTAGCTTTATTCTTGTGATTGGAAAGGAGACAAAGATTGGAATTTTGTTGGATTCAATTGAAGAACTCCATTGGTTTGCATCTCTTTTCCTTAAAAATTCTATTTTTATTGCTTATCTCAATATTGTGATGAATTCTATTGCTTATTTCAACGATTATTTTTGTGATCTTGCTATGATTTGTGAGTAGTCTCCACGTCTTGGGGCGTGGGGATGAACCCTACAAGCCCATTTTCATATTTGTGATGAATTAGTAGAAATCTTGCTAGAATTGTTATTAGGGATTAGATTGGGATCAATTTACTACGGATGGCTAGGTATTCATATCAATTGGGATTTGCAAGAGATTGGATCCCAATTTGATAGGAAACCCTAGAAATCCGAGTTGGGTTGGAGTCGGATTTTCGAAGTATCGGTTTGCAAGAGATTGGACCGATACTAGGATTTCCGATTGCAATTCCATGCCGATACTCGTTTGCAAGAGATTGGACGGGTAGGAACTATCCCAATCTAGGTCGTGGACCGAGTTTACAAGAGATTGGGCTCGGTGCGCGATTGGACGATGATGTTGATCCTAATGCTAGCTTCCCTAGGCTAGGGTTTGCAAGAGATTGGACCCAAACCTAGGATAGCTATAGACCGGCAACAGCGCGAGAGCGTGAGCTTGGTTCTACATTCAGTTGCAACTAGTTCATCCAAATTCTTATTCAAGCAATTTTGATACCGATAAACCGCATTTATGAAATACGGTGAGTAGCGGGGATTCCCCATTCCCTAGACGTTCTTTATTTGATTTGATATTTCCGCATTTTTGTCTGACGATTGTGACAGGATCGCCAAAGGCAAATTTCTCTCTTAAATAGCCAGGTTGATTTGAACAAGCACGGTCATTCGTCCTCCCTGTGTTCGATATCCCGCTTGCCGCTATACCGTGCGCTTGCGGTAAAACTACAACCGTTCTTTGGGTCACATCCCGGAGCGATCAAGTTTTTGGCGCCGTTGCCGGGGAGGCGATTGCGTTTGATTCTTTCTCACCCTAGCTATTTCTTTTTTTTATTTATTATCATTATTTTTATTTCTTATCTCTTACCTAACCCTTCCACGGTACTAATCATTTCTTTGAAACTCTGTTTCCCCTGTGCATGTACACGAGATCTACGGCGGACCCTGAAGCTATATTATTTGATCCCGAGATCGAACGTACCGCGCGGAGACTTAGAGCGGAAAGGAGACAAAATCCGGAAGGGCGGTCTATGACCAACCCGGAAACTCCTGAACAATTGGCGGCAAGGATGGCGAGGCTAATTTCTATTCGAGATAGGCTTCGGCCTAAGACCTCTTCTACTACCTCATCCATTGCCATGCCGGGGTTGGCGGCTGACAAGAGCTTCGAGCTAAAGACTGGACTAGTGGTTCTGATGCAGCAGGATCCATTTCATGGGAATGCCCATGAAAATCCCCACTACCACATCCAATCGTTCTTGTCAAAGTGCGCCACATTCCAGATGCCGGGGGTCTCCATCGATGCCATCAGACTGTGTCTCTTCCCTTTCACGCTAAAGGACAAAGCACTATACTGGTTGAGGACGCAAGCTGAGGGTGTCTTCACCACTTGGGACGAGTTGGCGAGTGCATTTATTGATAAGTTCTATCCGCCATCCAAGACGGTGAAAATCCGGAGCGCTCTCATGTCCTTCAAGCAAGGACCACAGGAGACGCTCTATGAAGCTTGGGAGCGTTTTAAGGATTTGCAGCATCAATGCCCGCATCACAGCATAGAAGATTGGGAGCTAGTTCATAGCTTCTACAACGGTCTCCAACCGGGGACCAAACAAATCATTGATGCCGCGGCGAATGGTGCTATCTTGTCAAAGACTCCCGAGGAAGCTACGGCCCTAATTGAGGAGATGGCCTCAAATAATCAACAATGGGGCGATGAGCAAGGACACTCTACGTCCTCCTTGAAGCCGACTAGTATCTATGAGGCGAAGGCCGTAGCGGAGCTTACGAGCAAATTTGATTCTCTCCACAAGGTAGTGGAGAGATTGGAGAAGTTTATCACGGAGCCCCAAGGAGCCCCATCCACCTCCGCACCGACTAACCAAATGTGTGATTGGCAAGACCAATCTCAAGCCATGTACGTGGGAGGAGAGCAAGGAGAAGGATCCTTGGAGCAAGTACAATATGTTGCGGGGAACCAAGGATATTGGGCCAATCCGGCCGCAAGAAATCATCCCGGATTCTCCTACGCCAACAATGAAGGAGCTTTGAACCCACCACTACCACCCCAACAACAAAACTATCCACCGAGGGGGCCTACTCAACAAAATTTTCAACCGAAGCAACAAGTTCCACCATATAGGCCGCCCGGATACAACCAAGGGTGGAGGAATCAAAATCAAAACCCTCCTCAAGCTCAACAACGATCCGACTTCGAAACTAGAGTGGAGGCGTTCATGGTCGAGCAAAATAAGGTAAATGCTACCTTGAAGGCAGGGCAAGACTCCCTTAATACCGTTGTGGCTCAAATATCGGAGCAATTAGCGTTGCTAAATCGGAACACTCAACGATTGCCGGCGCAACCCGAGCAAAACCCACGGAGCAACACCGGCCACATCAATGCTGTAGTTGCCGTTACTACTAGAGGCGGAAAGGATACCACCCCCGCCATGATCCCTACCGAGGAGCCCGTGGAGGAAAGTTCGGAGCCGATTGAGCCGGTGGTTGAAGTTGATAAGGAGAAGGAGCCACGAGAAAAGGAGAAATCTAAAGCGGAACAATTGATTGAGGAAAGGCGCATCATGCCACCGGTCCCATTTCCCCAAAGACTAGCGAGAGCGAAAATGGAGAAAAGGCTAGCGAAGTTCCTCGAGTATCTTAGAGGAGTTAGCCTTAACATTCCCTTCCTCGACGCCATCGTGGAAATCCCCACATATGCTAAATTCTTAAAGGATTTGATTTCGGGGAGAAAGAGGAAGGAGAAGATTATGCTAGCCGAGGAGGGCTCTTGGTTTACCAAGAGAGAAAAGGAGCCGGCCAAATTTAAAGATCCGGGGAGTTTTCGGATTCCTTGCACCTTGGGCGGCGTCCCTCTTCAAAAGGCGTTGGTTGATCTAGGGGCTAGTGTGAGCCTCATGCCTCTCTCCATGTTCTTAAGGCTAAACACCGGGACCAAGTTGAAACCCACCGACATGCGCATTCAATTAGCCGATGGACGGATAACAAGGCCGGTGGGGATCGCCGAAGACATATCGCTACAAGTCCCGGGTGGAATATGCTTACCATGTGACTTCGTGATCATGGACGTTAAGGAGGAGGGAGATACTTCATTGATACTTGGACGCCCGTTCCTCGCCACCGCCGAAGTGATTGTCGACGTGCGCGAAGGTACCCTAACTCTAAATGTCGGCAACATCGAGGTGGAGCTCCACATTCCTAAGGCTATGAAGCACATGCCTTACCACGAGGAACTTGACTACATGGACCTCCTTGATGAGGTAATAGAGGAGGCGATCCTCCACTCAATTGGCGCTCTTTTCGATGAAGATTTAGAGGAAGGCCCGGATTTGGGCCAAGATGAGAAGATAGATGATTCCCCCGACTTCTCCGCTGAAGATGATGAAGGCGACGCTGATGTCGCAAGGATTCGAGAGCTCTGCAAGCTCTCGAAATTGGAGTCTCCGAAGAAAGCTCCTCCGGTACGGAAATCAGCGTCACCGGTAAAGCCGTTGACCGGAGCAAATGCTAGCTTGGGGGAGCCTCCCCCCAACACTATTCGAGATGGGAGACCACCGAGGGAGAACACGACGCCGCCACGTCCAAATCCAAGCGTTCTCCCCGGAAAGTTTGATGGGTGCATCTCATATGCACCAAACATCCCGCATTGATTAAAAATTATAGGGGGTCGAGCTCACGACCTTAAACGAGCGCTTGTCGGGAGGCAACCCAATGGTTTTTGCTTTATTTTCACTTTTTCTTTATTTTCGTTTTAGAAATTTTTAGTGTTTTGAGTCGTTCGCCCAAAAATTTTGTGATAACGGGTCCTATTTTTCTTGACATGAGAGGAGATAGGTAGATCCATCATGAGGAGGATGAACGAGACGACGAGGAGCGCCCCAGGAAGGCGCTCGACGCTTAGGAGGAAGATGGAATCGACTGGAGGAAGAAAGACGGAGTTTAGAGCCCAAACGAAGACAAACAGCAGAACACAAGGCTCACTCGGCCGAGTATACTAGTCACTCGGCCGAGTACACAAGTTCGTCCGGCCGAGCCGCTCACGAACGAGGGAAGTCTGCTGTACCCAACTCTCTGTTTATTTTCCTGATTCCAATATAACTGCCACTCGGCCGAGTATATATATTCACTCGGCCGAGTAAAACGGATACAATGCTCTCATTTTCCTGCATATGAAACAAATCGAAGTTTTGCACAGCAACATATAACTTTGAAAGCTTTACCTTATTCGTTCCCTCGTGGGTAACGATGAGATGGTTCCATATTTGAAATGCACTCTTATATGTGCATATCTTGTTGAACTCATTCGGGTCCAACGCACAATAAAGAGCGTTCATTGCTTTAGCGTTGTTGACTTCGGCAGACTTCTCGGAAGTCGTCCATTTCTCGAAATCCTCGGAGGGCTCGACGTACTCCTTGTGGAGAGTTCTCCAAAGAGAAGCACTCCTAAGGAATGTCTCCATCCTACACTTCCAATAGCCAAAATTAGTACCATTGAAACGTGGAGGACGTACCGTAGATTGACCTTCGAAAAGTGTGGACGCTCCATCACGGTCATGATTGTTGTACGTAGGCGGCGGAGGAACATTGTTGTTGTTGGATGCCATAGATAAAACCTTGTGCTCCGATACCAATTGTAAAGACCCTGTCTATGGGGAAAACACTAGAAGGGGGGTTGAATAGTGTTTATGCAAATTTAAAAGGAATTTACGCCAAATAAAATGCAATCCAACAAATAGTGCGGAATAGAAAAACAACCCAAGAAGAAACACACGCAAACTCAGAGATGTTTCAAGGGTTCGGATTACCCAAGTCAACTCTCGACTTGTTCCCGGTAATCCTACGTCCCTACCACCCTGATACCACCGGATACTCAAGTTAGAACCCTAACTTGAGGTTTCCTTAAAGCCCACGTGTAGCAACCCTACAAGTGCAATCGAATACAATCGATGTCCTTGACTCCCACAACCAGGGAGCAAGCAAAACCACTCGCACAACCGAGAGCACAACTCAAATAACGAATGTTATGAAATATTGAAAAACAACACTTACAATCACCTATGCCTTGAAGTAGAACTTGAAGGAGGAGTGTGATGTGTGTTGAAGAACTCTCTTGGAAGAGAGGAGAAAGCCCTTTCTCTTGACTGCACCAATTGCCTAGATGATCACTCTTTGGTTCTAGGTTGGAGAGCAAGAGAACAAGATATGGAAATACTTAGGGCTTTGGATTTGAGAGCTTTGACCTTTGGAAATAAAAGCTTGAGAGAATTTGCAATGAATGAGTAACCTTCCAATGGAACAGTAGAAGCTCTATTTATAGCTTTCTCAAATCCATAAAACAGTTTAGGCAAAAACCCAATTGGAATCCGTGAGAAAAATCTCAACGGATATAATCTGAACTCGCGACGGTCGACTGTTGAAAAATCCACAGTCGACTGTTGCACAGTCAGTAAGGGTAGGTGAGAATTCATAACGGTAACTTACCACGTGGACAGTCGATTGATGAAGCAAAGACAGTCATCTGTTAAACCAACAGGCGACTGTAATTTCTTCGACAGGCGACTAGCCGAGAGATGAGTAAGTTAGACAAATACTGGAAATCTCACAAGATACAGGACAGATGACTGATTCAAGTAATACAGTCGACTGTAAATCAGAACAGGCGACTGTAAAACCTTATACAGACGACTGTCAAAAGCAAGAGAAATTTCCAGAGAGCTGAGTCAAAGAAATGACTTACATACAGGCGACTGTTGCAGCATAGACAGTCGACTGATCCAATAGACAGTCGACTGTGTATACAGCATTAGTCGACTGGCCGTAAAAGTCAGATCAAACAGAGTTTGGGCAAGGATAGACAGGCGACTGATTTACAATACACAGTCGACTGTCATTAGGACATGCTCCTGTGAATCGTTCATCAGTAGCCTGTGCGAAATAATCAGAGAAGGCCCAAAACATATTGTAATAGTCTGTGCATAACAGGCGACTGTAGAACAAAACACAGTCGACTGTTTTTGAGACAGGCGACTGTAAACTGTTCAGCAGTCGGCTGTTATAAACAATCCTAGCACAAACATAAGAGAATTGAATTGGATCAAATGACAACTGATCTAATGAAGTCCTATGACAGAATGTAGATGTGTGTGAGTGTTCCATCAAAGTTCTACTTCTAAGCTACATACTAGAAGAGATAAAAGAAAAATTACATTGACGAATAATCTCTTCTTTCCATCGTATGAGCTTGAAGTCTTTACGGAGCTTCAATCATCAATCTACGATCATCCAATTCATGTCATTTGCCTTCAATGACGTTTGTGAGTCATTCATTTTTAGTTGATCTTCATAATACGCTTAGGCAATGGATTAACCGCAAAATAGGGGATTAGTCACAAGTATTTATGTTTGCTCATCATTAACACCAAGTAGGGAGAAGTCCAATACTCAACACCACGCGCGCGGTGCAAGGCTTCCTCAAACGAGCGTCGTCATCCACGTAGGCTTCGTTCAACCGTCGCTATATCCGGAGGACGGATATAGAGGTAAAACCAGCTAAAACGATGTTTTTATCATACGTATGATTGATCTACCCATTGATCTCGCAAGATCGATGTGTTTTGCTAATCGCCTAAAAACGACCAATTTTTCGTCCAAAAAATCATATTTTTTCCCCCATTGCCGCCGGCAAACACCCCCCCGAAGGGGGCTGTGGCAACTCGCCGCCGCCGATTTCAACCCCCCCCAAAGGGGGGTGCGGCTTCTTGCCAACGCCGGCAAACCCCCCGAAGGGGGGTGTGACATTTCTGCCGCCACCGGCAAACCCCCCCAGGGGGGTGTGCGGGGTACGCTGCCGCCGAGATCGGACCCCCCACGAAGGGGGGTGCGACGTTTCTGCCGCCGTGGGCAAAACCCCCTCGAAAGGGGGTGCGCGGCGTACGCCGCCACCGAGATCGGACCCCCCTCCCTCAGAGGGGGGTGCGGCGCCACCGATAACCCCCCTCCCCCCTCCCCCCGCGAAGGGGGTGTGCGGCGTACGCCACCGCGGAGGTCGGACCCCACCCCGAAGGGCGGCGGTTGCCCGTCGCCCGCTCCCCCCCCCGCCGCAGGGGGGCGGCCGTCGTCGCCGGCTGCCCCCCCCACCGTCGACCGACGGCAGTCCGGGGGCAGCGGCGGCTAACCATGCCGCCGCCCCTAACTCTATTGGGCCCGAAGCCCAATTAAATTCAAAAAAAAGCCTTACAGCCTGAAGCCCATAGGCAAACTGCGGGCCTCAGGCCCGCAGACTTGAATCGAAAAAAATTTGACTGTGGGCCTGAAGCCCACAACCAAACTGCGGGCTTCAGTCCCGCATGACAGTTTTTGGGCTCGAAAAAAATGTTTTTGAGGGTGCTTAAATAAACTTTTTGGGGCTAAAAATTGATTAAAATGGCGTTTTTTGGCGACCTAAAAATTCATGAAATATCATGATAAACCATGGGGTTGTAAGGGGACTTCAGGGATACTTTGGGGATGAATTAAAAAGGAAAACTTTTTCCTTTCTCGGAGAACATTTTTAATTGTTGGGTTCTTTTCCAATCTTTTTGGATAAACCCAACTAGCATAACTCTTGCATTAAATGATTTCTTCTGTAAAATCATTTATATATGCTTTGCATCATTTTGGCTCATTCTGCGGATAAACTGTGTATGGTTGTGTATATTTTTAAAAAACTTAATAATTAGGAAGATCATGCGACCACTCTGCCGTTAGTCAGCTAACCTAACGGTGTAAGACGTTGCCCAGTGGTCCAATAATTATTAAGTAATTAAATTGTTTATCCATCTCTGCGAATATTAATGCATGTGATGCCTGTGATGAAAATGTCTGATGAAAATGTTTGATGAGCACAAATTTTCTGCATGGATGGCTAATTGCGGTTTTTGGATCGGCTGTTTAAGTCCCACATTTTATTTTCCTACACTTTTCCTTTACTTTTGAGAGAAATTGTAGTGAGGAAATTATGTAAATGTCCAAGACTGAAAACCTTTTTTTCCATGGAGACGGAGGCCACAATTAAAGCTGAAGATCTTATATGGGACCTGCGGGGGTTTCCAAAGTTGTAATTTCTTTTTAATGATTTCATTTGTGTAATATGGACTGTAATGGGACTCTGGACTCTTATTTATGTGGGACTGGCCGATCCACACAATTAGCCCTTCATATTAAAATTGCATTCGCATGAAAATGTTTATGTTTAAATTATTGATTCATGCAAATTTGTGCTCTGCTAGATAAAATGACTAAAATCGCAAGTGTCGATTTCGAAGTGTTGGATGCATCACGCAGAAACTGTCTGAGCTGGCAGCTCGATGTGAAATTCCATCTGCGGGTTAAGTCCCGATTTTCTGCTGTGACTACAAATGAAAAAGTAAGTGATATAGAAAAAGCGCAAGCTATTATCTATATTCGCCACCATGTGGACAAGACCATAAAGGCTGAATACCTTACGGTCGAAGATCCACTTGAGCTGGGGGTTGCTCTTGAGGATAGATATAAACATCAGAAAGATGTTATACTACCAAGGGCACGATATGAGTGGGAGAACCTGAGACTGCAGGACTTTAAATCCATAGCTGAGTACAAGTCAGCTCTCTTTAGCATCACCTCACGCCTGAAGGTGTGTGGTGAAAAAGTCTCAGAAGATCGCATGCTGGAAAAGACGTACACGTCTTTCCATGAGAAAGATGCGATACTTATGCAGCAATATCGTGAACGAAAGTTCACCAAGTATTCCGAGCTGCTGTCATGTTTACTCATAGAAAAGAGACAATAAACGCATAGAAAGACCACAGAAAGGGGGACAGAACAAAAAGGTTAGGGGCCAAGTCCAGCAGCGAAGAAATGAAAGTAAGCGGAAGTTCACCTGGCGCAGAAATGACATCAATAGAAATGATGCACCCCCACCCAAGAGGGAATGGGAAGACCAGTGCCATAGCTGTGGCATGAAAGGACACTGGTCCAGAGTGTGCCGAACTCCGCAGCATCTCCAGGATTTTTATAAAGAAAACAAGAAATATAAAGCTGAAACAAACCTGATGACCTCTGATGCTCCAGTCAAGTTTACAGCTGACCACTTCGAACATGATGACCTGCTGAATTAGCCTTCTATTTTTATCTTAGCAAATTGTTTAGAACATTTCATGTTATGAGAGCAATTGAATTACGTAATTTGTTTTGAATGAAAATGTTTATCTGAAAATGCATGTGCCTATATGATTTATCTTTTAATAGATGAACTGCTATCATGACTTATTAGTAGACAATAAACACATACGATCTTTCAATACAAAACCCAACACCAGTGCCATATTGAAGATCCAGGGAACACAACACTTTTGCCCACAAATGACACGGAAACAAAAGGATGCACTAATCTCTTCGAATTCCAAAAGAAACTTTCTAAGTTTCAAGGACATCCGTTTCAACGGATTCCATTTGGAAACAGCAAATGTAAATGAAAAACAAATTACTGTATGTAACGTCTCAAGAAAAAGGAGTATAATCCATACTTGAACGTTTTGATAGCCTTACATGCCTCTACAATACAAAGATTCGGAGAAAGGAAGCGGAATTAAAACGGAGCACCTGAAGTGCCCGACATCAGCCAAGTTTTTACTCTGGCATGATAAACTTGCCCACCCTGGATCAGTGATAATGCACCATATCTTATCCTATGGGTATGACTTGAAGAACCAGAAGATTCTTCAGAAGGGAGAATTCCCTCACATCCCAGGCTTACTGATCCAGGAGGGAGAATTCTTCAGAAAGGAGATTCTTCAGAAAGAAGAAAAATGTAAGAGACGCAAACTAAAAAAATATGTAGTAAAGAAAGTTTTCAAGCCACCAGGCTTACTCAAAAGTTACTTATCTCGACTCTTTGGCATTCCCATCTAAAAAATGCAGCAGACAAAAGACAAAAGGCAAAAGACATGCAAAACATTCAACGGTTATAATTCACTACGACAACATGAAAAAGATAGAGGTCTGTAATAATGAAGTGCTAGCAACTTCCCATAAAGTAATAGACTTAACAGCACATATTCCCTAAGACGGAGAATATTCCCTAAAAGAATAACATGCATAAGATGGCACATTAACAGTTTACTCTGGTTATATAGCTGACATAGCATTCTTGTCTTTCCCAGAGTAAAAGAAGAAAACTACAGGTGATTTTTTCACTCTGCACAATATGACGATGTCATGTTAGCTCACCCAAGGATCTCATTCCCTGAAGCTAACACAATACTCATTTTCACCAACACTATTCACAACTTCAACAAACAACACATATCAACACAAAAGAACAGGCCCTAAGCAAATTAAAGGTTACACTCACTTGAAATAAACCTAATGTGGTCACTGCCCACACCCAGCTAAGAAATTCATACTCCCTACATAAAAGGAAGAAAAACCGAAAAACTTCCATTAGAAATTTGACCATTGATTATGTACAATCATCCCTCTCTCTCCCTCTCTCTCCCTCTCTCTCTCTCTCTCTGTGGGTTTAAAACAGCTGTTTCCTGCTGACATTCATGTTACAATAGTACTGGACAGGGTATTGGCAATGGCAAAACCTCAGCTGTCAAAGCATAATAATCCTTTCAATTTAGATAGGTCTGCGCACATCAACAAACAAGTAATTTAGGAACCTGAGGTCGTATTGAGGTTCTCCAGAGAAACAACTGCACCATGACCAGACACCTTTGAATGTGATGAAAAGAGAATATAGATAACCCATATGTGGAGGCATGTAAGATAAAGCAAGGACCACAGTTGGGCCATTGGATTCCTGCGAATAAAAATCATTCCTGCAGAAAATATAATATCCAATTGCTGGACAAGTGATCCAAGCTGCTGCCGTCCAGACCTTATTCTCGCTTGGAATGCTGCTGATTTGGATGGTCGCTGCCAGGCCCCAGCCTCAATATCAAATCTTGGTGCTGCTGCTATACCAGCAGGTAAACCACCCTCGTCAGAAACATCAATGGTCTGAGAAGACAACCCGTTTTCATCAAGTAACCTAGAAACCATCTGCAATACATCACCAAGGATTGGGAATATGCAATAAGCGTGTTTGAAAAAGAGGATCTTCTAGTCCGAGAGTGGGAAAAGAAGTTTCCTGAATTTTTACACACCTCAATTCTCAACAACAATGTTGCTTTCTCAGATGAAAGTGCTTCAACCTGACATGTGAACTAGAACAGATTAGCTAAAGAGATTAAAGGAACTAGAACAGATTATAGGAATTAGAACATATTAGAAAAAGAGATTGACTGCTTACATCAACGACGTGCAGGAAAAGAAAAGAAAAGAAAAGGCACCACTGAAACTGAAAGGTGTGCTGGAACAGAATGATAGCTCCAAATGATATGTCAAAAAGGCAACATTAACAGAAAATTATTCAAGGTGGTGTTAAAGAAGGTAATGAATAGGCCATTATTAAATTTCTTGATACACCTGGGAAATCACCACCAATTTGAAGGTGCTAAAAGTAGACTTGTTAATATATGGTTTAGCATGGATCTATTGATGACTCCAATGGAAAGGTAGATTTAATCACAAATGGAAAGGCAGATTTAAGAACATAAAGTTCTTTCCTGTTTAAAATTGCCACTAAAATCACTAGTGTGTGATTTTGAAAGGTATAGTTTATTCAATCAGCCTTATTGTGCAAAGTATTTTGGAGTCAACCACATAAATTGTTTTTATCAATTAAGCTCATCCCCTCCATCTAACTAACAACTATCATGTCCATCTCTTTATTGTGTAGATCAATCAATGTTAGGTTAGGTACACCCCTAGTCCTTGTTAATCCGACACAACTCTCAATCCTGATAATAGTAGTAGTCATCAACCTAAATTGCATATGATCTAATTACTTCAACCAGTTCTTCCTCATTTTGTTGCAGATTCAAGTTACCACTAACTTATTAGGTCTCAATTTATTTTTTCGGATACAAATCTCATCCATCTCAACATTCTCCCAATAAACTTCTATACAAATTTATTCGTCCATCAACA
This sequence comes from Scilla litardierei, assembly GCA_030789695.1. NCBI lineage: Eukaryota > Viridiplantae > Streptophyta > Magnoliopsida > Asparagales > Asparagaceae > Scilla > Scilla litardierei. Next base: position 99,260,607 of record CM061131.1, read on the forward strand.
TTCCAATTTCCAACCCATAGAAGATGGCTGGATATATAGCCATCTTATAAAAACTATTTGCCAATTTTATGGGAAGTTAAAGGCCACAACACAAGCCAACAGCACTTATCCACTTTAACCTTTTCATCTTTATTTGGTGAACATCTCCACCAAATGATTTCCCAAAAATCAAGAAAAAGATAAAAAGAAAGCCCATCAAGGTAATGCTGATTACTTATACTGATCCTAACAATGAACTAGTTACTAGAATAAGAAACTTCTAGGACAACTCAAATCAAGGGATACCAAATGTATCTTTAGAATAAATCTCATTAGGACATCAGATTTTGCCATTACAAATAGAAGCTAATCGCGAAAGAGGATTCGTAAGATGCTCGACATATGGTTGATACAATGATTAACCTATATGTTTATGCAACAACAATGCACATAGAATTAAAGAACTAGAGATTAGAGTAATACCCAAGAGAATTAAGTATACTTTCTCTAAAGCTAGCCTCTTCTAGAATATGATAAACAACAAAGCAGAATGTAAGAATAATAGTAACAAGGTCTAGTGCTTATTGAGATGACACAGTCGCATGCAAGCAAACAAAAAAACCAAGAAGGCACTAATGACAGTCAGAATCTGCTCAAAGATTTCAAATCCCCTGACCTTAATATTTAACAAAAAAATTCTTCACTTGTCCCCCCTCATTTTCTTTTCTTTCAGAAATTTTTTAAAACAGAAATCAAAAATATGTGAACATCTGCCTATGAAGAGAGATGTGCAGGCAACTGATCATGGCATTTGCAATGATTGTCCCAACCAAGGTTAGAGGTATCGGCCAATACCCCTAGGTATCAGCAAAGAAACCGAGGCAAAATCTAGTTATTTTTTCGGTATCTGCCGAAACTGAATAGTTTCCGCTTTGACCGGTTTTGATCGAAAGTGGCCTTTCGGTCAAAAAACAACAAATCCAATAAACCCCAAGGAAGAAGAAATGAAAAAAGAAATATTTTTAAAGATTATTAAAAATCACATGTGAACAAAAAGTAATTATCTATGAATAAACATGAAAAATGAAATTATCTGTGAATAAACAGGAAATTGTTGAGTATTGGTGTTTTATACCAATCTTATTTTGATGATGATCACAACATTATGTTGTTGCTAATGACTCTCATGTTTTAGTCTCTCAGTTTTATCTCAAGAATATCTTTCTTGGAGACTAATCACTTGGTACAAGGATGGACATCAAGTGGAGAAGAGCCAATGCTTGGACTCAAGGAGTGCCAAAGCTTGGAGATAATGGAGAGCAATCAAGACATCAAGATTGAAGACTTAGACTAAGGAAAGCATTGTAATCCATGTAATTTACTTTATTGCTTTCTCTCTCTTTTGAGTCTAGGGTTAATGTAATGCCTTATTAGATGGTTTACTCATTCATGCATATGCATATAACCATCTTAGTGAGCCTTAGTATTATCATAGAATCCAACCCAATAAGTTCACTCTGTCCAAAGACTCATTTGGAGTCTCTGTCTTTCCGTCAGTTGCCTGCTGAAAGAAACACGGTCGACTGGGTGATTTCCAGTCGCCTGTAGATCCTTCTACAGTCGTCTGACATGCACAGCTCAAGTCAACATTTCAATTGACTCAAACTTGAGCTTTACGCACAGTCGTCTGTCGATCAGTTTACAGTCGCCTGTATTTTTACAGTCGCCTGAAGATTGGTCATCAGTCGCCTGTATAGCGTAAGTGCATTCTCTGCATCTATATGTTGTTTCTCCATTTTTATACTACAGACGACTGATGAAGAATGTACAGTCGCCTGACTATTTGACAGTCGAATGTATTATTAACATCAGTCGCCTGTGTGAAGAATTGGAGAAAGAGTGCAGCTCTCTGTTTCGATCCATCCCCTGCAGCAGTCGTCTGCTGAAGGATTAACAGGCGCCTATCCTGTTTGTCAGTCGACTGTATTGACTTCATCAGTTGACTTTCCTGGCTCAGATTATAGCCGTTGGATATTTTCTAGCCGTTGATCAGTCGACTGTATTTTGATCAACAGTCGACTGTTTCTGTCGTTTTTGCTCAGTTTCTAGCCGTTGCTGAATTCTTTCTTTGGCTGTTTCCTTGGGTTTTGGGGCTTGATATGGGGTTCCTATATATTTGAGTTTGTTGCCTTCACTTGAGAACACTTGACAACACTTGATAACTCTTGACTCTATAGAAAATCTCAAAAGATCAATAAGCTACTCTCAAGCTCCCTCTTTTCCCTCAACTGAGCATTCATCCTTCTTCATGCATTGAAGTCCATCTCAAGGGAAATCATCCAAGTGCTCTCAAGCATATCCCTACACTTGGAGATCCTCTTCCATGTCTTGCATCCATTAATGAGTAAACATCTCAAGGCATAGTTAAGAGTATTAATTTTACTTGGTGTAATTTGTGTCTCTAATTCTCTTTGTGGGAATTAGAACTTTCTCTCTTTGTGGGAGGTTCTCTCTTTGTGGGAGGTTATATCTTTGTGGGACTTAGGAACTCTCTTTGTGGGAGTAACTCTCTTTGTGGGAGTTTAGTGTCCTAGTGTAGGGCTAACCCTAATTCTCTGAGTGAGAGTTGGTGATTCTCTGTGTGGGAGTCTTGATCCTCGTGTAGGATTGGTTGGGTCCTTGTGTAGGGCATAAATCCTCTTTGTGGGGTATCTCCTTGTGAGATTTGTATTCACTTTTCTGTGTGGGAATATAGTGAATATTGGTGTGGCTGGATGTACCCAAGTTTGGGGAACCAGAGTAAACTGTGTGTTTGCGTTTGGATTGATTGTGCCTTTTAATTCCTCTTGCATTTATAATTCCGCATTTGCAAGTTAAATTTTAATTGGTCAATTTTATTGCCATTACACTATTCACCCCCCCTCTAGTGTGTGTTGTTAGTATTGCAAGGGTAAGGCGATCCTTACAATTGGTATCAGAGCGAGGTTATAGCATACTGCAACAATGGCATTCAACGCCTCATCCGCGTCTTATGAAGGTCACGCAAGCGTTCGACCCCCGCTCTTCAACGGAACCAACTACCCAAGTTGGAAGATCAGGATGATATCTACATGGAGGGTCAAGACCTATGGGACATCACAGAGGTGCCATTTGAGAAGCCCACTACACCCGCGGCTTCAAGGACAAAGGCGGAGAAGGACTCGATCAAGTTCAATGCGAGAGCTATGAACGCATTACATTGCGCTCTCTCTGCAAATGAGTTCAACCACATCTCTATGTGCAAAACGGCCAACGATATTTGGCATACCTTGGAGATTTGTCATGAAGGAACAACGAAGGTAAAGAAATCTAAACAAACTGTGTTTAGATCTAAATATGAAATGTTTAAGATGCAGGAAGGCGAAAGCATTTCAGAGATGTTCACAAGGTTCACCGAGGTCAAGAACCAAAAGAAGGTACTTATCGGTACATTTGATGATTCCGATGGGGACACATCTAATGATGAAGAAGAGGAGGACAAGGAGCATGATCACAGGTGTTTCGTTGCTTGTGATGATTCTCCATCAACTTCATCTAACTCTAGCGATGAAGAGATAGAGACATGGCTCAACTCCAAAGAAGAATGTTGCTTCATGGCTAATGAAGAAGAGTTTTCGTCAAGATCAAGCGAGGAGGAAAGCGACGAGGAAGTCGAGGAGGAAAGCCATCCTATGAGGAACTTAAATATCGCCTAAGTGTGGCCTCCAATTTGGCAAGTAAGTGCATCGATTCATATGATAAAATGAAAGCTAAACTTGATAATGATATGAGTAGGGTGCATGATTTAGAATCGTCTAGTGTAAATATTCATGATGAAATGCATGTTTGCGACACTAGTGAGAGAGACACACTTCTCTCACAAGTTAAGGAATTGAGTCTTACAAATGAAAAACTTGTTGCTCAAAACCTTAGCTTAGATGCTCACATTCAACAACTTACGTTGAAATGTGAAGAGGAATCTCGTAAGCTCATAAGCTTTGTGTATTCTAGGGATTCACTCCACGATTTGTTGGAAAAACAACATCCGGCAAATCATAGAGGATGTTTGGATTATATTCAAAATGGGTTCTCAAACCAACCTCTAATTCCTCTTATGGTGCTAATACAAGAAATATTGCTAAAGCACCTAAGAAGAATCACCATACTTTCTTGTACAACAATAACATCAACAAGAAGCCTGTAGATCACGAGGTAATAAGGAAGAATGAAAAATCTTCATTTTTTGGTAAGAAGCAAAATCCTCATTCTTTGCATGCCAAGAAATTCGTTTCTACACTTAAGCATGCCACATCCCCACTCTTGCAAAGGCAAAACCCTTGCCTAGGAAATCCTTGAGATTATGTATTCCCACTAAGGTTACTGTGCAAGAGAGGGATAATTACATCAACTCTCTAGTTAGGGATGTGATCACCTCATGTGATTACATTAGGAAATCAAACTCCTCTTGGGTTTGGTTGCCTAATGTTTAGGTTCCTCACACATATGCATATTGCATGGGTATTGTGCTTGAATGTTTATTTTTAGCATACCCATTGTTTGTGTGCATTTCATGATTTTGAAAATAATTTCAAACTTATTTTTCATGAAAATGAGGACCTTGGGTTTTGTTGACATGCATGCATTTTTGATCCATGTGTATGTCAATGGAGGAGTTAATATGTTATATGTTTAAAGTATTTTAAGACATATTTTAACTCTCATTTCGGAGGTTATTTGATATCTGTATTCACATTTGGATGTTTTTGATCTCAAACCAAACCTCTTGTATATTGCCAACTTGTTTCATGATAATTTTTTGGGCAATATTCTTTGTGTATCTTTCAAGCTTGATTTTTCCATATCTATTGCTTTGATACACTTTTGGCCCATGGCTCCATTAATTATAATTGGTATTAGATCCTAGAAGTCAAAAATTGACCATATCTATGATCTAGTGGGAGCATGGGATAGTGAATTAATACCCACTAAAATTTTAAATTTGGTATCATACATATCTTTCTTTTCTTGCATATTGTCACATCTTGGTTAAGATAACAAAGGGGGATATTTTTTATGTCCACCTTTTTGACGATGTCAGGGGGTGAGATATATGCATTATGTAAATATATATGGGGAGATATATTCAAATGCATATGAGGAGAGATATATCTATGGGGAGAGATATATGTGATTAGATAAACCTTGCATGTTTGCATGATATTGTATTTTACATTTGGTTTACAATTGGTTTATGTAATCCATGCCTATTATATGTCACCTTGATTTCAGTTGGTATTATGAGTATTTACCTTTGTGTAGCTCATTGTTTATTTGGTGCATATAAGTAGGGGGAGCTCATTAGCATTGTGCTTTAATACTTCGTATTTTACATAATGTGTGTCATCATCAAAAAGAGGGAGATTGTTGAGTATTGGTGTTTTATACCAATCTTATTTTGATGATGATCACAACATTATGTTATTGCTAATGACTCTCATGTTTTAGTCTCTCAGTTTTATCTCAAGAATATCTTTCTTGGAGACTAATCACTTGGTGCAAGGATGGACATCAAGTGGAGAAGAGCTAATGCTTGGACTCAAGAAGTGCCAAAACTTGGAGATGATGGAGAGCAATCAAGGCATCAAGATTGAAGACTTAGACTCTATGGAAAGCATTGTAATCCATGTAATTTATTTTATTGCTTTCTCTCTCTTTTGAGTCTAGGGTTAATGTAATGCCTTGTTAGATGGTTTACTCATTCATGCATATGCATATAACCATCTTAGTGAGCCTTAGGATTATCATAGAATCCAACCAAATAGGTTCACTCTGTCCAAAGACTCATTTAGAGTCTCTGGCTTTCCGTCAGTCGCCTATTGAAGGAAACACAGTTGACTGGGTGATTTTCAGTCGCCTGTAGATCCTTCTACAGTCGTCTGACATGCACAGCTCAAGACAACATTTCGATTGACTCAAACTTGAGCTTTACGCACACTCGTCTGTCGATCAGTTTACAGTCACCGGTATTTTTACAGTCGCCTGGAAATTGGTCATCAGTCGCCTGTATAGCGTAAGTACATTCTTTGTATCTCTCCGTTGTTTCTCCATTTTTATACTGCAGACGACTGATGAAGAATGTACAGTCGCCTGACTATTTGACAGTCGACTGTACTATTAACATCAGTCGCCTGTGCGAAGAATTGGAGAAAGAGTGCAGCTCTCTGTTTCGATCCATCCCCTGCAGCAGTCGCCTGCTGAAGGATTAACAGGCGTCTGTCTTGTTTGTCAGTCGACTGTATTGACTTCATCAGTCGACTTTCCTGGCTCAGATTATAGCCGTTGGATATTTTCTAGCCATTGATCAGTCGACTGTATTTTGATCAACAGTCGATTGTTCATGTCGTTTTTGCTCAGTTTCTAGTCGTTGCTGAATTCTTTCTTTGGATGTTTCCTTGGGTTTTGGGGCATGATATGGGGTTCCTATATATTTTAGTTTGCTGCCTTCACTTGAGAACTCTTGACAACACTTGATAACTCTTGACTCTATAGAAAATCTCAAGAGATCAATAAGCTACTCTCAAGCTCCCTCTTTTCCCTCAATTGAGCATTCATCCTTCTTCATGCATTGAAGTCCATCTCAAGGGAAATCATCCAAGTGCTCTTAAGCATATCCCTACACTTGGAGATCCTCTTCCACGCCTTGCATCCATTAATGAGTAAGCATCTCAAGGCATAGTTAAGAGTATTTATTTTACTTGGTGTAATTTGTGTCTCTAATTCTCTTTGTATGAATTAGAACTTTCTCTCTTTGTGGGAGGTTCTCTCTTTGTGTGAGGTTGTCTCTTTGTGGGACTTAGGAACTCTCTTTGTGGGAGTTTAATGTCCTAGTGTAGGGCTAACCCTAATTCTCTGAGTGGGAGTTAGTGATTCTCTGTGTGGGAGTCTTGATCCTCGTGTAGGATTGGTTGGGTCCTTGTGTAGGGCATAAATCCTCTTTGTGGGGTATCTCCTTGTGAGATTTGTATTCACTTTTCTGTGTGAAGATATAGTGAATATTGGTGTGGCTGGATGTATCCAAGTTTGGGGAACCCGGGTAAAACTTTGTGTTTGCGTTTGGATTGATTGTGCCTTTTAATTCCTTTTGCATTTATAATTCCGCATTTGCAAGTTAAATTTTAATTGGTCAATTTTATTGCCATAACACTATTCACCCACTCTAGTGTGTGTTGTTACTTGTTAGTATTGCAAGGGTAAGGCGATCCTTACAGAAATTGTGTGCATAAAAAAGAAATTATCCATGAAAATTTTTCATACAAGTTTTGGGGTATTTCTTCATAACATAGCTGTCACGACCCGCTTCCCTAAAATGGAGGCGAGGCGTGATGAGGTCCGCTCAGACTTGGAGCTGTGAGGCTCCAGTCTGTAAAGCGTCTAGAAATAACCACGTAAAGGTCCCTGCAAGTGCGTAGCAGAACAAAAATAATAATAAAAGAAGGAGACAGATAATTAAATTATTCAATCTCAGAATGTCCATAATAAATTTCAACATCCCAGAAAAGCCACCAGGCTAAAAGAAAAGAGTCCAAAAGGCCCAAGCATGGCTGACAGAAATAATCAACGTACAGAAAGAAAGGTGCTACTCACCGACAACCTAACAACAGACTAAACAAAAGTAACGACGAATGAAAACTCTACGACTGGTCGCCGGTGTCCTCGTACTCCACGTCAACGATGGACTTAGGCTCAATGTCCACGAACTCCTCGCTCTCGGCAACGGACTCTGGCTCGGCAACTAACATGCGACACCCAAAGAGACGAGGGCGCATGTCAGCAAAGTCCACAAGGACTTTGTGCATGGAAACTAAAAGGAAAGTAAAGCAACCTAGCAGTTCTAAAATGATGCGATGACATGGCATTTTAAAGTATGGATGCAACAATTAAATAGATGCGACAAGTTTGACATGGCAGCAAGTTTAACAAGGCACAAGTACATCACGGCATGGGTAGCAAAGCTACTAAACAATCACATGGATTTAACAAGTCAAGTAAACACGTCGTGCTCAGAGATTACGCCTTTTGGCTGGAGTGGCTGTACGGGCCAACTCCTAAGCTCAAGTGATCGCTTATCCCTACCCCTCCACGTGTATCGGGCATTGGCTTTTGACCAACACATGTAGCCCGCTTCTGGATCACGAGCCAGGAAGTGTATTTGGCATAAGGTTGTGCCTGCAACGCATGTGCCTAGCCTGAACAATGATGTACAAGTATAGTAGCGTGTGCTACGAATGCATCACTCAAGCATGGATGACATGGCATGGCAAGTTGTAATTTAAATGCGTACAGGTAAGGAATTTAAACGTGACAGGCAGAAATGCATGGATAACATGGCAGGGTGACAGATCTAGCTTCGTAGTCAAGCTAGATCTTAAAATTGCGTCTAGGCGATTATCATTTCGTCGCCTAGTCTCTTTTACGCCTAAAACAAGAAATGGCCTAAAGCACAGCCTAAACAAAGTACTGGCAAGTTTCACTTGCCTGAATCAATTGTTCTGAATACACCGTCCAATCAGTCCAAACTACCTATGTGCTCGGATCCACCAGCCTACAGTCCCAATTTAGATTATCATTATTAGTGATTTACCAAACAATTAAAATACATGTTATTAGCATGCATGGGTTGTGGGTCCTAAGTGTTCAGAAAATTACTCTTACACGACGCGAGAGCTACACTGGCGTCGAGTAGCGACGCCAGGGGTTGGAATAATAGAAAACGCTCCTGATCCAGATTCCAAAATATGATTCCACGATCGCCAATCCTTGGACAGCGACGAGATCAGCGAGGACTGTCCAAATCAGCAAGCAAAGTGGACGGTTGAAGTTCTACGGCTCACGGGAAGCCGTAACAACGAACGGGGACAAAGGGGGTTGACGCACACGAAGACCACGACGCTGAGCATCGTAGGGGCTGATTGGGATAGTAAGAACCACCGCTTAGGCATGGTAGGGGCTGCCCGGAAGTTCAGATCAGCAAAGGACGACGAGGAAGCGTCGCAACGACGTCGAAACGTCGCTGACACACAAAACGTTCTCGTCGTTCGTTGATAGAGGTCGGCCAGGACTGAAACACCTGCAGTCGACGGAAAGCGGCTAAGGGAACTCGTGGATAGCAAGAGGGGGCGACTGCGGCGATCGGAGCCGCGGTCGACGGCTGAGGGTTGACTTGCGGCCTGCTAAAGGGAGGAGGGGGTTGCGGCAAGTGCTTGGCGTCAAAGGAAGGACCAAAATTCTGCAGATCTGGGCGAGGGGAGATCGGATCTATGGGAGAGTTCTTGTGCGTGAGAGGGTGCGGATCATGGAGCTCCGACGATCTCTAGGTGACCGACGGCGGCTTGGAAATGGGGAAGACCAGTGTTAGGGCGGCAAGGTCAACGGAGCTAGTGTGTTTGCCGGCGTGTGGAGGCCGGAGTCGGGTGAGGGGATCATGCTGGCGGCGGTGGGATGATTTACAGGGTGAGTGCCATGGAATCCGGTGGTCAAGCTTGTCTCCGGCGACGTGCGGCCATGGAGATCTGGCGGCTGCTAAATCCGACGACTAGGGGCGGTTCACGGTGGCCTGAGGACGGAGAAAGATCGGGACGGCGGCCCAGGGTCAGTCGGTGGCGGTTGTGGCTGAGGAAGCGCGATGAGGAGCGGGGGTTTTGGTGTTTGCGTGAATGAGGGTGCTAGGGCCGACGGCTGCTTGGAGTTGTGTTGTAAAAATAATAACCTAAGTCTATATTATAGAATAGGGAATGGCTAGGTCACGTGGCTATGGCTGAATTGTTAGGGTATTTGTTTTAGTTAGAAATGTTGTTAACAATATTAAAAGCACAAGATCTCAACCTCTATATCTCTCCTACCTGCTGTATGCGGCCAAGGCCGAGAAAGTCGGTTGGGTGCGTGCGGCCCATGAGGGGAATAAAAAGGCCAAGTCAAAATTAGGGGAAGGTTTAGGATAGTAATGAAATAATTAGAGTGATAAAATTATTAAAACTAGGGCTAACTAATAATTAAACTGAGGGAAAAGTGAAAGTATGTCAAACGAAGCCCAAAAATGATGAAATAAATACTGGGGCGACTGTGATGACAAGAGAAACACAACTAAGAAGACGGATCACAATTTCGACGACGAGAAGCGAAACGAAAAATGAAAAGGCCTCACGACAAAAGTGAAAATCGTGACGTCTCATCAAACAAAGTCTAACCGTGGGAGAACGACCCGTGAAATGTCATTCCAAATGAATTCCACAATTTAATACTCTCCGAGAGGGTCACAACGACATATCACACTATAGTGTTCGGATACAAACAAGGTCTAAAATAAATACGTGCACGAACAAGACTACGTGCACGTAAAGCGTATAAAGGATACGTGGTCCAAAGGCGACAGTAATTTCAAGTGGGGCACACGTCGGGGGTTGGCTTGCTAAGGATGCAACCAAGGTGCTACGGTCCTATCGACTCAACGACCCGACTCACACACAAAGCAACAAAACCAATCAGGTACCCGAAATTGCTATACGCACAGTCGTATTACGATTAGTGAATACCGACCGTGACAATAGCACAAATCAAATTGCAAAAATACCTGAAGGGAGGAGCGGAAATATTTCAAAGAGCCTTAAAATTTTTTAGGGATATTCCAGCAAGAATCAACTTCGGAATCAAGCGAGAAAGATGCAAGAAATTAAAATTTTCATAATTAATAATATAGAAATTTTTTGAAGCTAACCATCTCCTAGTAGCACTAACATAGATCGTCTGCGGTCATCGTCGTCTGCGAGCATCATCGTCGTCTTCGAACCGTATCGGCACCTCCTTCGAGCGGAGCCTCAGAGAAACTCGATGATCGACGCAACGAAGATCACGGGCTCAACAAAGAATCGAGGTGAGAAACCTCGAGAACGCAGATAAGAATCAAGGGTTTGGTCTATCAAAAACCGAGGGTTACTCTTCAATGGAGAATTACGATAAGAAACCTCAAGAAGCCGGTCACGCTACACATTTTGTATAGCTTGTTACATTTATTTACAAGTATGACATTTCCTATGTAATAATTATGGAAAATTGTGTAAGTTACCGACAACGATCGCACATGTGACTCTGCAAGCAAAGAGTGCTGCCAGTCAAGTACATTTTATTTTCACTTTTTCCATTGCTTTTTGTCACGTTACACATTTCGCTTAAAATATTACATTTATTTACAACTTTTACCATTTCCTTTGTTTAATTGTTAACAAAGAGAATGGCTAAATGTAATGTGTGGCAGAATATGTAACATGATCAGCAACCCGCACGCATGGCGCGTGCGCTCGCTGCTCAGCATCGAGTTCTGCCAGTCACATTACACATTTTGAGAAACATAGTACATTTTATCTACGAGTTTGCCTTCTTTATTGTTAAATATTAATAATTTAAATTCATATAATGTACATTAATATACTTTATATTTAAAAAATTATATTCAAATAATTTACATCACATTTTTTGATAAATATATTACATTTAATTTGCAATAATTTTAACTAATTTTAATGAACTATTCTTAAATAATTTTCAGTAATAAAATTGATAATAATGTTAACTAATAATTGTTAATGTAGATATATTACTTTTTAACTGTTATTGTTATTTTTCTGATTTTAATTCTTAGCTGTTACTAATTTTATTTAACCAATATTCTTAATTGTTAATGTTAATAATTTTACTTAACTAATGTTAATGTTAATAATTCTTAATTGTCGATGTTAATAATTTTACTTAACTAATTTTAATCTTAAAACTTAATAATTATTGATTTAGTTAATGTTAAATAACTGATGTTAATTGTTAATTGTTATATTATTGTATGTAACTAACGATAATTGGTTTTAAATAATGTTAGATGTCTAAATTTATTTAAATAGTTTAACTTTAATGAACAATTAACACATTATATGTTGTTTTCAGTTATAAACAGTAATTAAGATATGTCTTGGAGAACTAGTAAGGAGAAATAATTGGATATTTGGTGTGCTCATGGTAAAGTGGTTGGAAATGACCATAGACACGTAAAGTGCAAGTCTTGTCGAAAAGAAACAAATGAAGAAGACGTATCGCGCCTGAAGAAACCTTTGGCAGAATTACTGGGGGTGTGATGACATGTATCGAAACGAAAAAAGTAATAGATGAAGGCAACTCATATTTGATAAGAGGAAAGAAAAGTAAATGTTAAAATTTAAGAAGAAGAGAACTGAGGAAGAGTTTGTGGCTAGGCCTAGAGGCCCAAACTCAGATGATGCTGATGCCGATGAGGATAAAATCAAAAGGAGAGAGCTTAGAAGAGCATTGAGAGAATATATGCAAGAATATACGGAAAAAGAAATAAGATTAGCTAGCAGAAGAATGTGAGCATGATCATCTAGGTTAAGCAGACTTGGTTGGGTCATGCCGAACCTACTGATATATCATCCGGTCTGCTAAAATGTGATTTTCTATTCACATCAAACATACCAACAGGTCGTTTGATATTCTCAAATCTGACTTAGATAGTGTCAACCATTTTACTTTAACGAAGAAAGACAAAACTGAGACAACTTTAAAGATTGTAATAATATGTGCTATGAAAAATGCCAAGAGCTTTCTTAGTAGAAGTGTAGCCAAATTTTTGTACAGCTACATTACACATAATGTGACCAATAGTCCATCCATACTAGCAGCACATGACAGATGCTTTCGCGCAAGTCGCGGCGTTCCCCCACCCACTACTTGGAAGTTTTCTCATATATATTTAGACATGGAGCATAGCGAGTTTGTCATCCTAGATCCTCCACATCCTACCAACAAAAATGTTCTATATGTTTTAATTTCAACTTTTCAAAAGATATTTATTTAAAGATCTACATCTTTTTATACTTCAAAATTTATATGGACGCATCTTCTCCAATTAAAGGGACTGCTGAATTCTGACCGGTTGTGCTATTTCTGTCGCCATTCACCAGGTGGTAAAGTTTCCAAGCCATGGAGAATGATAGCGATCAAATTTAAATTTGAGATGAAGTCCTTATTTTTAAAGATTTTATATATGCCATGGAATAGAGTTTAAGTCATTTGAGTCTTCTATTTGTTGAGGCTTTTAGTTATTTTATTTAGGAGAGCGTTCGAGCACTTTTGAGTCTTATTTATTTTGAGCCTTTTATTGATTTTAGAGTTTTAGTTCCACATTGGATGTGGTTTTTGAAACCCAAGTTGTAAGCATATTTTATTGTTTTATATAGATCAATGAAGAATAGAAATTTGATGTAAACTTTCAGTTTCTCAATAAAATCAAATCTTTTATATTGGTGTGCGAGAATGGGCTTAGTTGCCTAGGCGAGAGGTCTGAAAATTCTTCGTGTACATGACGTGCGAGTTGGTGATCGTTAGATTTCTTGGACGTGGGTCCCAAAAAGTGATCATCGTCCGAGCTTTTTCTTCTCCAAATCCTCACAACATCCATTTTCACTTCCGTCCTACGTCAAATATCCATCATCCCACCCTGCATGATTTCTTGTCCATGTAAAGTTATCTCAGACGGTTCATGTTAACCCTGGAAATAAACTTCAAGCCACTTATTTGGTGAAAATTTTAGACATTAGGCAGCACCCTTCAAAGTTATTGGTGACAACCAACAATATATAGCTAAACCCAAAAAAGAAGAAAAAGACCAGCCATCATAACACTTCTTTGACAGGGAAGTTGAGAGTTTGAGTCTCTCCCTCTATAATGAGTAAAGAATGTTCAAATCAAAATGTTGGGTCATACCAGCTTAAAAGGTAAGGCGTCAAACTCATGATACATCATGGAGGTTTATTGTGATTTACATGCCCATCGGGGACTTGTTATGCTCCATCTAAACAACATATGAACCACCAATCTGGGATTACCAATGCGATAATTCTTCATGTGTGGACCATTACGGAAGCTTGCTTCCCCCAACATGGATTCTTCATGGGAACCTTTTTTTCCTTAATATATATGGGGGCTTCCTTCTCCATACTTTGAGATGCATGTCTCCCCTTAGTAGTGTTCATTGTCCACCTACCACCCTTGATACTACGTCTAGATACCTTCCTCTAAAAATGAAATTGGAACCATATAAAACATAAGACTGTTCTCTTGTCGCTTTTAACATAACCATTACACATCACATCAATTTAGAACTATATAGTGTGAGCAATAGACTCTAGCTACAAAGAGAGGATGAAATAGGAAATATAGAAGAACAGTCCATCGTCTAAATTACAACAGTTCACCACATCAACAGAAATAATTTTTAGACCATTGCCATAAGAGACCCACCAAGTTAAAACCGTATGCGTTCATTATATGCATTGCATGCTTTATCATCCCACTTCAAGATTTGGAAGACCTTGAAATTGTATTAATCATCTCCTAATGTTTATATTTTATTCTTGCCGTTAAGATTTATTAGGCAAGTGTTTTTCTTATATTTAGATTGTATGCTATATTTTTGTTACTTTATGATATATTTCTTATTTTTACAGGGCCCGATGCATTTGTCACTAAGGCCACGCTAAAGCGTAAGAACTGCCTTGCACTTTTGCTCCTAATTTCCGGTTTCCATAACATTGTTTTCTGATAGTGACTTGTTAGAGCAAATCAACCTAAAAGTGAAAATTTGAATGTGCACTATTGTAGAAGCGTGCTTAAGAGACTGTCAGTCTAAGGAATAGTTGCATCCCTGTGAAGTTGGCATTTAAGCCTTCCCAAAAAGTGAGGCGGTTTCATGCATGTTACCAATTCACCTATTAGAAAATCATATGAACACAAGTAACATTCACCCAGCTTCCCAAGAGATGTAGAAAGAAAGATACATTCTTCCCCATGCATTGCTGATCCAGGATGATCAATAGGCATTGGAGAAACCAAAATGTTATGAGTTCTAGCAATTCCTTGCAGTGAAATGCCAACTTTCAAGAGTTAGTGGTAACTGCAGACAGAAGCAAATCGAGATACCAGCACCAATTCGAAGTTCAATTCGTCAGCATTGCAACGAGTCCAAAAATGCATGAATCCGAGATCAAAAGTTACTGGCTGAACATGTCAACACTATCAGGCTACCCCACAATCCAAACTCAAATCGTATTCTAATTCCAGCAAGATTATGAGTTCGAATTTATGGGGAATTTGTTAGAAAATTTTGAGATGTATTTAGAAATATATTGAAGTGATCCCACGAGATTTAGGAATCCTAATCAACTAGGAAATGGATAGCTGACCTCTACTTAAAAAGCAAGGATCTTTATTCGTACGACTTAAACTAGTAAGCAATAACCCCTCAATGAAAAACCCCAATAACCCTAAAGTAAGGAAAACCTCCCATTCATACGAAGGCTTGAGAAACTAAGAAAAGCCAAAACCACAAGTTTAAAGTAGAGAAAACATTCCGCTTTAAAAAAAACTTAGGCAACTAGGAAAGGCCCAAAACCCTAGAAGTCAAGAGTAACCAGTGTATTCTACATACAGCATGTAAGCACGAATAGAAAATACATCCTCCGCCCATGTCATGTCATAAAATGAAACCAAGAACAGGATATTTCCCTTTCAAAAGCTTTATGCTGTCTTTTAGTATCCGCAACAAGAGGATAGACAATGAGCAAACTATTATGTTTCTCTTCTTGGATCATCCACGGATCAAATCAGTACCAGAGCATCAAGATCCTTCTAATGGGGTGGAAACACGAACTTCAACGTTTCAATCGAAACTCTACATCACATAGAATGCTGGAGGAACCTGAGTCCAGAGAGACACCATGAAGTAAGCCAACCAATAGTTACAGACCTGTAGGTAAGGATGAGAGGACGAGGAGGAAAGCACATTTAACCAAGAGAAGAATTGTGATATGTTTTTCTAGGCTCTGATACCAAATTGATAGGTTTTTCTTGGGTTTGAAGAATAAAAATCAGATTTTTATTGAGAATAAGAAGAAAACAAAGATATTGGCCACGTTTGAGAGGTGGACCGCTCTCCTAAGCCACCAATTCCACGGGATTGATGCACTCTCCACAAAAGAGTGATCAAATCAACCTCTAAGAAGTTCTCACAAAATTCTGCATATCCCTAATCTCCTTAAGCATCATATATATACTAATCAGCTCTTCAAAAAATTACAGAAATGTCTCTGGAC
This sequence comes from Scilla litardierei, assembly GCA_030789695.1. Lineage (NCBI taxonomy): Eukaryota > Viridiplantae > Streptophyta > Magnoliopsida > Asparagales > Asparagaceae > Scilla > Scilla litardierei. The sequence continues at coordinate 99,276,812 of CM061131.1, forward strand.
CCAAAATTACAAAAAACGCCACTGAGCCACTGAAATTACATATTTGTTATGTGATCATACGATTCTCATCATTACTCCGCCCCCCAAAAGTACCACTTAGTCCTCAAGGTGATGTCATGAAATTCTTATGCTATTCTAAGTGGGGATGCTCGTCTCTGCCTGGCTCATCCTCCTCAATCACGTCTTTTTTGCCACTATCAACAGTTGGAAAGCATGGTTGCGACAACGGTGCCTTGGTGTGAACTTTTCATCATAGCTAAAACATAATCCATATGTCGGTTTGTCCTCATCATCTGTTATGCGTCTGAATTGTCCTTCTGGACGTGGCTCACTGGTCTTTTCATTGATGTGCTAATCTTCCCCATCGATGCCTTCTGTCCCCTGCTAGTTCCTGACTGCTAAAAGTGGATCCACCCCAAGCCTCTCTGACATCCGCTCCTCTATGAGATGATCATCTACCATCTGGGCCAACTACATCATGGCCAACAATCCCCTAGGACACAGATGTTTGTCTTGAGCCCTTCATAAGACTCCACTCCAATGTCTCCTATGGTACCCCACACTCGTCCCGAGAGCACTTCAAACTTCTCCCAGTACTCCCTAAGAGACCCATCATACCTGAGTGCCAGCAACTGCTCCTAGAAATTTCCTCTCTGGGTCTTGAAACCTGTCTACCAAGTAGCCTTGAGTTCCTCCCATAAACTCAAGGACTTCAATCAATTTGGAGGAGTTTTTAATCTTTTGGAAGACCAACTTGAAGAGGAGTTTCCAAATAAAAGAAATCTATCAAATCAATGAAGATTGGATTGAATATTTGAAATAAGATTTGAAGATTAAGAGTTTCAAATTGAAAAAAACTCATCATCTCTTATAAAAGAAGAGACATCCTTTGGAGAAAATCATCGAATGATCTTGCAAAAAGCTCCAGCGATTTTCCATCGTTGCTAGCTGGCCTAAATCCATCATTCATCACAGCTTCACATGTGCGAAGAATGAGATTTGCAGACGTGGATCTGAAAAGGCGACATCTTTCTCTACACACGTCAGAATTGAACACGGTTTGCGCCTACGAATTCTTTGAGTGACAATCTACATCATGGTGACTTCTTTTCAGTTTTATTTTGATGTTAGATCATATTTGTGAATATCTTTATTCAGAAGCTATTTTATGTTTTAATTTTTGAAAACAATAGCATATACGGTGTGATCACTACACGAAAGTGTGATCGGTTTGTTTTTCTCTTTTTGTTATAAAAAAGGGTGAAAGCCTCAAAGGTTTGGGGTCAGAGTAGAGGCGGAGAGCCTAAGCGGGGAGCCACGCTGTTGAAAAATCATTGCTTGTTTATTTCTGTGATTTGGATTGGTTGATATTGTGTTTTGATTTTTAATTTGTGCATACACCCTATTCACCCACTCCCTCTAGAGTGTGTTATTCATAAGGATCAACCAGAAATATAATAATACAAGAAAAAACAACCATAATGATATATCAGTAGTGACAATGAGCCATAGACTAAATCAATGTCACAAGGCTTGACGAAAGAAAAAACTGACTCTCTTCCTCGACCTGGCAGTAAATAAAGGTTGATACATTTGTTGGGGTAAAAGCATTTTTCAACATGAAAATTCACACAACTTATTGGACACAAAGTGGACACTCTACCTTGTATAGAAAAATGTCTAACATATCACAGGAAGACAGTTATATGAAGTGAGCCAGAAGCAAATTCGGCTGCGTCTGAACATCTATAGCATAGCACCGCATACATGTTTCGATTTCATATAGCATAACATCTAGTGAAACTGATGCGGCTCAGCAGCAGCAGGGGGCGGCGGCGGCTAGTCATGATGGGGGTCCGGTTCAAGGGATGCGGGTCTACCATCGGAGGCGACGACTTGGGTCCAACTTGGACCCGGTCCCAAACTTGTGATTACTCACAAGTGGGGAGGGCAAAGGGGTAATTAGACAATTATTAACCCCTCCCCCAATAAAGGGGCCGGCCGGCCCTAGGGTGTCTTTTATCGAAGAATTGATCAAGGTATTTTCTATTCCTAGTACTCTAGATTATTCCCTAGTTGCTAGTTAATTAATTGTAGCCCTAGATCTATTTTATTCGCAATTAAAATACTAGTTCAGATCTGTTCTTCGTTATCAAACCCTAGATTAGTAGTCCACAAGCCATAAAAACCCTACCTTTAATCCCCACAAAAAGCCCTAGTCGCATCAAATTGGTATCAGAGCGGTTGATCCATGGCGAACACGCGAGCAACGGAGCGGATTGAAGTCTTGGAAGGAAAAGTTGAGAGGATTGAAGCCCAAATCAGTAAGGGTTTCATCGATCTAAGGAAAGAAGATGCGGAGATGGCCGCGGAGATCCGGAAGGAGATGAAGGAAAATCAAGAGAAGACGGAGGCCAAGATGAAAGAGATGACGGAGATGACGGAGGGGAAATTTTCGGAATTGACAGAGGCCATAGCGGCGTTGACCGCTCATCTCATCCCAAAGGTGGATCCAAGCAAAAAGGAGCCACCTTTGGCGAAGGACAAAGGTAAAAAGGCGATTTTTTTTGAAGAACATCCGGAATTTGATGAAGACGGAGGCTTTAACCAAGAAGACAACGCGTGGGGGACCCATCAAGACCACGCACCGCCGCGCCGTGACGAACAAGTGGCCGGGGGGGTCTTTCCGACTCAGCGGCACCCCCCCGGCCACCCCGGCTTGGCCGCCGGCCCCCCAGAATATTCCTGGGGGGTCGGCGAACCCCAGTGAGGGCGGCGGAGGGCCGCCTGGGGCCTGGGAGGGGCGGGCGCACCTGCCGCCCCCCCGGCGGCCTCGGCAGGATATTCCGCCGCCGCCTGGGGCCCGCCGGCCCAATTCCAGGGCCGGCCGGCCCAGGCGGCGGCCTGGGGGGCCTCGGCCGACCCCGGGGGGGACCCGAGGCCCACCGGATCACTGGGGGGCCCGCCGACCCCCCAGGATGCCCGACAGCCCGTTTCGACGATTTTTCGGCCTCCGGGAGGCCCGCCCGAGGTCCGTGGAGCTCAGTTTGGGGGATTTCAGCCCTTTGGAGGACCCGGCGGAGGATTTCAGCAGAACGGAGGCCACCAGCAGATCACAGGGGGGCCACCGACTCAGCCCCCACCCTTTGGGGGAGTTACAGGAGACTGGAGAGCGCCCCAGGACCCCCCAGGAGGCCACCAGGCAGAGTTTGGGCACCCTCCAGGAGACTGGCAGGGACATGGAGCAGGGGGAGGTTACCGTGAGCGGGCTGAGGCTTACGTTCCAGACAGACGACAGGGATATCAGCCCAGGGGAGGTTTCCAGCCGCAGGAGAGAGGGGGATTTGCTGGTGAGAGGCGTCTGAGGAAGCTGGAGGTGCCTGTTTTTGAGGGAGGCGACCCAGACGACTGGCTTTATCGGGTGGAGAGGTACTTGGAGGTGTCCGCTGTACCAGGAGAGGATTGGCTGCGGGCAATAGGGGTCTGTCTGGAGGGAGAGGCTTTGGGTTGGTTCCGTTGGACTGATCAGCAGCAGCCTTTTCAGACCTGGGCTGAGTTTACAACGCTCTTGACGGAGCGATTTGGCGGAGGTCCAGCTGGCGGCGTGTTCGAGAGACTATACTCGCTGAAGCAGGAGGGGAGCGTGGGTGATTACATCAAGAAGTTCGAGTCGCTCTGCCACCGAGTTCGGGGAGTCTCTGAGAAGTCCCTGGAGGGCTGTTTCATGAAGGGGCTGAAACCCACGGAGCGGTCGGGGCTGAGACAGTTCGAGCCCGTTGGGTTGCGGGGGATGATGACACTGGCCAGGAAAGTAGAGGATCACCAGGAGACAGAGCGGAGGGCCCGCGGGACGTGGGGAGGTGCCACATTCCGGAGTCAGGCGGCTACTGCAGGCCAGAGGACAGCACCTACTACAGGGACCACCCCAGGGCAGGGGGTGACGGCCGCAGCTGGGAGCGGTACTGACAGGAGGCAGGAGCCCCGTGGTGGGGGGCAGGTGCGTAGGATGACAGATGCTGAGATACGGGAGAAGCGGTTGAAGGGGCTGTGCTTCAGATGTGATGAGAAGTTCACCCCCGGACACCGATGCGCTGCTCGGACTCTCCAGATACTGATAGCTGGCGATGAGGAGGGAGAGGACGAGGTCATAACCCTAGAGGCAGAAGAAGGATGGCAGCTGGAGATTCTGCGTGGATTACAAGGCCCTCAATAAGGAAACAGTGGCAGATAAATTCCTCATCCCTGTGATAGATGAGCTTTTGGATGAACTCCACGGGGCGGCTTATTTTTCCAAAATTGATCTGAAGTCGGGTTACCACCAGATACGGATGAGGGCGGCCGACGTGCCAAAGACCGCATTTAGGACTCACGAGGGGCATTATGAGTTCCTAGTCATGCCATTCGGCTTGACGAATGCACCGGCGACATTCCAGGCTTTGATGAACAAGGTCTTCCGACCTTTTCTGAGGAGGTTCGTGTTGGTCTTCTTTGATGACATACTGGTGTACAGCCGCAGTATGAAGGAGCACGTGGGACATCTGAGAGCAGTTTTGCATGAGCTACAGGAGCAGCGACTCTGTGCGAATAAGAAGAAGTGTCTGTTCGGCCAGCCACAGGTGGAGTACTTGGGCCACGTGGTATCAGCAGAGGGAGTGGCAGCCGACAGGACCAAGATTGCAGCCATGTTAGAATGGCCTGTACCCTCTACCTTACGGGGACTGCACGGTTTTTTGGGGTTGACAGGGTATTACAGGAAGTTTGTCCAGGGATATAGCACGATTGCTTGGCCTCTCACCGAGCAACTGAAGAAAGACAACTTCCACTGGAGCGAGGAGGCTACCAGGGCATTTGAGGCCCTGAAGCAGGCGATGACGTCGGTGCCAGTTTTGGGGCTCCCAGATTTCAGCAGACCCTTTGTGATAGACACCGACACATCAGGGTATGGCCTAGGGGCAGTTTTGATGCAGGACCAGAGGCCCATTGCTTTCTTTAGCCAGACCCTGTCAGCACGGGCGAGGCTGAAGTCAGTTTATGAGAGGGAGCTGATGGCGATTGTACTTGCTATTCAGAAGTGGCGGCCCTACCTGTTGGGGAGGAAGTTCGTAGTGCGGACCGACCAGCGAAGTCTGAAGTACTTATTGGAGCAGCGTATGGTCACCGAGGAGCATCAGAGATGGCTCTCCAAGCTGGTGCACTTTACATTCGAGATACAGTACCGCCCAGGCCTGGAGAACAAGGCGGCTGACGCCCTGTCACGTCGCGAGGAGATTGCGGAGGTCGCGGCCATATCCGCACCCGTCCTCTTGGATTGGGAGCCCTTGAGTAGAGAGATAGAGGCTAATGCAGATTTGACGAGGATCCGTGAGGCACTGCAGCAGGGGTCCTCGGACTTTCAGGGATACAGCATGGAGGGACAGAGGTTGCTATACCACGGCCGGCTGGTGATTCCCAGGGGGTCCGCCCACATCCCCATGATCTTTCAGGAGTTCCACGGCAGCGCCATTGGGGGGCACTCCGGGGTACAGCAGACTTACCGACGGATGGCGAGGGAGTTATATTGGCCTGGGATGAAGAAGGACATTGCCCAGCGGATAGCAGAATGTGACGTGTGCCAGCGTCACAAATATTTGGCAATGGCGCCAGCAGGACTTTTACAGCCATTAGCTTTGCCAGAGCGCGTATGGGAGGACATCAGTATGGATTTCATTGAGGGGTTGCCGCGATCAGAGGGGTACAGTTCCATATTAGTGGTGGTCGATCGGCTCAGCAAGTACGCCCATTTTATACCTCTCAGACACCCATACACCGCAGTTACGGTGGCGGCAGCATTTATGAGGGAGGTGGTTCGCTTGCACGGGTTTCCGGGCTCCATAGTATCAGATCGGGACAAAGTGTTCATCAGCAGCTTTTGGAAGGAGTTATTTAAGGTGCAGGGGACCCAGCTACGGAGGAGCACGGCCTATCACCCGCAGACAGATGGACAGACGGAGGTGGTGAATAGGAGTGTGGAGACATACCTGAGGTACTTCGCGTCAGAGTCGCCGAGACAGTGGGCCAGGTGGTTGGCATGGGCCGAATACTGGTACAACACATCGTACCATTCAGCAGCACAGAGCACCCCATTCCGGATCCTCTATGGCCGTGACCCCCCACAGTTGATACATTATAGCAGAGGTGCTACGCCGGTGTCCCAGGTAGAGGAGCACTTGACTGAGCGGGATAGGTACTTGGAGGAGTTGAAGAAACATTTGTTGAGGGCCTAGCAGATCATGAAAACCAAGGCAGATGCACACCGGCGAGATGAGCAGTTTGCGGTGGGGGACCGCGTGTACCTGAAGCTCCGACCTTATCGACAGATGACCTTGGCTCATCGGAGCAATGAGAAGCTAGCGGCCCGTTACTATGGCCCTTTCGAGGTGACCGCTCAGGTCGGGAAGGTGGCCTATAGACTGCAGTTACCCACCACGTCGACCATTCACCCGGTGTTCCACATTTCACAGTTACGACGTGCCATCGGAAATCATACTCTGTCACCCACTCTCCCACCCACTTTGACAGATGACATGGAGGTGCTCCTGGAGCCTCAGGAGTTGACAGGGATTCGGCAGACCGCAGGCGGGGTTCAGGAGGTGAGGATTCGTTGGCGGGGCCTACCCGATTACGATGCTACTTGGGAGGCTGCTTCAGTGATCCGCGACCAGTTTCCAGATTTCCACCTTGAGGACAAGGTGGCACTTTTGGGGGGGAGTAATGATGCGGCTCAGCGGCAGCAGGGGGCGGCGGCGGCTAGTCATGATGGGGGTCCGGTTCAAGGGATGCGGGTCTACCATCGGAGGCGACGACTTGGGTCCAACTTGGACCCGGTCCCAAACTTGTGATTACTCACAAGTGGGGAGGGCAAAGGGGTAATTAGACAATTATTAACCCCTCCCCCAATAAAGGGGCCGGCCGGCCCTAGGGTGTCTTTTATCGAAGAATTGATCAAGGTATTTTCTATTCCTAGTACTCTAGATTATTCCCTAGTTGCTAGTTAATTAATTGTAGCCCTAGATCTATTTTATTCGCAATTAAAATACTAGTTCAGATCTGTTCTTCGTTATCAAACCCTAGATTAGTAGTCCACAAGCCATAAAAACCCTACCTTTAATCCCCACAAAAAGCCCTAGTCGCATCAGAAACTTATTGGCGTTTGTCTCCCCGCTGAAGCAATGCTAAAGGTCCTAAAAGCTTGGGCGAGCTTTGCTGTGCTTTCTTCTTTCCACACCATTGAAAACAAGACTACCTTGTAGCTCGAAATTACTTATACATTCAAAAAATGTTACCAAAACATTAAAAAAAATTCTTGATAAAATATAATAAACATGAGTAATTTGATATTATATATATGTGTGTGTGTGTATGTATGTATGTATCATTTTTATGTACATTTCTCTTTAGTACTGCCATGTTATTTTTTCCTAGGAACCAAATAATGATATATTGGTTTCAGTCAAACGGTAAACGAAAAATTGATTAATTTCTGAAATAATAAGAAGAATTTCAGAAATATTTATTAAGAAAATCAATGAGTGGAAAGTAGCAAAATTTGAATAATATTACATGGCTTATAAGAAATATAATACAACATTTATTAACGATAATAAATGGGGGGCTATGGCCCCCAATCGGCATACATGACTCTGTCCATGCATGCAGTGTCATCTTCTGTGCCCATGATACTCATTTAAGAATTTGAATCCACCAAATCAATGGTTCACTCGAATCATGAAACCTCAAAACTTGATTCTAGATTCACTTCAATTATGTACAACAAAGCTGACAATATAGTGATAGGAACTCGAAGAAATCTGAAAATTTATTGAAAACAGAAAATAAAGAGATAAATTGATTACAATTAAAGGGGTAACCTTCCTCTCAAGACCCCGATTGAAGAGGACGCCCACACTCTCCCGTAGAACGAAGCACTATCTCTCCGATTTACAAAATAATCAAAACTCACGTACCCTATGGATGGTCGCACCCTCCCCCTCTAATACAATCCCACTTTTTAGGAAATTACTAATAAGCCCTTAAAACAATTAAAATAATAAAAAAGGCCTAAAAGTTGTGAATACGCCCCTGAATCATGCGGTTGGACCCGGTCCTCCTCTGGTGTGCCGTCGACTGTAAGTGATGAGCCCATCACTACTCCCCCAAAAGAGCCACTTTGTCCTCAAGGTGGAAGTCAGGAAACTGCTGTGACATGACGTCCACCAACTCACAGGTACTCTCGTGCTCTGGCAAGTCTTTCCACCGCACCAACACTTCTCGCTCCCCAGCGCTCTCCCTGCGGACCCCTTCAACTCCCCCGGCTCTAAAATCACCTCCATGTCTTCTGTCAATGTCTCTGGGAGTGATGGAGAAGGTGTATGATTGCCAATTGCCTGATGTGGCTGGGATACATGAAACACTGTGTGGATGACATATCCTGAAGGCAACCTCAATCTATATTCAACAGGTCCTACCTTGGCATCTACATTCATAAGGCCCAAAATATCGAGGGGATAGCTTCACATTTCTTCTGTGGGCAAAAGATTTCTGCCTATATGAGCGCAACTTCAGATATACCATATCCCCCACGTCAAACTGCACGTCCATGCGATGTGGGTCCCCCTAGCCTTCATGATCTGCTGAGCCCTGGTCAAATGAAGTTTCAACTCCTCCAAAACTCAGTCCCTCTCTGCCAAATACTGCTCCACCTCCGACACTGGTGTCGTCTCATACCCATAATGCAACAAGTGTGGAGGGTCCTGACCATACAATATCCTAAAAGGAGTCGTTTGAGCCGATGTGTGATAAGATGTGTTGTACCAATACTCTGTCCAAGCTAGCCAACGGGTCCACATCCTTGGGCTCTCTGAAATGAAGCACCGTAAGTAGGTCGCAATGCTCATATTGACGACCTCAATCTGGCCGTCCGTCTAAGGATGGTACGTAATGCTCCGCTTCAATACCGTACCCTGCGGCCTGAAGAGCTCCTACCAAAACCTACTCAAGAATACCTTGTCCCTATCAGAGACAATGGACTTAGGCGGTCCGTGCAAGCGAATGATCCCCTCAGAAACACCTCTGCCACTGATATTGCACTGTAAGGACGACTAAGTGGTATAAAGCGTGCATACTTGCTGAGACGGTCTACCACGACAAGTATTACTGTGAATCCACTAGACTTGGGCAACCCATCAATGAAATCCATGTACAGATCCTCCCAGACCCGCTCTGACAGGGATAGTAGTTGCAGCAAACCTCCAGAGGCCATCGCCATGTACTTGTGACGATAGCAAACGTCACACTACCACCATCTCCGAGACATTCTTTTTCATCCCCTTCCAATAGACCTCTCTCAACAATCTCCTATATGTCTTGAGGACCCCAAAATGGCCGCCCACAGTACTGCTGTGAAACTCCTGGAAAATAACGGGAATGTGTGGATGACCTCGGTATCACAAGGCGTCCCTGATATAGCAGTCGCACATCCTGCAAAGCATAGCCTGGGTGATCCTCTGATCCCTATAACAGTGCTGCCCGGATGTCCGTCAACTCCTGGTCCTCCTCAACCTCCCGCTGCATTAGCTTTCAGTCCTCAAGTACAGAAACAGACAAGGCTGCCAAGTGTACATCCTCATCCTGTCGTGATAGTGCATCTGCAGCCTTGTTCTCTATCCCTGAACGTTACTGTGTCTCAAATCTATATCACATAAGCTTCTGCAGCCATTTCTGATGTTCCTCGGCCACCATGTGCAACTCCAACAAATAATTGAGACTCCTCTGATCTGTGCGAACCAAGAAACTCCGCACCAACAAATAAGGTCTCCACTTCTGAATCGACGGGAATATAACCATCAGCTCACTCTCGTCTACAGACTTCAATTTGGCCCTCGTTGTCAGCACATGGCTGTAATATGCAATAGGTCGTTGATCCTGCATCAGCACAGCCCCCAATCCATGTCTCGATGTGTCTGCCTCCACAATGAATGGTCTGAAAAAAATCTGGTAGCGCCAGTATTGGTACGGTAGCCATGGCCTTTCTCAAGGCCTCAAATGCAAGCGTCGCCTCGTCACTCCAAATGAACTTGTCCTTCAGCAACTCTATGAGTGGCCAGGCGATAGTACCATACCGATGCCCGAATCTCATGTAGTATCCCGTCAGCCCAAGGAACCCTCTCAACCCCCTGAGTGTGGTGGGCCGCTATCTTTGACCTGTGGCTGGCAAAATAAACACTTCTTCCCATTTGCATATAACTGATGATATTGCAGCTCCTGAAAGACTATATGCAGATGTCCAAGTGCTCCTCCAAGAAATGAATGTACACAAGGATATCATCAAAAAACATCAGTACAAATCTTCTAATGTAAGGTCGAAATACCTTATTCATCAAGGCCTTAAAGGTAACAGGGCGTTAGTCAAGCCAAAAGGCATGACGATGAACTCATAATGGCCTTCATGCATCCTAAAGACAGTCTTGGGCACATCCTCTGCTCACATACTAATCTGATGGTAGCCTGATTTGAGGTCAATCTTTGTAAAAATGGCTGAACCATGTAAACTCGTCCAGGAGCTCGTCAATCACAGGAATGGGAAACTTATCAGGCACCGTCTCCTTATTTAATGCCATATAGTCCACACAAAAATGCCAATCTCATCCTTCTTCACTAGCAGCACAGGACTAGATAAGGGACTCACACTGGGCTAGATAATACCGGCCCACACCATCTCTGTCACCATCCTTTCTATCTCATCCTTATGCGCCTGTGGGTAGCGATAGGGCCTCGCGTTGATTGGAGACACGCCATCCCCGGTAGGAGATGTTGAGGTTCCTGAAAAACCTCCTCAAACTGTTCCAGTATCTCATGTACCTCACCCTGGAATAGGCTGCCCACTACTAGCCTCAGCACCATCTCCCACTAACCCGTGTAGCTCCACCAGAAACCCACCCCCTCTACCTGAATGGTCCTTACTATGGTCTTTAGTGAAGACCAAGGCTCTGCATAGACTGGGATCCCCATGTAGTACCATTGCTCTCCCGTCATCTTGGACTCCATCCTGAGCAGCTTTCAGTTCACCTTCATATCTCCCAGTGTCTGCAGACACCTCATGCCTAAGATCACATACGTACTCTCCAAGTCTAAGGGCAGAAAGCCCGCCAGTACCTGTACCCATGCAGTGTCAGAACCAGCCCGCGGCACACTCATCGGCTGCTCTCCATCTTGCCAGTATCTATTATGACACAGAAACTGCCAATGTCTATCAGCTGAAGTCCATGCTGCTCCACCACTCTATTGGAGATAAAATTGTGGAGTAGCGTCACTGTCAATCAATACCGTCACCTCCTAGTCATAGATATATCCCCTCAACTTCATGGTATGGTTCGGTGTGAACCCTACCACGGAGTTTAGGGAAACATCCGCCACGTCCAGCTGGTGGTGCTCAGTATCCTCCTCCTCGATGGTCTCATCCTCAACCTCTGCCTCATCAGCCTCGTCCTCTAGTATCAGCACCTGGAGCTTGCACCCCACGTACCTGTCCTGGAGTGAACCTCTCATCGCACTTGAAACATAGCCCCTTCTGTCGCTTATCCCTCATCTCGGTGTCAGTCATACTCCGAAACAATCATTGGCCAACGGTGCATTGCTTTTCACTCCACTCTTCTCCTTGGTGGCATGGTCTGCTCCTATTGTCCCCTTCTGTCCTCATGTCGTCGTCTGACTGCGGGAAACAGGTCCACTCCAGTTGCCTCTCGCCCTCATCTCCTCCATTGGGCGATCTTCCACCATCTGGGCATACTCCATGGCCTCCATCAGGTCCCGAGGCTTCTAGATGCAAACTTCGATGCGAAAGTAGCCTTCAGCCCCTTCATGAAGGCGCATTCCATCATCTCATTAAAAACTCCACGTACCCGCCCTGACAGTGCCTCGAACATGTCCATGTAGTCCCTCACCGTACCATCCTGCCTGAGGGGCACTAGCTGCTCCTGCAAATTCCCCAGATGAGTATCGCGGAATCTCTCCACCAATCCATCCTTAATCTCCTCCCACGAGCGAAACAGCCGCCTCTCATCCCTCAACTAGTAACACGCGAGGGCCTTCCCATCTAGACACGCCGTCGCAGCCTCCAGCTTCTGATCCTCCGTCATGCGGGAGACCCTAAAAATCTCTCCGCCATGTAAATCCATGTCACAGGATCCTTGTAACGACCCGTTTCCAAGGGGCTATCAAAATTTACAATCATGTGCAGATCCTACTGGGTACCAGTGAAAGCAGAATAGGATTAAGTAAAAAATAATACCGAATTAAAATCATACATGAACGAACAATATTAGAAACTTTGTGCATCACGAAAGCTAAGCTTAAGTGCTAAAGATCTCCTACTAAACCTGTAGAAGATAATATAAGAGGGGATTAGAAAGTAGATTACATCTAAACCAAGATTACAGTTTATTTACAGACAAAACAGTTACAATATATCTGAGCAAGAGAAATGATCTATGAAACTAAGGATGGAGCTAGTTATGAATGTCTTTAAGTGTTGGTTTAAGCTTAAATAACCATTCTAGGTCGTGACTCATGTTCAATGGAATGATGCACATTAATAGTTTATGTAACCCGCTATTAGTGTGAATAGCAGACAACTGAATATTGAAATCCCGCGTTAAATAAGAAAGAGGAAAATTGCATTTGACCCCTCGTTCCATAAAAGGAGGAAAATTGATTGCTTTTGTAACATGCCACACTTTCATCAGGAGAGTGATAAACCGAAAACATTATCCATAATCAAATTCACACTCTTTAGATAGTAGGCTAAATGTAATGTCATTCTAATCGTTGGGTTGATGTCATGAATTGTTAATGTCAAGTATTCATCGAGATCTCATCAAGTGTCCACATTTTAAACCCTAAATTACATAGCTAGGTAGACCCTATGCAAAAGACCAGTGTTCCAATAACGTTAGTTCAGTTATAGCGAATCATGTGTCAATCAATAATGTCCAGCAATATGATGCGGGTGCACCCGGTGCACCGGGGCCCTCCTCTGGGAATGGAGCACGTGGCGGTGGAGGCGTCATCACTTACGCACGTCGCAGGAGACGCGGGAGCGCGGTTTAGGCCATTTTCTTAGTGGGAGGGTATTTTGGTATTTTACCAAAATACCTCCTCTTTCTTTATATTAGGTCTAGCCGTCATTTTGTTGCTTTATGCTTGTATTGTGAGAAAACTCTCAAGCGTCATTTGACGGTGCTTAAGCTTTGGTCCGTTCATCCAAAGCGGGGAGATCGATCTTGTCTCTAATAAGATCAACTATCTAGGTTCTTATCTCAATCAAGCAAAAAATACAAACTTTTCCTCTCTTTTAATTTTCCTCTTTAAAGTTGTGAATCGATCTACGACGATTCACATCAATTGGTATCAGAGCACTACGATTCCATGGCAACGGGAACGAGAGCTTCCGTGGATGAGAAGATCCAAGGACTACGCGACGATCTCAATCACGAGATCGAGGGTTTGAGGAAGGTGATGGAAGCTTCGATCAAGGATCATGCACACACCCAAGAGGACATTCAATCGGAGCTTCGAACCATGAGAAGGGAAACCGCGGAGGCCACTGCGGCTATTCCGGCGATAATGGAGTTATTGCAAGGGTTGACCAAGGAGAAGGCGGCGGATCGCGACAAGGAGAGCGCAATGGAAGAGATCCAAGGCGATTCCGGCGTCGTTTCGACAAATCAAGGACCCCCGAGCCACGGGGAGTCACATGCGGCGGCGGCGGCTACAACCCTAGCTGGCGGGCTAGGGTTTGGCGCGACCGGGCCCGGATCTACCTCTACGGGCCCGGTCGGGCCTAATAGGGGGCCGACAGACCCGCCCGGCCCAGCCATGGCCTGGGCGGGTCAGGCCGGCCACCCCCGGCCTCCGGCGCCCCCACCTGGGGCCACCGGAGGGCCGGCACCCCCTGGCGGGGGTGCCCAGGGGTCGCCGACCCCTTTTGGGGGTCTGGCGACCCGCGCGACACCCGCCTGGGGGTCGGCAGCCCCAGGCGGGGGCGGCAATGAAGGCGCGGCCCCTACCTGGGGCCGGGCGGGCCCGCTGGACCCCGGGCAGGGGTCAGCGGGCCCGGGCGGCTTTCCCGGTGGCGCTGCGAGCAAGGGAGGGGTGTTTGGCGGTGTTGCGGGGTTCGTACCCCAATCTGGAGGAGCTTTGGGGGCATCGAGAGGCGGATGGGCCTCAGGAGCAGCTATTGGGGCCCCAGCGGGTCAGTTTTGGAGAGCAGAGACTATTCCGCCGGGGCAAGGGCCCAATTTTGCACGACCGCCAGAGTTCCCGGGGCACTACTACCAGCCCGAGGCGTGGGAGAGACCTGCATGGCCCGAGGAGCTGTACGGGGTCGACAGGGGAGGCCCGAGGGAGGCTCGGGGTGGCGAGATGGTCAGGGGGGTTGACCGAGGCGGAGATAGGGGGCAGCTAGGCGACATCAACGCAGATCGGCGGTTGATGAAGCTGAAGATGCCGACCTTTGACGGCACCGACCCTGATGGGTGGATATACCGAGCGGAGAGGTATTTCCAGGTGATGGGTCTGACGGAGCAGGAGGTCCTGAAGGCCATCGGGATTTACTTTGAGGGGCAGGCTCTGGCTTGGTACCGGTGGAAGATAGCACGGTCTCCTTTTCGCACCTGGGAGGAGCTATCAGCGCTGATCGTAGACCGATTTCAGGAGACAGCGGGAGGGGATTTTTACGAGCAGCTGTCGGCCCTGAGGCAAGAGGGGACAGTGCGTGACTATGTGGAGAAATTTGAGATGCTGAACAGTAGGGTGAAAGGGGTGACCGATGAGGTGATGATCGGGAACTTCATGAGGGGACTGAAGCCATCTATACGAGCGGAGCTGAGGATGCAGAGCCCTCAGTGTCTGGAGGATGTCCTTCGCCTAGCCCACAAGGCGGAGGAGAAGCAGTCGGAGGAGAGACGCATTAGGGGAACTTGGGGGGCGCAGGGGCAGCGCAGCACAGTAGCACCCGCACCACCCAGGCCAGCTATCGGACCACCAGCTCCAGTACCACCTAGACCAGCTGCAGGGGAGGTCCGCACCACCGTACCTGGTAGGCGCATGACGGAGGTTGACATGCGGGCACGGCGAGCGGCGGGCCTATGTTTCAGGTGTGACGAGAGGTTCACCCCCGGTCATCGATGTGCGAGCAAGTTGCTACAGATCGTGATCGTGCCCGACGAGGAGGAGTACCCGGAGGAGGAGGAGCCGGGGATAGTGGAGGAGCCTGAGGAGGAGCATGTGCACATGGATTTTGCAGAGGTGTCGCTGAACTCCGTGGTAGGGTTCACTCCGAACCATACTATGAAGTTGGCAGGGACATTGGGAGATCAGACGGTGACGGTATTGATTGACAGTGGGGCGACCCACAACTTCATATCGAGGCGGCTGGTAGAGCGTCACGGGTTGGAGTTGAGCACGATGGAGAAGTTCACTGTGTTGCTGGGCACAGGGAAGATGGAGGAGAGTAAGGGGCTCTGCAAGGGGGTGTTTTTCACGTTGCAGGGGCTTCAGATAGTGGAAGACTTCTTGCCGTTGGAGTTGGGCAACGTGGATGTCATATTAGGAGTGCAGTGGTTGAAGAAGCTCGGGGAGATGAAGGTGAACTGGAAGCTTCTTCGGATGGAGTTCCAGGAGGGGAGCAAGACGGTGGTGCTGACAGGGGACCCGACCCTCTGCTTTTCGGTAGTGGCTTTCAAGGCCATTACGCGAGCGTTGCGGGATGAGGGAGAGGGGTTTCTGGTGGAGTATCAGGGGTTGTCCGCGGAGGAGCAGCAGGAGGAGACCCCAATGGAGGTAGAGTCAGTACTGGAGCAGTACCAGGAGGTCTTCCAGAGCCCGCAAGGGCTACCTCCGACGAGGGGGCATGAGCACGCGATAGTATTGCGTGACGGGGTGGCACCGGTGAGTGTGCGCCCCTACAGGTACCCGCATGTGCAGAAGGATGAGATAGAGAGGATGGTGCGGGAGATGCTGCAGGCTGGCGTGATCCAGCCAAGTGTGAGTCCCTTTTCTTCCCCAGTACTACTGGTGAAGAAGAAGGACGGTAGTTGGAGATTCTGCGTCGATTACCGGGCGCTGAATAAGGAGACTGTCGCCGACAAGTTTCCTATTCCGGTAATCGACGAGCTGCTTGACGAGCTGCATGGGGCGGCAATCTTCTCGAAGATCGACCTGAAGGCGGGGTACCACCAGATCTTGATGCGGCCAGAGGACGTGCCGAAGACCGCTTTCCGCACCTATGAGGGACATTACGAGTTCCTGGTCATGCCGTTTGGCTTGACCAACGCCCCCTCGACATTCCAGGCCTTGATGAACAAGGTTTTCCAGCCTTACTTGCGACGGTTCATCCTAGTCTTCTTCGACGACATCCTCATCTACAGTAGGAGCATGGGGGAGCACATTGACCACTTGGAGGTAGTGTTCAGGGAGTTGATTGCACACCAATTATACGCCAACCGAAAGAAGTGCAGTTTCGGTCAGGCAAGGGTGGAGTACCTGGGGCACGTGGTGTCAGCTGAGGGGGTGGCGGCCGACAGAGCAAAGATAGCGGCCATGCTGGATTGGCCGGTGCCCACGACTTTACGAGCACTGCGAGGCTTCTTGGGGCTGACGGGCTATTACAGGAAGTTCGTCAAGGGGTACAGCACTATAGCATGGCCTCTCACGGAGCAGCTGAAGAAGGATGGGTTCCACTGGGGGGAGGAGGCCACCAAGGCTTTTGAGGCCTTGAAGGTGGCGATGACGACGGCACCAGTGCTCGCCTTACCAGACTTTGGCAAGGCTTTTATGGTGGAGACGGACGCCTCAGGGTACGGTCTAGGGGCGGTGCTCATGCAGGAGGGCAGACCAGTAGCCTATTTCAGCCAGGTGCTATCAGCTAGGGCACGGCTGAAATCGGTCTATGAGAGGGAGTTGATGGCCATAGTGTTGGCAGTGCTGAAGTGGAGACCCTACCTGTTGGGCCGAGAGTTCGTAGTCAGGACGGACCAGAGGAGCCTCAAATACCTCCTCGAGCAGCGGTTAGTCACAGAGGAGCACCAGCGTTGGTTATCCAAGCTGGTAGGATACCGCTTTGAGATAGAGTATCGGCCCGGGTTGGAGAACAAGGCTGCGGATGCCTTGTCTCGACGAGAGGAGTGTGTGGACTTGAGGGCATTATCCAGGCCCATGTGGCTGGATTGGGAGCCCATGTTGCAGGAGGCGGAGGGTGATGCGGAGCTGCAGCAGATCCGCGAGCGGATTCAGAGTGGGGCGGACGAGCCGGCAGGATATGCTTTGGAGGGGCGCCGACTACTGTACCAGGGGAGGTTAGTGTTGCCGAGGACCTCGGCCTTCATACCTGTGTTGTTCCAGGAGTTCCACAGCTCCGTGACAGGGGGTCACTCGGGGGTACAACAGACTTATCAGAGGATGGCCAGAGAGGTGTACTGGCCAGGGAGGCGGAGAGGGATTGCACGCTTAGTTGCAGCTTGTGACGTCTGTCAACGTCACAAGTACATGGCGATGGCCCCAGCGGGACTGCTTCAGCCGTTGGCACTACCAGAGAGGGTGTGGGAGGATATTACCATGGATTTCATCGACGGGCTACCACGTTCAGAGGGGTACACAGTGATCATGGTGGTGGTGGACAGGCTGAGTAAGTATGCACACTTCATCCCCCTGAAGCATCCTTACACAGCCGTATCAGTAGCATCGGCATTTACGAGGGAGGTGATACGGCTACATGGGATACCGGCATCCATCGTGTCCGACAGGGACAAGGTATTCATGAGTGTCTTTTGGAGGGAGCTGTTTAGGGTACAGGGTACGGTCCTGAAGAGGAGTACCGCTTACCACCCACAGACAGACGGTCAGACAGAGGTCGTCAACCGCAGCCTAGAGACGTACTTGCGGTGCTTTGCTTCAGACACACCTAGGCAGTGGTACAGGTGGTTGGCGTGGGCGGAATATTGGTACAATACCTCGTACCATTCGAGAGCAGGGACGACGCCTTTCAGGGTGTTGTATGGACGTGACCCTCCACCATTGGTGCGCTTTGGAAACAGCCAGACTCCCGTGTCACGAGTTGAGACATACATGGAGGAGAGGGATGGGCTGTTGGGGGAGCTGCGGAAGCACCTATTGCGGGCTCAGCAAGTGATGAAGGCTCAGGCGGACGGGCATCGACGGGACGTTAGCTTCCAGGTGGGAGATATGGTTTATCTCAAGCTACGCCCCTACAGGCAGAGGTCGATGTCGAGGAGGCCGAACGAGAAGTTGGCGGCTCGCTACTTCGGTCCATATCAGGTGGAGGCCACGGTCGGACAGGTGGCATACCGTTTGAGGCTACCAGCCACGTCGGCGATTCACCCTGTGTTCCACGTGTCACAACTGAGACGGGCGATTGGGGACCATGCTGTGTCCTCCACTCTTCCCCCTACACTTACGGAGGACATGGAGGTGTTGTTAGAGCCTTTGGAGGTGCGGGCGGTCCGCCAGGGAGCGGGACGACGGAGAGAGGTGCTGATCTACTGGGCAGGGCTACCAGATTGCGATGCTACTTGGGAGGATTACGAGGTGGTCCAGGCGCAGTATCCAGATTTCCACCTTGAGGACAAGGTGGCTCTTTTAGGGGGGGTATTGATGCGGGTGCACCCGGTGCACCGGGGCCCTCCTCTGGGGATGGAGCACGTGGCGGTGGAGGCGTCATCACTTACGCACGTCGCAGGAGACGCGGGAGCGCGGTTTAGGCCATTTTCTTAGTATTAGGTCTAGCCGTCATTTTGTTGCTTTATGCTTGTATTGTGAGAAAACTCTCAAGCGTCATTTGACGGTGCTTAAGCTTTGGTCCGTTCATCTAAAGCGGGGAGATCGATCTTGTCTCTAATAAGATCAACTATCTAGGTTCTTATCTCAATCAAGCAAAAAATACAAACTTTTCCTCTCTTTTAATTTTCCTCTTTAAAGTTGTGAATCGATCTACGACGATTCACATCACAATAGTATCAATATTTGCATAGGTCCTACTACATAAGTTAGGTGGCTTACTTAACAGCTCATCACAGCATGAGAAGCAATCAAATTCTATTCATAAAATTAAAGAGCAATAATCAATTTGTATTTAAACCAGATAAATTTAACAAATCTAGGAATTATTTAATAAAAAGAAATTAAATGATTTTAAAAGAGGCGATGGGATCAATTTTCACATCTGGGCAACCCATTAAAGTTCTATAGTATACCAACCAAGGGGGAGTTCTGTCAAAAATCTAACTATAGGAACAGTAATAAACCACAGGCTTAATTATACAACATCAAACCATAACAGCATGCCGATCTTAGGAGACAAAAGGTCCAACAACTAGCACGGCCCAAGATCAATGGCAGACTCAAAGAGGAACGACAACAAGATTGAGCCGTGGGAATCGACTTAGGGCCGCCACGATGAACAAGACAGCCGACGGGGCTTGCCCGCAGGTAAAATCACGGCTGTGGCAAGGGGCAAGAACTTCCCCGGCAGCTGACTATAGCCCAAACAGGGATCGAAAGTAGAGAAAGAAGGGGGCAGCGATGAAGATCATGGTGCAGTCAAGGGTTGCCAACCGAAACGATGATTCCTCAAAGGAGTTCCTCTCGTCATAATCTCAACATCATATCCCAATAAATTAAAAAATATAAACCGAAAATTGGAGAAGAAGAAATCTATCTCAATCGAAGCAATCGACGGGATCAAAAAGCACAAGATCCAAGCTCCATAAAACCAAGAACAAATCAGAAATTTTAGAGAAAGAGAGGAGATTTTCGTATGCATAAACCCTAGAAAACCATCGAGTATTTGTAGAGGATAAAAACGTGTAAAACAGTTCGAATCGAACTAGAAGACCAAAATCTGCGGAGTATCTGATCGGATTTGCATTTCGAAAGGCAGCTAGGGTTTTCGAACCCAAGGGCGTCGTCGTCTTCATCTCGTAGCGGAGGGGCACAGCTATTTCTGAAGGGGGAAAGGGTTTCCTTTGTGGGCTGAGGAAAATGTTTTGAGCGGGATCAGTTAGATTAGTGATGAAGTGGATCGGCCCAAAGTGATTGAAGAGGGAAAATAAAAGAAGTAAGAGTGGGTCCTTTGGTTTGGTTAAGTCTTTGGGCTTGGTCGCTTGGTCCTCTGAGTATGGCCTGGGGATTGTCATGTGCATCAACAAATTAAAGGAAATGGTTTGCAGGCGTGTTTGAAAGGAAAAAACAAGTACAAATATTAATGGGCCGGCTAATAAGAAAGACATAAAAACGAATTTTAGGGGAAAAAATAATTGCGCGACATTACAAGGAAAATGTCAGAAAAATTCCTTGAAAACGGATCATTACAATCCTCCCCTCGAATACAGGCATCTTCATCTTCATCTTCCACAGTCTATCCACCGCGAATGTCCACTGGTCTCCTCACCCCCTACGTGCCTGGGCTAATGATAATGCTGACACCTCTCCTGATGCCGCTCATAACCCCTCTGTGGACCTCCCTCACGATCTCTATGTCGTCCCCTTGGGTCCCCTCCTCGTCTTCCATAGTCTCCCCAGTCATCGTCACCTCCATCGGCCGCTCCTCCTTCATCTGCGTAGTGTTCGCCCCCTCCACCCCAGGGTAAAACCCATCACCGTGTGCATGCCCTGAATAGTTGTGGGTAGCTGAAAATAGTCCTATGTGCCGTGGCACGCCTGCAGGGGCCTTCAGCTTGCTGTCCGGGACCCATGGGGGTCGAAATTGCCCCTGGCGGCTGCCGGGGACGGTTGGGCCTGTCGAGCCTTCGACGGGCCCTGGGGCTGCTGTCAGTGGACCGGCGGGCCCTCTGGAGGGTCCAGCAGGGTCGATCGACCCTGCTGGTGACCGGTAAGGGGCTGTCGGCCCTGCCGGTTGCTGGGAAAGGCCGAACGGCCTTGTGGAGCCCAATTTTGGGCCAGCCGGTGCTCTGAAGTACTTCTAGTGTTCGACCGGACCCCTCCCCCTTCCGATGAATCTTGGGGACATCCTCCTCCCTCCATGGATCATCATCGTCGTCTTCGAAGTATCGATCGGCGTCGCAAAAGCAACCCCTCGTAGTCCGTTTTTCCATTTCCATTCTCCAAAGGTATCACCTTTTTCGAAGGATTAGGGTTTGCGACGTCGTTTCCACCCTTCGTCGTGAGGATCGCAAGTTGTTGGACGATATGTACAAGGGTCTCGTTTTGTTTGTCGTGGGGACGCCGTCAACTTCGCTAGTGATTCGCCATGTTCCGTTAGGGTTTTCTTCATGCCTTCAATCTCCCCAGTGTATTTTTCCTCCAAAGCTTCAATCTTGTCCTTAGATCTCGTTGCCAAATTGATAGGAACTCGAATAAATCTGAAAAAGTATTGATAGAAAACCGAAAAATAAAGAGATAAATTGATTACAATTAAAGGGGGTAACCTCCCTCCCAAGACGCCGATTGAAGAGTACTTCCGTACTCTCCCGTAGAACGAAGAACTCTCTCTCCTATTTATCAAAATAATTAAAACTCACATACCCTAGGGCCGGCCGCACCCTCCCCCTCCAATACAATCCCACTTTTTAGCAAATTACTAATAAGCCCTTATAACCAAGGTTTGAGGTTTCGGTTTCGGTCTCGGTATCGCTCTCTTGAAAATTTAAGTTTCGGTATCGGTATCGTCCGTTTCGGCGGTATCGGACGTGGGTTTCGGTTGGTCAGTATCGGTAGTTTTAAATACGTAAAATCTATTAGATACGTAAAAAAATTAAAGTAGCTAGAATTTTGCCTTGCACACCCACCGTTTTACTTTGCGTACGTACCACTTATTTGCAAGTTTGCGTTAGAGTTGCTTTGCGCACATACCATTTTGATTTGTGCACATATCCCTTATTTACAAATTTGCCATAAAATATCTTACTCTACCATCTATAACTTATTTACAAGTTTACCCTTCAAAATTTACCCATCCTCTCTCGCGCACCTCTCTCTCTCTCTGTCTCACGTCGCCCGCTCTCTCTCTCTCTCTGTCCTCTCTCTCTTTCTCACTCTCTGGAGCTGCAGGAGCGGCACAGGAGCGGCGCGGCAGCCGTCGGTGCGACAGCAGGCGGCGAAGCGAGGCGGCAGGCGGCGGCGAGGCGCGGCGGCAGGCGGCGGCGAGGTAAGTTCGATTTTCTTTTTTTTTCCATTTTCTTTCATTTTTCTTCTTCCTCCTCTAATTTTCGATTTTGATCCCTTTTTTCACATTTGCTGGCCGAAACCCTAGGGTTTCGGCCAGTTTCGCCCGATACTCGACGAAACCGACCGAAACCTTAGGGTTTCGGCCGATACCGATTTTCTGCCGCAGTTTCGGACCTGTACTGGGCGGTACCGGTCCGATACGCCCGATACCAAGAGGTATCGGGCGATACCTCAAACCATGCTTATAACAATTAAAATAATACAAAAAGGCCTAAAAGTTACGAATACGCCCCTGAATCATGTGGTTGAACCCAGTCCGTCCTCCTCTGGTGTGCCGTCGACTCTAAGTGATGAGCCCATCATATAGTGCATTCATTGCTACACATGCCAGAGAAGAGAGGAAGTGCAAACCATTTTCATCATTGATCACATTCCTTCCCTACCATAAATATTCGATGTGGAAATACCAACACAAGTATGTGGAACATATTACGAGAAGACATGTCTCCACATCTTCATAAGCTTATTCCCGGCCTACTTCATGTCCGTCCCACCCAGCAACAGGTCAGTGTTCCCATCTGTCATCAACTTCCACATGTCCCCAACCCAAGCTACATGAGCCAGAAACTCATCCCACGTACGGTTCGGAGGCCGAGCCCCACCCCAAGAAATAATCGTGCGCGTAGTTAACTAATACGAATAAGATATAGTTCACTCAATGATTGCCTCTGGGTTCCGAACTCATTGTGAATATTGAGCACTGTTACGTGTAGAGAATCGCATGCCTAATATTAAACAAGATACAATATGGAACCTCCTAATGTTATAATATGGAAACAGTAAATCTTGAACAATATAGGAAGTCTAAATAACACAATTTCCAATAAGAAAAAGTTTTTTTCTAAACATGCATACATCTAAATAACAGAAAGCCCAAATGGGTTTCTTTTCCTTAACAGTGACATCACATCGATGATAATGTTCATTAACCACTTCCATGAGTTATCATGCAAACGATTTCTTAATTTACTATATTGAAATTGTTTATATACGAACGAAATGGTAACCAATTTAATAAGCCACTGCTGGTACTGATAAGAACTAGAATGCAAACTCCAAATAGTATCCAAGAAGAATCTGTGAGTAAGAAACCTGGGTTTGTTTCTGAATTAAGTGATCTGTTAGTTGAGTAAGCCTCCTCCTCAGTTCAACTTCAACTTCAGATGGATACACTTGGCCCCGTTTCATATTCTCAATGGTCACTTCAAGTAACTTTGCCTTCACAATGCAATAGTTAACGAATCAATATAGTCATGAGATAGTTAAATAAAGATGTATAACTGTAACAGATCCAGCACTTAATTAGATACAAACAAAAAATTCTATAGCTTTCAGTAAGGCAATACACTTTCAATTGGAAATAAATTTTACTTGGATAACTCTGATATAGCATTTGTATAATGAGATCGCAAATATATAACCAGATGATACTTAGTCATACATTACGAATCATGTGTACGCAAGCAAATAGTATTTAGTAGACCTTTCAATCTGTAATGTTAGCAATTTTAACAAACACAATAGTCGGTAACTGAAAATTTCAAATTTATAAAATTAAACCTTACCAATTAAATTCTATGATTTTGACAGTTCCATAAAGCTATACTTGAACAAAAGAAGGGGCCAGATGGTCGCAGATGATAGAAGAAGAAAGATGAACTAAAATAACATTGTTCAACATGGATTGGGTGCCCGTTTGCAACTTACATCTGAGGCCTAGTAACTTTTGACGAGGGAAATGCCAGAAACACATTGCAAGGTTATCATATAAAAACAAAAATAAATTAAAAACAGATCCAGCTAAAGTGAGTACAGTACTATGTAAGACAGCTTTCTTAAGACGTGGATTTGCGTAAGAACTACAATGGACCCCACATTTTATCGTACAGTTGTATATCTTATGCACTTGTGTCACATTTATGTACAATCTCTTGTTACAAGAAGATACAAACATTTTGGCTTTAGAAAGCATGCATGCATGCAATAACAAAAATTTACTGCAGCGAAAAAGGATGTTGCAAAAGGATCTTATTGAGGAAAAACACAAGTGGGAAAACATGGGATGAAGTCAGAAACATATGCCCCAGGTAACAAACAAACTAATAGAAACCAGAAACATTTAGCAAAGTATGGAAGTAAAATCCAATGTTACAAATGCAAATTACACCCACATATTGGTTTGAAATAGCGGCCTACAGTAGTTGTACAAAGATAAAAAATTCCAGCAATAAACTGGTGTGGAACAGAAAGGGGAAAGAATATATGGCATGATGTTATTGTGGAATAATATCAGTGCAGAGAATGTGGCAAAGTCAGAGATGTACGCTCCAAGAAAACAAATGACCCATAGATTCCATAGGTCTAGATCAAAGGTCTTCAGAATTTGAGCTTTTCCAGTCACATGACATTAGGGCTCCAAGGTCATAGCAAAATTTGCAGTTGTGGTCAGTTCATACTGAAGGTAGAACAAAAGGCACAATAGAATTCTGGGTGACAGCTCAATAAAGATAGAGGACTATGATATTTATTCTTCCAGCATCAGCAGTGAACCAAATATTTTATGAACATTAAACAACTTCCCCAACCAAGTATCTGCCTTACTTTATCTCAAGCCTTTAAATAAAGGGATAATATCTGCAGGAAAAAAAGCCGATTTTGATTTGGTAATGCCAGTGCATTGAGTAGAAGTCTGATAGGGAGTCCATGAATGACAAATGAAGTTTGGTAGGGAGTACACTGAATGACACTCAATCAGCCTTGGAACAGTACAAAGGGCAGTATTACACAGAAAAAGGGGTGTGTGATGAGGTTAAAAGGTGGAAAGGAAGTAAGAAACTAAAAGATGGACACAAGGTCAAGAAAAATATAACTTGATACCCTTCCATCCCAGCCACCTCCAAAAGAGACTGGTCGCCTTACATAGTCGCCTTACAATAATGCATCTATCGTATCCGAGAGTCAGATAAAAAGTTTATTGTAAAGCATATATCATATTTGAGAGGTAGATTAAAAAAGTTTATCTTTGTAAAATTAAGGTAAAGTTTTAGTATAGTAAAGTTTTTAGAAAGTAACTGTAAACTAAGAGTAGCACATGATCTTCTCATAGGTACCGTATAACTAGAAGCGGAATGCCATTGAGAAAGCTATATCAGTTCCAACTATTGCTACTAGGCCTACCACACCCAAGGGTATTCCTAAGGGAGCAATACCAATGGACGGAAGCAAATACAACTTGTCGGGGATAAAAGCACCCCCCCCCCCCCCCCCCTTGCTACCGAAAGCAAATACAACCTGTCGGGGATAAAAGCACCCCCCCCCCCCCCTTGCTACTAGGCGTACCACACCCAAGGGTATTCCTAAGGGAGCAATACCAATGGACGGAAGCAAATACAACCTGTCGGGGATAAAAGCCCCCCCCCCCCCCCCCCCCCCCCCCCCCCCCCATCATAATGTTATCTCAACACCCCATTAACTAGTATGATTGCTTACTTGTTAGAAAACAAAGCATTGTTTTAAATAGTGCCGTTATATCGACCAAAAAGCTTAGGTGCTACACTATAAGGGGGTTCAAGGCTCATGGCATTTTTGACCATGTAGCAGCGCTATTTTGTTTTGGCGCCAGATATTTTGGTCTCTATAACTGTTGTAAATATCGGGTGCTATCATTTTTTTAACAAGCGAACAAACCAATTTAATTGGATCTGGCCAAACCCAAAAGTCATAATCCATAACATGGGAAGAGAAATTCTTATCAATCAATTTCTTCAAATCCCCCGCCAAATTCCTAAATTATATTCCGTCCTACATCGCCCAGAAGCGGGTCAGATGAACTAAGGGAAGAACAATGAGCCTCAGCACAACGACATATTCAAGCGACTCAAGGAAGCGGAGCTCCAAAATAAGCGCAAACAAAGACTTTGCTTTCGATGCGATGAGAAGTTCACGTCAAGGCATCATTGTCGTGATAGCGCTCTCCAAGTGCTGATGGTCGAAGATGAAGAGGGAGATGGCATAGCAGCTATGGAGGAAAAGCCAAGAGGGGTTGAGCACCCTCAATTGGAGTAGCATGGCCCACGGACTACATGACACCACCTTGAGAACAAGGTGGTTCTTTGGAGGGCAGAGTAATAATGTGATTTGAAGGTGAGACGGTAAATCAGTGGCAAACTTGTAATTTTGGGAATTGTGTATTTCTGTAATTCTGGACAAATCAGTCCACTATATGTATGTGAGGGCTTGGGCTATTGTTTTTCATGTTGAAATTGAGTGTGAAAAAATATAGAAGAAGATTAGAACCCTTAGGTTAGTGGGAGAGTTCGGCTTCTTCTCGAATCGAAGCTTAGGAGAGCGGTCATTCTCTCGAAAGAGGTCGAAAATTATCAATAAAAATCTGAAATTTATTCCTAAATTCCATCCGAGTCGTATCAAAGAAGTTGATAGTAGTAGAAGAAATAAAAAGTCGGATGAAGCTGAGGGAGATTAATGAGCATCATAAAATTTTCTATAAGATAGGTAATTTTAACAATTATTTAATTAATTCCAACAAATTTTCTAATTTAAAAATGAATTATTGATTCAAGATTTAATATTTAATATTTAATAATCTGCACATCATATTCTAATGCATAAGGTACCAAAACATATCTCTTAACTGATAAAAGTACATCATATTTTTTGCATATCAAATTTTCATAATTTTGTGACAAAATTAAATTATTTTACTAATTTAAAATAAATACCAATAATAATGGAAATTAAATTACCTATAAAATACTTACCCAATCGTAAGAAGTATCAAAATATTTTTATGACTAATAAAATATCATCGTATTTTCGGTATTTCAATTTTTTATGATTTAGGACAAAAATAAATAAATTTTCTAAATTAAAAAATAAATAACAAAAACAAAAAAATTAAATTACCAGTACAAACACTTGCCTAGTTTTGATGTTCTAGGTACTTGGACGCTTCCCGCAACAGGTAGAATATTTTGTAATTTAATTTTTTTATTTTTTATTTTATTTCTCTTTTTCTTCTTTCTTTTTTCCTTTTTTTCTCTCACCTCTTCTTTCTTTTTTCTCTTTATGCGTTGCTCTACTTTACGCAAGAGCACGCACATGTGAGTAAGCGATGCTAGGCAACAACGGTAGGCTGCCGACGAAGAGACACGAGCAACAGCATGGGTCACGGCGAGGGGCGACACCATCGTCGACAGAGCAGCATAGCTCGCGCGTGCAGAAATAGGGGAAAAGATATAGTTTGATGATGATGATGAATGGCGACGATGATGATAACATGACATGATGATGGAGATGGTAAGATGAGGAGACAATGGTAAGGATGATGATCGGAGAGAGGTCGCCGGTAGAGTTCGCTGGAGGTGGTCAACGATTCACAGGAATAACAGAGGAAGAGAGTGAGAGGACGGGTGTGGGGTTAAAGAGAGAGATAGTGATGATGTTGAGATGGTGATGGTGGTGATGAGATGGCGGAGTGAAGTGGGTGGTGGCAACGGACTTGGGTGGTTGATGGCGGTAGCATGCGTCGGAGAGAGTATGGCAGGAAGTAAGCAGAAGAGAGAGATAGAGAAAGGTTCTTTAAGAGAACTGGAAGAGGATAAGGTAATATTTATATGATTAGTTTAATAATATAATATTAATTGATAGATTGATTGATTCAAATATTAACAAGGGTTAGGTGAAATGTGTTAGTTATTGCATCACCCCAAGTTTAGTTTTGATATGTAAGTTTTATGAGATTTGTGAGTATAGAAAACAAGTCAACATAATCAACTGATTCACTCAAGCTTGCAAAGAATAATGACGTGGAGTCAAAGCTTAGAGGTGGGGAGTCATTGGATATGAATCACAACATGAAGATCAGTGGCTTGTAGCTTATCCAAGAACTCGTGATTTGCATAAACTTCTCAGGACAATTTGACGAACTCATAATGTGCATAAACTTCTCAGGACAATTTGACGAGCTACTGAAGACTCCAAGACTCCAAGTTATTGTACAAGTAATGTGTCAAATGTTTAACTTTTCTTACAATGTTAAAGTCATCAGTTTGAAGCTTGCACACGCATAGAAAAATGTTTTTATCACTTTGAAAAATGTTTTGAACTCATAAAAATACTTTGAAAATGTTTTAAAAACATTTAAAAAGAGTATCATATACTTTTCTGATCAAAATCTGTGTATTGGAAAATTAGTCGACTTCCTAAAGTATAAGAGTCGACTGCAGAGTTTTCAGAAGCTCTTGGGACTTACTGGAGCTGCCAATAGTCGACTCATGTTGTCAAGATAGTCGACTCTGTGCCCAGTAATCGACTCCATATAGTACATGAGTCGACTCTCCAATCACTAACGGTCATATTTGACTTTCTCCTTGATTGAATCAATGGTGTCGATTTGGAGCCATTAGAGAGCAATTTTGGGCATCTGTTCAGTGCAGAAATTATCTTTATGTATAGAGAGATGGCATATGACTATCATATGAATTATAGAGCAATTTTAAAGCATCTTCTTAACTAAGTCTTTTCTTTCTTGGCCAAAGTTTTAAATCTTTCAAATCTTTGAAAGAATTCAAATTTCTTGGCCATTGCATTGTGATATTCTCAAGCTTTATCTTGATCATTTTAAGATCACAATCAAATTTTCATTTATCTCCATTACTTTATTTTCTATTTTTGTTAAAGATCAAAAGTTTTTCCTTAGCCACATTTCACGTTCACAAATTACTTCAACTCATTAGCTATAGGAAGGATGTAACATCTTCATCTTCAACAGCAAAGGTGTAAGTGAAAACCACAAGGATGTTTGGTAAGTGGTAAGTATATCGGATAAAATCCTCACTTGTTCGAGGTCCTCTTAATAAAGAGGTCGTTGGTTGTATAAGCCCTCTTAGTGGAGAAGAGGCACGGTTGTAAGCTCTCACTATCGAGGCACGGTTGCTCTCTCTTAATAGTTGGTTAGTGGATAATCCAAGCGGTGCTTGGGACTGGACGTAGCCCGCGGGAGGGTAAACCAGGATAAAATTTCTTGTGTTTGTGTGTGATTGTTTCTTGTCTCTATTATTCTCTCTACATGCATATTGTTTATTTCTGCTGTGCATTAATCTTTGCTTGCAGATAATTGAGTTGTTGATTAAGTACCTAGTGAGGTTACACTTATAGAGACTTGCATTTTAGAGGGGTTGATTTTTATTAGCACTTAATTTTTGACAATACTATTCACCCACTCCCCTCTAGTATTGATTGACATCTACAGGATCGTAATAGAGTGTTAATGAAAAATTTGTGCGAGAAAGACAGCGTGAGAAAAACATGTGCGGGCTGTGGTTGGTGGGGTTTTTTATTTTATTATTATTATTATTATTATTATTATTATTATTATTATTATTATTATTATTATTATTATTGCATGTTTTGGCTCTGAAAAATGTTTCTGAAAAATTCTTTAAAAATTACTATAATTCCAAACAAATTAGAAAACTGATGAAAATAATTTTTGTTGAATTTTTCGGGCAATATAATAGTATATTTTGGGGCTAAATCTGTTACGGATTTTTATTTTAGTTTATAAAAAATTTAGCCGATTTTGGCGCTAAAAGTGGTTTCCAGAAAATTCCTTAAAAATTATCGTAACTCTAAAATATTCGAAAACTCAGGAAAATAATTTTTTACCAAATTTTTCGGAACAGAGAATAACAATTACATTTTTTGAGGCTAGATTTGTTTTGATCTCTAAAAATAGAAAAACATTTTTAAACATTTAAAATTATTTTAGTTATCTTTAAACTATAACATACGTATTTACGGATTCAGACCGTCCTAGTAACTAACTTATATTTGTCCCAGTAACTAACTTATATTTTTAGTTTTATAAACGGCATCAATTTCTCAATTTGGGTTAACGATTTCTCACTAAGATTTCTCTTTTCTATTGATTTATAGCATAATTGTTTCCTAAAAATTTAAAGACCCAATTGAATACCAAGTATTATATACCTATGCATCACCCTTTTGGCACTACATACCATAAATCTCTCCTTGCATCCCTCTTGGGCAGTTGCAAATCACATGACCAATTACTTCTTTCCACCAAGTAACCAAGCATTCGCCTTCAAACCAAACAAATGCCCTGATTACATGAGAAGTTTGAACGGTGGCTGGAGAGATCTGGAACTCTAACGGATGGAGATGACTAAAGATCTGACAGCGAATAGATCGAATTCAAACCCTATATTCAGATCAGTATTCTCTCTTTCCTCCATCTCAATATTCATTTCTCTATTTTAGTTTCTGCCTCCCCCCCCCCCCAAACAAATTAGGTTTTTTTATATCCGCCATTTTGTGCTTATTGTTCCTCATTTCACTGCTTGATCTTTTCAAACTAACAAAAACCACTGAAAATTAGAATGCAGTGGAGACAAAATGACTGAAACTGAGGGATACCAAGTTCTTGCAATTGTTTCAGGTCACCTGTCCAAACCCGAAACAAAACGGGCAAAAGTGGTTTCAACCGGAACCTCAATCCCTGGTGCATTGTAAATGCACTAATTTAATTCGATTTTGGATACATAAAATTTGGAAACATGATTACCAATCTAAAATGGATGCATAATGTGTCCATTCTTGTTTAAGTGAATTTTGATCATTTAATCGATTTTGAGTAGGCCAAGCCAAATGAATGGAAGGCAACTCAAGAGGAATGCTTCCTAAGTTAAACCGAGAATAACATATGTAACAAATCCAACGAAGATTGTCAAATACAAAACAAAATGGGAGTACCTGGTTATAATGTAGCTTTTTATGATTTAACCATACCCAGTAATGTTGGATAATGAATCATTTAAGTAAGAAATTTTGATGTGTGTAATTAAATTACTTATTGCCCAATTTAGTGTTCTGGATGGTGCATAGGATATATTGTGGCTTGTCATGTATAATAAGAATTGGCCAATTCCTAATTCGGGTGCAAAAATGAATGTCGTGAAAATTTGATGTGTTTCTGGTCTATTCACGGCGGCGGAGGCGCACGGGGTCCACCGGGCCCACGGTGGCAAACTCGTAATTCCGTATCATCATGGGAGGGCGTTTTGTAAAAGGTTAATTAGGCAATTAGCATATCTTAAGCTCAAGGAACCGGCTGGCCCTATGCATGCTTGGATTGATTTGTGAATTCTTCTTCTTAGATTAATTCTTAGTTAATTGCGCCTTCGATTTGTAGTAGAGATTTAGACTTTCTTCTCTAATAGAAAGTTGGGAGGTTGCCTCTTCTCGACTTGGGGTATTTATTTTTGATTTTCAGAACTGCTAGCAAGCCCCTTAAATTTCTTGATGTAGTCCTGCATTGTTCCATGCAGGATGATTTGATCGGCTGTTGATTGCTGATACTGCCGAGTGGGATGATTTGGCCGGCTGCTGATTGCTCATGCTGCTGAGTGGGAGTCTTTTTGCTTGAGTTTTGGTTTATTAAATTTTAATTTGGTCGCTGGACTTGTAATGAGCCGTGGTCTTGGCCAAGTTACTGGACTAAATGATCTATGGTGACGACGCTTGTGTCCGCTCCCTTATTCATTCAATCCGGTACTCTTTGACCAACCACATTGTAATTTTGTACGTTACTTAATATAGATACTAACTTACCCTGCAAAATATATATATATATACATATATCCTATTTTTATTGATCTTCCACCCAAAATTCCCTCTTTTAGTCCACAAAAAGCCATAATCGTATCAATTTGGTATCAGAGCTCGTTGATCCATGGCGATCACGCGAGCGAAGAAGATCTCGTTGATCCATGGCGATCACGCGAGCGAAGAAGAAAATCGACTTGTTGGAAGAGAGATTTGAAAGATTTGAAAGCAAATATGAAGGCGAGATCCAAGGGATTAAGGAAGGCTTGGAAGGCGAGATCCAAGGCGCGGATGAGCAAACAAGCCTTGAGGATCGGCGGTTCGCACAACTTATGGAGGCCATCCAACAAAGCACAGTGGCGACGATTCAAAGCTTGGTGGCGACGAAGCAAAGTTTGATGTAGGCGCTCGACGAAAAGTTAGATCAGGAAAAAAGGAGAGACATTTGGCGAAGGAGAAGAAAAAGACGAACTTTTTGAAGAATGGCTTCTCTCCGACGCTGTTAATTACTTCGTTGAGGAAGAGGATGAGGCCGCGATGAAAGAGCATCAATTTGGAAACTTCGAAAGCCTCCAACATGTTCGACCGGCGCCATGGCTTGCCGACAGGCCAGCCGACTCCCCCGGAGCCCCGACAGCCTCGACAGACACTACCGACCCATGGTAGTTCCGCCGGCCCAGATGGGGGCCGACAGCCCCCGCCGCCCTATCTGAAGGGCCCGCCGGCCCAGATGGGGGGCCGACAGCCCTCGCCACCCTATCTGAAGGGCCCGCCGACAGCCCCCGCTGCCCAATTTAGGGGCCGACAGCCCCCGCTGAGTTTTCAGGAGTATCCACCGGCCCCGTTTGGGGGCCGACAGACCCAGTTTCAGCCTCAAGATGGTTCCGTCGGATTTTTGCAGCCCCAAGGAGCGCCGCAACAATTTTTTGGAGATCATTCGACGCACCTACCACACCCAGGAGGAGTTTCTGGAGATTGAGAGGGCACCACGGCCCCTCTAGAGCGTCCCAGGAGAACTACGATCGATACCATGTCGATAATCGTGGTGGTGGAGTATGTTGGGATGACACGGCGTGGGAAGGTGTAGGGAGAGGAGCACGGAACCCGGCTGCGAGTTACGAGTATGAGTGGCCTCATCCATTTCAGCAGCGACACCAGGACCATCCACAAGAGTGGGGAGCTCCAAAAGGGTTCTCTGCAAAGAACCAAGTGAGGAAGCTAAAGATGCCCACTTTTTAAGGGTGAGGATCCCGATGCCTGGATATACCATGTGGAGAGATATTTTGAAGTGTCGATGGTACAAGAGGAGGACTGGCTCAAGGCAATGGGTGTCTGCTTGGAGGGAGAGGCATTAGGGTGGTTCCGATTGACACAGCAGCAATGGCCTTTCCACATGTGGGAGGAGTCCACTGCCATCTTACAGAAGTGCTTTAGGGAGGTGCAGACTGGAGACACGAATGACTTACTGGAGCGCTTTAGGGAGTATGGGACAATACAGGACTACATCAAGAAATTTGAGGGGCTTGCTAGCAGAGTACGTGGGGTTTCAGGAGAGTCCCTTGAGGGACGTTTCATGACGGAGCTGAAACCCACCATTAGATCTGAGCTGAGGATACAAAGGCCTACGAATTTACGAGAGAGGATGAATCTGGCCAGGATGATGGACCATCAAGACGAGGAGAGAAGGGCCCGTGGGGCGTGGGGCGTGGGGCGGATCCACTCTTCGAGGACAGGTTCCTACAGGATGACAGAAGACGCCCACCGTCACAGGAGGTACAGTAGCTAGCAAGGAGAATAGGGTTGAATCACGGCCTGGGAGGCAGACGCGGAGGATGACGGAGGCAGAAATTCGTGACAAGCGTGCCAAGGGTCTATGCTTCAAGTGTGATGAGAAGTTTTCTTCATGGCACTGGTGCGGGGACCATACTCTTCATATCCTAATAGTGAATGACGATGATGAGGAGAACGTAGTGGAGCTCGAGGCTGGTGAGGATGAGGAGCAGGAGCACATGCACTTGGACGTAGCAGAGGTTTCCCTCAATTCCGTGGTAGGGTTCACACCGAACCACACAATGAAATTGGGAGGACATGTGGCAGATCTAGTCGTGATTGTGTTAGTGGATAGTAGTGCTACCCACAATTTCATCTCTCGCAGACTAGTAGAGGAGCAGAGGCTACAGCTCAGTGACACGGGGAACTATGGAGTGGTGTTGAGGACAGGTCAGGTGACACAGATCAGCGGTGTCTATCAGGGCGTGGTCGTGACTATTCAGGAGGTACAAATCATCGTTGACTTCCTTCCTTTGGAGTTGGGGAGCACGGATATCATCCTGGGGATGAAGTGGTTGCAGACCTTGTGGGATACAAAGACCAATTGGAAGTTGCTCAGGCTAGAGTATCAGAAGGGAGTGAGGACAGTAGTGTTGCAAGGGGACCCAGCTTATGGCGTTCCATGGTGTCCTACAAAACCATGGCACGCGCTCTTCAGATGTCAGGAAGAGGGTACTTGGTGGAGCTCCAGGGTTGTCAGTTGAGGAGGGGGCTGTGGACCAGGAGCAGGAGTTGGCGCCTGAGTTGGAGCAGTTGCTAGGTCAGTATAAGGATGTTTTTCAGACTCTGCAGGGTCTCCCACCACACCGGGATCATGAGCACGACATAGTTCTACGGAAGGGGTGTCCCCCATCAACGTGCGGCCCTATAGATATCCTCAAGTGTAGAAGGATGAGATTAAAAGGATGGTAGGGAAAATGTTGTAGGCAGGAGTGATTCAGCCGAGTGTGAGCTCATTTTCTAGCCCAGTCTTGCTCGTGAAGAAGGATGGTAGCTGGAGATTCAGTGGATTACCGGGCCCTGAACAAGGAAACTGAGCCTGACAAGTTTCCTATCCAAGTAATCAATGAGCTGCTGGACGAGCTTCATGGCGCGGCGGTGTTTTCAAAGATAGACTTGAAGTCTGGGTACCACCAGATTCAGATGAGGGAGTGGACGTGCCGAAGACCGCGTTCAGGACACATAAGGGGCATCACGAGTTCCTCGTCATGCCTTTTGGTCTAACGAATGCCCCAGCAACGTTTCAGGCCTTGATGAACAAGGTTTTACGGCCCTACTATTTGCGGAGCTTTGTGCTCGAAGTTTTTGACGATATACTCATATATAGTCGTAGCTTGGAGGAGAATGTAGGGCATTTACAGGCGGTGTTGCACGAGCTGCAGGAGCAGCAGCTGTTTGCCAACAGGAAGAAGTGCATCTTTGGACAGCCGCATTTAGAGTAATTGGGACACGTGGTGTTAGCTGAGGGGGTGGCAACAAATCAGGAGAAGATTTCAGCGACGTTGGAATAGCTGCAACCCACGATGTTACGAGGCCTACGAGCTTCTTGGGCCTCACGGGATATTAGCGTAAGTTTGTCCAGGAATACAGCACAATTGCATGGCCATTAACAGAGCAGCTCAAGAAGGACAACTTTCATTAGGGTGAGGCGGTGACTTATGCGATCCGCTAGGGTTTTGATGATAAAAGGGGAATTTTTATTGGAAATTCAGATCTGAAAATAGCACAACTCTACTACAAATTCAACAACTCGCTAAATAACCACTACGAATGTATAGAACAACTAGCTAAGGATTAATCTAAGGGAAATAGGGAGAATCCTAATACAATTTATTTAAGAACTAAAGGAATAAACTAGAGGGAATTCTCAACAAATCTCGCTTAACCCCCATTAGGGCCGGCTCTAGGCTATAAATAGAGCAACATTACAATACTTGTTTATCTACAAAAATACCCCATGCCAAAAGACACAGCCGCATCACTATTCGCCCCTGAAAACCCACTTTATCCTCAAGATGGTGTGAAGTGTGTGGACGGGCTATTCCACATGTAGGTTCTCTTGATCCTCTTCATCGCCAGTTTCCAACAATATCACGCCCTCTCCATCCTCTTCATCGTCATTCACTATCAAGATCTAAAGAGTACGGTCCCCGCACCAGTGTCCTGAAGTAAACTTCTCG
Source organism: Scilla litardierei (assembly GCA_030789695.1). NCBI lineage: Eukaryota > Viridiplantae > Streptophyta > Magnoliopsida > Asparagales > Asparagaceae > Scilla > Scilla litardierei. The sequence goes on from CM061131.1 coordinate 99,312,763, forward strand.
TCGTATTTGGAACACGGACCCTTGGCTCGCTTGTCACGAATCTCCGCCTCCGTCATCCTCCGTATCTGTCCTCCAAGCCGTGGTTCCGCCCACTTCTCCTTGCTAGCCGATGCCCCGTCGGTGGGTGTGGCTCCACCTGTGGCCGCCTTCTATCCCCTTACAGTATCCTGCCCTCGAAGAGAGGTGCCTCCACATGCCCCGCGGACTCTCCTTTTCGTATCCTGATGGTCCTCCACCATCCTCGATGAAGTCATCATCTCTCGCAGATCCCCGGGCTTCAGTTGTCTCAGTCCCGATCAAATGGTGGGTTTTAACCCCCTTCATAAAGCACCCCTCTAAGGACTTGATACTCACACGCACTCTACTACATAGCATTTCAAACTTCTTGATGTAGTCTCTCAAAGTCCAATCCTGCCGCAATGCATACAACCTTTCATAAGCTTTACCAGTATGCACCTCCCCGAAACGCTCTAGCAAGAGAGTATTGAACTCCACCCACGTCTGCTGCTGTGCATACAACAAATCAGCATGCATACAACCTCTGCTGATGTGTCCATTTAAACCATCTCAGCGCCTCGCCCTCCAAGCAGACTCTCACTGCCCTGAGCCAGTCCACCTCATGTATCATGGCCACCTCAAAATACATCTCCACCCGATACAACCAACCGTCAGGATCCTCTCCTTCGAACACTAGCATCTTCAGCTTCTTCATCAGATTCTCCCCAGCAAATCATCCTCTCTCATGTGGATGGTCATGGTGTCTCTGCTGAAACTGATGCGGTCCCTCGTACATATATCCTGCGGCTAGATTCCGAGATACGTCATCTGCACCATCATACGGTAAGTTGCCCCAAACTGCTCCACCACCCAAATCGTCCCCAAACTGTCGTCCATAGTTCTCCTGGTGTGCTCTGTTGGGACCCTGATGCCCCTCCAGTCTCCTCTCATTCCCCCAAAAGGCGGAGGGAAGGTCGTTGGTCCCCCGAAAAATTGTTGGTGTGCTCCGGGCGGCTGGAAGGCTCCAACGGTCTCATTCGGTGGCTGAAACGGCTATGGCTGCGTCTGTCAGGCCCGTACCAGACCCACTGGGCCACTGAAAAGGGGGGTGGGGCCTGTCGGCCCCCCTTTTGGACCGGCGGGCCCTCAGAATCTATCGGGGTCTGTCGAGCCCACATAGGGGTCAGTGGCCCCTCCAATAGGGTCGGTGGTGCCTGTCGACCCCAAATCTAGGTTGGCGGCCCCTCGTTTGCTGCGCCTGGGCTATCAGAGCCCCGTTCGGGGCTGGCAGGGGCTGCCGACCCCAGATCTGGGTCGGCGGCCCCCGCTAACTGCTATCGGGGCTGGCGGCCCCTGTCGACCCCCCCCCCTCTGGGATACCGGGGGGTTAGTCGGCCCCCCGGGGGTTGGCGCACCCCCAGCGGTGGAGGCGTGGCCAAAAAGGCCCTCTGGCCATCTGGATCTGTTGTCCTTCACTGTTGGAGTGCGCAGAAGCCTCCGATCTGGTGGTTCACCCCCTCGGCCCCCTCTTCGTCTTCCAAAAAATATGCATTGGCATCGTCGAGGAGTCCCTCTACAAAGACATCTTCATTCTCCTTCCCTTTCACCAAAGGTGGCTCCTTTTTGCTTCGACCAAGCCTTTCGTCCATCGCTTCCAACAAACTAAGTCTTGTTGCCGCCGCCGTTTGTTGTATGGCCTCCATAATTTGCTCGAACAGCCGATCTCCAATGCTTGCGTGTTCTCCCACATTTTTCTTGATCTCTTGAATCGCCTCGTCAAATTTGCTCTCGAACTTTTCTAGTTTCTCCTCCAAGAGATCAATCCGCTCCTTGTATCTTGTTGTCGACATGGTTCTCAACGCTCTGATACCAAATTGAAGGGATCCGTTAGGGTTTTGATGATAAAAATGGAATTTTTATTGGAAATTCAGATCGGCAAATAGCACATCTATACTACAAATTCACTGCTCGCTAAATAACCACTACGAATGGATTGAACAACTAGCTAAGGTTTATTCTAAGGAAAATAGGGAGAATCCTTATAAAATTTATCTAAGAACTGAAGGGATAAACTAAAGGGAATTCTCAACAAATTTCGCATAACCCCCATTAGGGCTGGCTCTAGGCAATAAATAAAGAAACATTATAATACTTGTTATTTTACGAAAATACCACGAGTCAAAAGTCCCAGCCGACTTGGAGTCTGGGTACCACCAGATTCGGATGAGGGCGGCTGACGTGCCGAAGACCGCGTTCAAGACACATGAGGGGCACTACGAGTTCTTTGACATGCCTTTTAGTCTTATGAATGCCCCAGCGACGTTCCAGTCCTTGATGAACAAGGTTTTCCGGCCCTACTTGTGGAGCTTTGTGCTCGTAGTTTTTGATGATATACTCATATATAGTCATAGCTTGGAGGAGCATGTAGGGCATTTGCAGGTGGTGTTGTATGAGCTGCAGGAGCAACAGCTGTATGCTGACGTGCGTTTATATTTTATATATTCACGCACGTCTTCTCCGTGATTTCCCGACGTTTTTTGTTATTTTGAGTCCGTCTTTTTGGGATTTTTAGTTCCTTTTCACTTTCGTTGTGTTTTTGTGTTTTTGTGTTTTTGCAGGATTGCTGGCGCAGGGGACATACAACGCTAACATCACGAGTCCCCGGAGCAACGGGAGGTGTCGTACGAGACCCTGGGAGCCAATCTTTAAGGATAAATCATGTATTAGCTCCCAACCGATCGGTTCGTGCAGACGTATCAGACCCGAAGGAGCACATCCACCCGATTGGTTCAACGATCGGGTGGATCCGACACAACTCTGTCTTTTGTGCGCCAACTCCACCCGATCTGTTGACCTGTCAATCGATCGGGTCACCTGTAGCAGAAGCTTCCCCAGCTCGAGAACCCAACGACCCATCCGATCGGTTCAGCGATCGGGTGGGGTTATTCAGAGCCGAAGGCCTATTCCAACCGTTGCCTCACCCGATCGGGTGAGCGTTTATTTTTGTCTTTTTGTGGGAATATTCCCTGGCATTTTGCCAGAATGTATAAATAGCCCTAGGTTTTCCAGAAAACGTAATCCACATTTTTCTTAACTGTTTTTTTAGGGTTTTGACTGTTGTGAATTTATTTTCAGTTGTAAGTTTCTTGATTGCTTTGATACTTTAATATTGCGTTTATAATACCATTTGCTACACTAATTTATTGTTTGATTCTCATTTTGATGGCTGAAATTTGTTTCGTTGCTTCTATCGCCATGATTAGTGAGTAGTTTCCAAATCTGGGACATTGGTGGAAGCCCCTTCGTGGGTTCTCCCTAGAACGACCATAGGATTAGGGATTCGATAGGAGATAGGGATTTAGATGATCACGCGGGGTGGTTTATTGTCTCTGGCGAGAGAAAGACCGCCTTTGACCGTCGGGTCAAGGGGAAATAAAACGGGAGTTTGATCCCCTAGCCACAGCTCACACCCATAGCATAGACATTGATTCCTCGCGCGTGGAAAAGGCTTGGACGAAAGGTTGGGAGCAATCGTTGCGAGCTTAGTGCTCCCGGAGTCGGTCGATGCTGGGCATGGGAATGCCCACCGTCCGAACCCGGGTAGACCTAGCGTATCATCCTGGGCATCGACCGGAATATCGGGTCCATGGGACGCTAGGTACCACTTTTAGAGGCAACGTCTCACAGCTAAACCCTAGAATCCGATCGCATTTCTATCCGTCGGTCGTAATAGAGAGAACTCATGATAGGGCGGAAGCCAAAGTCCTAAGTTGCCCTTTTTATCTCTTACACCTTTGCATTAATTTTCTATCGTGACAACCCATCAAGCGATTTAGCTAGCTCACCCACCGGGTAATCAGGATCCCAATTGCTCACAAGCACATCACACGCCTCCCTGTGTTCGACCCCCAAGCCACACCTAGACACCGTGCGCATGCGGTTACAAATTATAATCCTAGTATCCCCGTTCCGATTTGATTGCAAACGGACGACGGTCAAGCTTTATGGCATCGTTGCTGGGGAGGCAACGTGCTTGTTTCATTTAGGACCATGTCATCCTGAGACTAGCTCATATCCCTACCCCGTGATAATTTTCACATTCTACACTTTTATTTTTATTCTTTATTCTTTATTCTTTGTTTTTGTTTTTATTTGGCATTATACCATGCACGCTTCACAGGTATATCTGATTTTTCATACGCATGAACTCGAGAAGTCTTGACGACTTAGTTCCTTTAGATCCCGAGATCAACGCCGCCGTAAGGCGTTTGAACGCTGAGAGAAGGAGAAGAGAAGAAATCACCGCCATGGCAGAAAATATCACTCCTCAAAAGTCCTTGCTTGAGTACTCGATGCCGTCCATTGGGTACACGTCCAGCATCCGACCTTCGGCCATTACGACCGGAAATTTCAAGCTGAAGTCATCACTCGTGGCTTGGACCGAGCAGGACCAGTTTTCTGGAGATCCTATGGAGAATCCGATCAAGCACCTGGACTCATTTCTGGAGAAGTGCGAGACGTTCAAAATCAATGGCGTGTCAACCAAGGCGATCCGGTTGAGATTGTTCACATTCTCTCTGCGGGACAATGCAAAGCAATGGCTGAAGGGGAAAGACCCCAACACGTTCACAACCTGGGAGCGGCTCTCAAATGCATTCCTAACAAGTTCTTCCCTCCGGGGAAGACGATGAAGCTAAGGAGCGAAATCTCCTCATTCTCCCAGGCAAGCCATGAACCCCTGCATGAAGCGTGGGTGAGGTATAAGGAAATGCAGAGAAAATGCCCTCACCAAGAGCTCCCCCGCTGACAGAATATCAACTTGTTTTACAATGGACTGAGGGACGACTTGAAGTCGTCCATGGATACCGCGACGGTTGGATCCTTCATGGCAAGAAATGAAGTAAATGCCGGAAATATTCTGGAAAATATGGCATCGAACAATGAGAGGTGGAGCGATGAACGTGATACACCGAAAGCTGGAGGAATGCATCGAGTTGAAGAAGTAGATAAGCTATCGAGCAAATTTGATTTGCTTTCGACTCAGATTTCAGCATTCAGGGTTGGAGCCGGTGGCGTTAACCCTCAGCATGTAGCAGCGGTAGAAACTGAAGTAATTGGAGATTTCGATGGTGGAGACATCTCGGCCCCCGTGGATCAGGCGAGTGCCCTATTTTACAATCCGACGGGAAATGCACCCTACCCACCGAGGACGAGTTCCAATCACGCATATTCTCCCAACAACCGGAACCATCCCAATTTCAGCTACAGGACACCGTATCAGCAACCTCAGCAGCAGCAGCTATATCAACCTCCACCTCAACAACAATTGTATCAGCAATACCCTCCTCGAAATCAGCAACCTCCGCCCCAACAACAGCGAGTGGTCTCTCCAATTGAGAACACCCTGACTCAGTACATTGCTAATCAGGAGGAGGTCACTCATCAGTTTCAGCTTGGGCAGAAGGCTTTGGCCGATTAAGTGACCCAGCTGGGGTTACAAGTGGCCAGCCTCCAGAGGGCACAAGGACAGCTGCCGGGTCAACCGGAGGTTAACCTAAGGGGACCAAGCCAAACTCTAGCCTTGACACATGGTCAAGCAAATGTCTCCGCCATTGTCCTGAGGAGTAGAACGAAGATTCCGGTGCAGGAGACCGAGAGAGATAATGGAACCATTGGCCAACGAGAAACCAAACATAGAAATGAGCAACAATGGAGCTTCTGCATCGAACCTCGTGACTCCGAAGAGAGTTTCTGGAGAGAAGAAGAATGAGGACGACGACTCAAGGGTTTTCATACCTTCAGTACCATTTTCTCATAGGCTTGCCAAAGCCAAAATTGATGAGAAGTATGGCAAGTTCTTCGAGATGGTGAAGGACCTGAGTCTGCAAATCCCGTTTCTGGAAACGATACAGACCATCCCCTCGTATGCAAAATTTCTGAAGGACCTTGTGACGAAGGGGACGAGAAATGAAAAAGTGGTCCCAACTGCGGAATGTAGCGCCCTGATCCAACGAGCAAATCCGCCGAAACTGAAGGACCCAGGAAGTTTTTCTATCCCATGCTCCATAGGGGAGGTACCAATTAATAGAGCACTTGTCAATCTGGGAGCGAGTGTCAGTTTGATGCCCCTATCGTTGTATAAGAGGATCAATATGGGTGACCTTGAACCCACGGGGATGACTCTGCAGCTCGCAGACAGATCAGTGAAGTACCCGGTGGGTGTAGTCGACGACTTACCAGTCAATGTCAGCGGTGTGCGTGTGCCAGTCGATTTCGTGGTTATGGACATGCCTGAGGATAATCACACACCGATTATCCTCGGAAGACCCTTCATGACAACCGCAGGCGTACTCATCGACGTTAAAAAGGGGGAGCTGTCCTTAAACGTCGGAGATCAGAAAGTAGAATTTGACTTGGCGATGTCGATGAAATCACCACCGGAGGAGCCCAAGTGCAACCTACTGGAGATAGAGGAAGAAAGAGTAAATGAAGCAGGGGCTTGGGAAGTTCTTTCAAGGAACCCCCCTGAAGGCTGGGATAGAAACAAGGAGTGGACTAGTTTGGATGGAAAGAAAGTTCTTGAGCCGAAATGTATCTCACCGTCAACCCCCGGACCTGGAAAGAGAGCTCAAACGAGGAGCAAGCAGTGTTATCAATGGCGAATGGAGGCCTATGGCGGTGAGTCAAAAATCCGCCATAAACATATGGCGGATGGTGTAGCGGCCTATGGCGAACGGGGCCTATGGCGGACAGAAATATATATATATAATTATATATTAACTAAAAATTTACATATTCATGAATTGACACATGTTCTAGTATAGTAGTATGTCATTGCATGAAAAAGTGCATACTATTCTTGGAAAAGCAATTGACACATTCTAATTTTGTCAACTAATCTACAATTCTACACATTTCAGGCATAACAAAGATGAAGGTGTATTGAGTTGACACTTACAGAACCACAACTGCTGTCATCATTGCTTCAAAGTATGGGTATCCGACATCAACTGGTCGACAATATTCGGATCATTGCTTCAAAGTTCCAACTCAAAGGAAGAAACCTGCTGCCATCGGACATCATTGCTTCAAACTTCAAAGTTCTGTGAAAGACATCCTACAGATGTCAGTTGGCGACATTTCTCCTTGTATTTGTATTTATAGCAACTAGCAAGATATGTCAAATGTGTTACCACCAATAGTGAAAGAAAACACAAAGAAAAAAGAAAAGTCTAACCTGAGTCACCGACTCACCTGACTCCTCTAGTTCCACGATTCCATCAAATTCACACATGCAGTATGCACACAAACCTAACTTGGAACATACAATTCATAAAAACACCATAATAAAAGATATAATTCACCCAACATTCCAACAAAGAGTCCATACTCAAGAGAGTCCATACTCAAGACAAGACACAATGTTATGACAAAAGTAAAACTAATCATCCTCATCCACACCCCACTCCTCTTCCCCAATATAATCATTCTCCTTGTCAGACAAGGAGGCATAACCTTCAGCTTCTTCTCCTTCGGAAGTCTCAAAATTAACATTTGGCAATTCTTCATCTGAGTCCTCACTAGTATCATCCAAATCTTCTTCTTCTTCTTCACATTGAACCGCTTTTCCTTTCCTAGTTGAAGAAGCCCCTCATCTGCCTCTTGTAGAAGGTATGTGAGATGCGCGGCATGCACCACTTGCCGGTTGCTTCCTTTTGTTACGCCTAGTATACATTCTAGGCTCTCCAATCTCTGAAGCCCTATAAACTTCTCCCCATGTAAGTGCATCATCTCCCTCAAAAACCATCTCATCTTGAGCTTCAGCATTATCTCCATCCATCTCTCCAACAAGCCACTCATTACATTCATCAATATCATTGAGGCTAATTGGATCAACTTCATCCTTAAGGTTGTATCTTCGTTTGAGTGCTTGATTATACTTGACATATACCAAGTCATGCAATCTCTTATGCTCAAGCCTATTCCTTTTCTTAGTATGAATCTGCAACAGTGAGATAAATAATTAATGAGTAATCATAAGGAAAATTTGGAGTTAAAAATATTGATTAAAAGAAAACTGATTACTTGCTCAAAGACGCTCCAATTACGTTCACAACCGGATGCACTACAAGTCAAGCTTAAGATCTTAATAGCTATTTTTTGCAGATTGGTGGTTGATGAACCATATAGTCGCCACCATTGAGCTACAAAGCCAAAGAAAGTATGTTAAATACTTCAGTAAATTGCTTAAAGAAATTAAGATTAAAGAATAGAAATTTAGTAGTTGTATTTGCTTTCTTTCTTACCCGGTGAAACAGTTTTCCTCATTGATATGGCAATATCACTCCCAAACATCTCACCCGCAATCTTATAAGTGTGCAACTCTAACATGATCTTTTGCTCCACCTCTAGATTTCCTACCAACTTATTGATGCATGCATATAATCCCCTTATAATCTCACTATCAAATTCCATATGAGTGTTGTCATAGAAAAACTCCGAATTCAAAAAGTGGGCAGCCGCATGCAATGGCCGATGAAGCTGAACATTCCATATTCTATCAATGATTTCAAACACATCTTTGTATCTACTCTCATTATTATTAAAAGACTTCATAATTGTTTCCTTTGCCTTGTCCATTGCTTCATATATATAGCCCATAGCTGGCTTTCTCTCACCATCAACAAGCCGAAGCACTTTCACAAGAGGAGCCATGACTTTTAGTATATACACTACATGCTTCCAAAAACTTGGCATCAATACTATTTTACTTGCTTCACGTCCCTTTTGTTTGTATTCCACTCATTCGAGACAAACATCTTTCTAAGATTTGATTTCTCTTGGTGAATCCTTTCCAATGAAAGAAAAGATGTTGCAAATCGGGTGACCGCATGCCTCACTAACTCCCTTTTGTTTGTAAAGTACCTCAACAAACTCAAAGTGCTTGAATGGCTATAAATAAAACCAACTAGAGAGATTGCATGTTGAATTGTCTTCTTTATATTGGAAAGTTTACCAATATCCTCTAACATTAAGTCTATGCAATGTGCTGCACAAGGAGTCCAATAAATTTTGGGTCTTTTTTCCTCCAATTTCTTGCCGGCAAGAACATAATTACTCCCATTGTCCGTTATGACTTGGACAATTTTTTCCTCTCTAATTTCCTCCACAATAGAATCAAGCAATTCAAATAACTTCTCTCCGGTCTTCACAAAGTTTGACCCATCAACAGACTTGATGAACATTGTCCCGGCAGGAGAATTCACCAAAAAGTTAATCAAACATCTTTGCTTCCTATCGGTCCAAGCATCTGACATTATGGAGCACCCAAAACTGGCCCACTGCTCCCTGTGACCTTTCATCAAATTATTGGTGTACTCCAACTCCTTTTGAAGGAGTGGGACTCTTATATCATGAAAGCTTGGAGGTCGTAAATGCGGTCCATAACTTCCAATAGCTGCAACCATGTCATGAAAGCTTTGCAATTTGATTATATTGAAAGATAGCCCAGCTTGATACCAAAATCGTGCTATATACTGGTGGACCCTTGCCGTAGCTTTTTTGTCACAAGCTTCTCTTATACTTGTTTCCTTCAATTTCTCCTTTCGATTTTTTGCAATTGCGGTTTCTGGACGTCTACAAAAGAGGTCCATGGGTCCCTTCAAAGCAGCCTTCTTCCCCTCATTAGAACCACTAGGAGGTATTTCAGCATCTAATTCTATAAAGTCACCTTCCTCCAATATAGTATCTTCTTGAACTTCTTCAACTTGCATTATTTTTCGGATTGTTTCGCTCTCCTTCGTTTTCTTATTCTTCTCAATTGCCCACAACTCTTCTCTAACTTCTTTTGGGCACCTTGTGCAAGCTGAAACATTGCCCTTCTTTCCCATTAGATGTTGCTTTCCTCTTGTAATTCCTCCTTTCATAATCTTCTCGCAGTAATTACATATAACCTCATTGGTGTCATTTTCTTTCACTTGATGGCAATGCTTCCATCCTATATCTGACTTATTACTCTTAGTAATAGAGTTTGAAGAGGCATGACTTTGATTTGAAGTGTTTGACATTGCTTCAAGCTGAAAAAAGCACAAAAAACAGTGAGTAAAATTAATAGAGAAAATAGTAATAAAAATAAGAACAACTAAAACAGTAAGAAAATTAAAAAAGAAAATTAAACAAAGAAGTAGTGTATGTTCATCCATACCATTGGGACAACTTACAAATGGATATAGGCCAATGTTGTTAGCAAATAGTTTTTTACTGACAGTGCATATTATTATGCAATGACCATACACCAATACAAACATTAAAATATACATGGAAAGAACCCCACAGCCACTAATCAAATGCTAGCAGTTAACTTCATCTTTTTTAATGTAGTATCAAGTTCCATCCATTCAACCACTATTAAGGACTTATTTTTGTGAGGATTAAACTGACAGGAAAATCTTGAACAGCCCAAATCAGAAACAAACGTCTTTCGAGTATAAAATTCCTATTAGCATTCCAAATCTAACAAACTCCAGAGATCAACCCATTGATTATTCATAATCAATAAGTTGAAGCCATGGCCGCCGGAATTAGCCACAAAACAAAGGAAACGAAAGAAGGGAAGAGGAAGAAAGAAAAAAGGAAAAAATTAACGAGCTGCCTTCGTCGTTGGAAGGAAGAAAGAAAGAAATGAAGGGAAAAAGGAAGAAACGAAAAAAAAGAAACAATACCTGATTTTCATCGCGCCGCCGTCGTCGAGGCCCCGTCGTTGCGCCCCCGTAGTCGAGGCCCCGTCGTCGCCCCCGTAGTCGCGTCGTCGACCTAGCTTCGTCGCGCCGTCGTCGACCTAGCTTCGTCGCGCCGCTGCCATCTTCATGCTGTCGTCTTCCCCCTTTTCTTTTGAAGGCTAGGGCACTGCTGCGGGATAAGAGAGGATAAGAAAACGAAGGGTTAAAAAGATAAGTCAGTTGTAAAATATTAAACAGTTATTTTAAAAAATTAAAAAATTAATTTTTTTACCTGAACCCCAAAAACCCGCCATAGCCGCAATGTAACGCCACGACGCTACTTTCGTGGCGGCCGCCATGGCGGAAAAAGCGGAACCCGACATTTCCAAGCCAATATCGGATGGCGAATCGCGATTGGGCCAAAAGGCACCACGCCATTGCGCCATGGCGGGCGTGACGGCGCCATTTGATAACACTGGGAGCAAGGGGAAAGAGCCTCTGACGCTCACTGGTGGAGAAATACAGATTTTGAAAAGAGTGTCGAGCGTCGCCAGCACGAAAGAGAAACCCCCAGATATCACCAATGGGGAGTTGTCGAGATCATTCACCTGTCGCCGCTGTCAACAATCAGGAACTCCGCCCCCAACAGCTGAGAGGACGCCGACCGTTGGGCGTCACCCGTACAAACCACCATGAAAATCATGACGGGAGTCGAGCAAACGACTATAAACAACAGCGCTTCATGGGAGGCAACCCATGTTCTGAACTTCTGTCGGTTTTAGATAGGATTAGTTTACTAATTTTTGTGAATAAATTTTGTTGTGGGGACTTTTGTGGGGATACTTAGCAATTTTTATACTTTTGGCGCAGGATTTACTCCACCCGATCGGTTCATACATCAACCGATCGGGTGGATCGTTTCAGTAAGTAGCAGACTTCTGTCGGAGAGCGAACCGATCGGGTGATGGAGAGAGCAACCAGTTCGCTGATCAGGTTGTGAAAACGGAAACTTGGAGTATTCTTCGGAGAGCGGTCAACCGATCGGGTGAGATCTCACCCGATCGGTTCACATGTAGCAGCTGATCTAACAGATTTTTTTTGAAAATTTATCCAACCGATCGGGTGAACTTCACCCGATCGGTTCACCCAACCCCTATAAATACCCCCATTAACCGACTTCGTTTCACCCAACCTCCAACTTCTTCGTTCGAGCGGTTCGTTTTTTCTTCTTCCTAATCGATCTCCTTCCTCACTCTCACTACTCCCAATCGCCTTTTCCCACTTCCTCCACCACTCTCCGACCATCCGAACCCTCCGTCAACCACGTTCGATCCACAAATCACCCAAAAACCCTAACCCTAACCCCAAATTTTCAAAAATCTATGTTCTCTTTGGATTGACATGCGGCGGCCCCCCGAATCACTTCATCGTGCATCGCAAAGTCTTTTTGGAGCTAAGAGTCGCATCATCGCTGGGTAAACTCGCTCCATAGCTTAATTTTTACATTGCCCAGGGATTTATATATTGTCTCTTTGTCATTTGTTGTGTGCGTCATATATCATCCTGCATATCACACCCAATCGCCGCAAAATCATGGCAAAAGACAAAGACAAGGGTAAAAAAATCATGGAGGAGAAACCGTCTCGCAAGAGACAACGGGCCCCACGTTCTACGCGTGGACGTGTTCCTCCACCACCGCCTACCCAACCACAACCCTAACCAATCATACATGTGGTAGACCCAATGCTAGGACCGCAGGGAGTTTGTTTTCTGAGCCAGGCGCACAAAGACTTCTATTCTCACCTCAACCGACGTTCTCACCTAGCCACCAAGTTTGCCCATGATCAAACCCTACACGATCTCGGTGTTTTCATCGAAGTCGAATCCCTTTTCACAAACTTAGGTTGGCTTGGTTTCTTCCACTCACATGCCACATCCTACCCCGCTCTCACATTAGAATTTCTCTCTACTGTCAAAATTGAGAGGGGGTTGAATATTGATTTTCGCCTTCGAAACCGAAACTTCCGTGTCCGTGTCCGTGTGACCACAATCAATGATATCTTCGGTTTCTCCAATCTAGAGGGCAGCATCCTCCCCAACGAATTTCATGCTGGCTTTGATGTCGACTTCTTTTGGGGACGCCTCACATTGCACGCCCACCATCCTAGGGGCAAGGCCAAAGCCTCCTCTATTATCCACCCGGTTTTCCATCTTGCCCGTCGCATCATATCGAGCACATTCTTTCCACGGGATGAGTCAGGCACTGTGACAATCCCAGATTTATTCATTCTATTGGCGATGACCTTTCCATCGTTCTCGGTGTTGACGGGATTACTTTCGAGGCACCGCACGTACGCATCAATGCCGATGCGTTGCTGATTCAAAAGCTCATTGATATTAGCCGCGCAAACAAAGGAAAGTATTGCTGCGGTGGGCTCATCACCATCATTGCACTACACCCTCCCTTCAACATCGTGATTCCCCCCGACCTGCCGCGTGCCCCAGGATCCACCTATCTTGATATCGATGTCCTGAGGCACACCTATATGATCAAACCGCTAGGCAGCGGTCGGTTTGCTTTCCATTATGGCCACCCCCTGCTCCTTACACCATTCTCTCCAACCCTGACCGTGTATCCATCGAGCTTCCGGGAGATTGGTCATTTCCACCAGACCCTGAGTTTGTGGGGGGGCTACACCTTCAGTTTTCTCTCCGTGACGCTCCTAGACCACCTTCCCCTGCCGTCCACTTGGGCGAGCAGGATATCCCTGCGTTCAGAGGAGACCCTGGGCTGGACCTAGTAGCACCACCCTGACTGCTACTACCGTTTCTTCCGAGGCCCTGATAACGGCCCTGCATGGCCTGGCCTCTCATGTCGACACACCCATTACTTCCTACACACACTCTGTCGTGTGCCTCGCTACTTCTGCTCGCCTCGCTCTCGAGGCCGAGATGCTGCCTTGTGCTGGAGCATCCTCCTCGACCTCCTCGGATCCATCCATTTCCTTCTTATCACATCCTCATTTCCTCGCACTCGAGCGAAACGTCGCTGCCATTCTCCGCCTTCTTACCTATGTCCACGGTCCCCCACCACCGACTCCACCCCATCACCTCCTCCATCACCCCCTAGGCGATCATCTCCTCCCCCCACCACTGTTTCCCTTTCCGCAACCTTTCACTTCTATCACCGCATCCTACTCGCATCGCAGGATGCCGATCGCTATGCGCGCGAAATCACTACCCACACCCCCCTCGTCACTCGCCGAATCCTTACCACCTGCCGTTACCACAGACACCCCACCCATCATTCATACCCCCACCGAGCCCATCCGTCCACCATCTCCACCTCTTTCTCCACTTCTTCGCACACCCATCACCTCTCCCTCCCACACCCCTCCAGCCTCTTTCGAGGAGGATGAGGAGCCTGCCGCTCCTGCACCTTGATTTCCCTTTTTTCTGATTTTCCCCCTAGCCATTTGTTCTGCATTATCTTGATCATATCTTTTTTTAGCATTATTGAGATCAGCTTGGGGGAAATCAATTTTTTGTGATTGTCGTGACGCCACTTGTTTGTGGTGTGTTTGTTTGTGTGTCTCTGTGTATATCTTATATATAATTCGTGTTACTATTTCTTTTCTTTTCTTTACTTTTCTATATCTCTTCTTGTGTGCTTTTCATGTTTTTCCCGTTTCTTTGACGGTGTGTACTTCTCTCCCATTTTTCATTGTCCTCACGTATTTATTCATATTGCATTGAGGGCAATGCAATGTTCAGCTTAGGGGAGTCGCACCATGTGCGTCAGTTGTGTCTTTTTCACCGTTTTTGAGTTGTTTTTCATCGTGTTTTTCTTTTTCTTTTTCTTTCCTTTCTTTAATTCTCCCTCTCCTAGAGATGACCCCACATGATGAACTGCCACGGAACCATACACACTTAGCTTAGCTATAATAATCATTCTCACTAACCCTAGGAAGCCGAGTCCTATTGCATTTTATGCTCCGTGGGTTCACTTTGCTTTTGTGTGAGTTGCGTGTCATGACTAGCTTAGTTGGTGTGCTTTTACGTTGTGATTTTGTTTTATATACATGTCATATCATGCTTAAATTTCGAGTATGCGGTATTTTGCCTCCACGACATGCTTCTTTATGCATGAATTATTTACATATTTACGCTTCAATTCGCATGTGTCAGGACTCTACCAATAGGACTAGAATAACTCATTTTGCTTATGCTCTGATTCGCGAAAAATTTTCCTTTTGCCCAAGTGTTTAGAATTCGAATTCTTTTTTTGTTTTACTCGGTGCAAATCCCCTCGTCGTGTACTGTTCTTCCACTTCGGAGAGTACACAACTTTGCCAAAATCCAAAAATCCAAAAAAAAAGAGAAAAGAAAGAACATGTATAGCCAAAATCAAAAAAAATATATATATATATACCCAAAAACCCAAAAAAATTCCTGTTGTGAATATTACTCCTATCGTCGAGAATAAAGGGAAGGCGAGAATTTACACCAAGTGCTCTCCTCCACACCTACTAAACCCCCTTAGTTTTCGAACACACTTGGCATAGGAGCTTTCTAGCGATCATCTAGGCATTCGTGTGGTAATTCCCTAGTTCCTAGCAGTAGTGTCCCTTACACATGATATGTTTCTATTCTTACTCTACTCTCATACATGCTTGAGCTATTATTCACCGCTAACTCGAATTGATTCGATATTTGGGTCATTCTATGGGTATGTGTATATGGGGCTTTATTGCACAATTTAGATAGTTACACCGTCTGCTAGCTCACGACCTCACCCATTTGCGCTTCACCGCGTGGACCCACGACACTAGTAGGGACTCATATTCCTGGGTTCAGTGTGATGCTTATCGCATGCTTGCTTAGTGTGGCGTGTTAGTTTTCGCTGGCTCTGACGGGTGATCTAGGATTTCCTTTCCCTTTTTCTGTTTCTTTCTTTCTATCTTCCCCTCCGAGCGCCTATTCTCCCTCGTCTTCCTTGAGAACGAGGAAGGGCTCAGCTTGGAGGATTTTGACGTGCGTTTATATTTTATATATTCACGCACGTCTTCTCCGTGATTTCCCGACGTTTTTCGTTATTTTGATTCCGTCTTTTTGTGACTTTTAGTTATTTTTCACTTTCGTTGTGTTTTTTGTGTTTTTGCAAGATTGCTGGCGCAGGGGACATACAACGCTAACATCACGTGTCTCCGGAGCAACAGGAGGTGTCGCACGAGACCCTGGGAGCCAATCCTCAAGGATAAATCATGTATCAGCTCCCAACCGATCGGGTGGACAGATCCACCCGATCGGTTCGTGCAGACGTATCAGACCCGAAGAAGGAGCACATCCACCCGATCGGTTCAGCGATCGGGTGGATCCGACACAACTCTCTATCTTTTGAGCGCCAACTCCACCCGATCGATTGACCTGTCAACCGATCGAGTCACCTGTAGTAGAAGCTTCCCCAGCTCGAGAACCAACGACCCATCCAATCGGTTCAGTGATCGGGTAGTGTTATTCAGAGCCGAAGGCCTATTCTAACCGCTGCCTCACCCGATCGGTTGATGTTTCAACCAATCGAGTGAGCGTTTATTTTTGTCTTTTTGTGGGAATATTCCCTGACATCTTGCCAGAATGTATAAATAGCCCTAGGTTTCGCAGAAAACGTAATCCCCATTTTTCTTAACTGTTTTTAGGGGTTTTTGGCTGCTGTGAATTTATTTTCATTTGTAAGTTTCTTGATTGCTTTGATACTTTAATATTGTGTTTATAATACCATTTGCTGCAGTAGTTTATTGTTTGATTCTCATTTTGATGGCTGAAATTTGTTTTGTTGCTTCTATCGCCATGATTAGTGAGTAGATTCCAAATCTGGGACATTAGTGGACGCCCCTTCGTGGGTTCTCCCTAAAACGACCATAGGATTAGGGATTCGATAGGAGATATGGATTTAGATGGTCACGCGGGGTGTTTTATTGTCTCAGGCAGGAGAAAGACCGCATTTGCCTATTGGGCCAAGGGGAAATAAAACGGGAGTTTGATCCCCTAGCCACAGCTCACACCCATAGCGTAGACATTGATTCCTCGCGCGTGAGAACGGCTTGGACGAAATGTTGGGAGCAACCGTTGCGAGCTTAGTGCTCCCGGAGTCAGTCGGTGCTGGACATGGGAATGCCCACCGTCCGAACCTGGATAGACCTAGCGTATCTGTTGGATATGGAAGACGTTTGTACACCCTTGTGGGGGATGTACGAGGGAATACGGACCTCGAACGTCGCGTACACGAAGTCGTGTACAAAGGGAATCTGTTCCCTTGCGGAGAGGATCTCTGGATGAGTGGGAAAGTCGCATTATATATGCATAAGTGCATGCGACATATGGCTAATAAAGGGGGAATATCTTAAGCTTATGTTGTACCATGCATATGGTACAACTTAAGCTTATAATGTGCCATGTATCATGGTACACCTTAATTAAGTTGTTCCAAAGGAACAACTTACCCTAAAATAACTACCTTGGGGGCTATAAATAAGACCCAAGGGTAAGCCATTTCTTACACCTTTTGCATGAAATTCATGCATGCATCTTCTTCCTAGCGAAGCTCTGCAGAAATCCTTTCTCTTCCTCTATCCAAGTTCTTAATCTAAAATAGAGATTTAGATTGTGGATTAGTAGCCTTACTCCGTTCGTGAGAAGACTCGATCCGTCGTGGCGAATCCGAAGGCAAAGTTCCGAGACTACCGTTCCGCATACGCTAGCGTAAGTCTCAACTTTAATTATCGATCCTAACTCTGTTTTGGCAGGATCCTACATTGGTATCAGAGCCATATGGGTTCGCCCCGGTCAAACCGCCACCCCGTCGAAACTATGAACGAGTCGTTGTCTTTTTCACGAATGGGTCTCCTACTATTACGGATATAGTAGGAACGCTTCGTGAGGGAGAGAACGCAGCGGTTGTTCTTTTCACGTTAGGGTCTCCTATCATTACGGATATGGTAGGAACTCTCCGTGACGGGAAGAACCGACCGTTCACGTAGTATGTTATTTTTCATTTTTGGCACACGGCCATTAGGAAATAACTAATTTCTCGACGAACGGGTGCTTCATCGAGGAAGATGATGGTAGTTATTTCCATCGGGTAAGAGGAAATTTGGTGCATGTGCACCATGGCCAAATGGGCTATGAAGGCCATGCACCCCCCCCTCCCCAAGCGGAAGGGGTTGGCTACGGCCAATAACCACCGGCGACCACCCCATCAAGGGGGAGGAATGAGTGCGGTAACCCCATTTAAAGGGGGTGGCCGGCCATGGCCAAAGGGGCCATGGCCGGCCAACGCCGAATGGCCTTGGCCATGACCGGCCATGGCCAGGCCGGCAGTGGCCGGCCAAGGCCAGGCCGGCAGTGGCCGGCCCTGGCAGTGGCCAGGGCCGGCCCTTGGCCGGCCTGCCGGCCCTGGCAGTGGCCAGGGCCGGCACCCTGGCCTCAGGCCAGGGCCTGGCCGAGGCCAGGGCAGGAGCCCTGGCCCCGGCCAGCGGCCAGGCCGCCCTGGCAGAGGCCAGGGCAGCGCCTTGGCCTCAGGCCAGGGCCTGGCCGAGGCCAGGGCAGGAGCCCTGGCCCCGACCAGTGGCCTGGCCGGCCGGCCCTGGCAGAGGCCAGGGCCTGGCCGCCCCTGGCCGAGGGGGCCAGGGCCCCTGGCCGGCCCTTGGCCAAGCCCCGGCCAGGGCAGAGGCCCTGGCCGGGAGAATTTGCATTTCGAAAATTGGTCGACCAATTTTGTGTTTTTGGTCGACCAATCTGGCAGAAGGTCTGGGTCGACTGCAAACTTGCCTACTGACCCATACGGGGTGACAAAAGGCATTGGCCAAACTCGAATGTGTCAATTAGCCCATACGGGGCTAACCACAGTGCCGACTAGTTCATACGGGACTAACGATTTAATGAAGTTTTTGGGCTCTACTCCTTGAAGATTAGCCATAGTGCTCTACTTCATGCGAGATTAGCCATGTCATTGTGCTCTACTCTACGGAGATTAGCCAATGTACTTGTGACGTTGTGCTCTACTCTACGGAGATTAGCCAACGTGCTTTCAATTTTTTTTTGACAAAGATGTTTTTCAAATAGGTTATGTCTCGTCCTTAAATCGGGATAGCGCAATTTAGAATTCCAAGTCCTACCACGATCCGGCCATGGTTATCTAACCCATGGGTGTGTAGAACAGGTCTCGTGGCTTGGCAATTGTTGCGCTAAAATTCTTTGCGCAAACTCTCACCTATTCTATTTTGAAAGATATGTTTTTCAAAGTAATTTTCCGCTGCTAATACCATACGGGTATTATTTCTGATTTCTTTTTACTTAAGATAAGTAAGAGGGATACTTTGAAAGTTACTTCTAGATGGTAGTTGGGAACGTAGTGAACTTCTCGATTCTAGAGTAACATTTCAACGCATCCAAGGAACTTATCAAGTGTTTAAAGAATCGAAACTTTATGCAATGAATTTTGATTGTGTTTTTCATTTTCTTTGCAGTTTTTTGAATCGAATATGTCTACCGCTTCTAAGAATATTGTCGCAGAGCTTAACAAAGGTGAAAAGCTCAACGGCGACAATTATAAACTTTGGTCAATTAAAATCCAATATGTTTTGGAGGAGCAAGATGTGCTCGAAACACTCCAAAACATAATGGAAGAACCAGAGTTGGGCAATACGGCCCAACACAAGAGGGACCGGGAAGCTTATGATACTTGGACTCGAAAGAACAAAATAGCACGTATTACGTTACTGTCCGCCATGGACAATGACATAATGCGTCTATTTCGGGAATTCGACCTAGCCAAAGACATATGGTCTGAGCTAGAGATAAAGTTTGGCGGAACTTCGGTTACCAAACTCCGCTCCTTAAATATTCAATTTGATTCGTACAAAATGCGGCGAGATCATTCTATGAAAAAGCATCTCCGCCACATGGCGAATCTTATATCTGAATTAAAGGATGCGGGTGTTACGCTGTCTGACGAACAGCAGATCCAAGCAGTCATTCGTTCACTCCCAGATAGCTTGGATAACATGAAAATGCATCTCACTCATAATGAGTGCATTAAAACTTTAAGCGATGTATCGAAACACCTCGAACTCGAGGAAGAGCGGATTCAAGCCGCAAAACCAAGTGCAGAAGTGCACGTGGCCGCTAGTTCCTCACATGGAGGAAATAAGCGGAAGAATAAACGCTTAAGGTTTGTGAACGAACGAAAGCAAGAACCGGAAACCTCAAAGAAGACTAAGAACAAAAAGTGGCAAAAGAATGTGCACTCAAAGAAGAAAAACTTGAAGAAGATCAAGTGCTTTAAGTGCAACAAGTACGGTCACTTCGCCTGTACATGTACGGATGGAAGTGATAAGGTAACTTGTAGGGCTAGTTACATATGTGTTTCTAGTTCCGTGTTTCTTGCTGAATCTAACTATTTTTGGTTGATTGATTCAGGGGCCACAGACCACGTAGCGAAGGACAGAAGGTTCTTCGTAGAGTATCGAAGGATAACTCAAGGAACAAAGTGGATATACGTCGGCAACAACACTCGTGTTGAAGTCAAAGGCGTCGGAACATGCAAGCTAGTTCTCGACAACGGCCGGACTTTATTATTGCATGACGTCCTCTTTGCTCCAGATATTAGAAGGAATATCGTTTCTGTGGTCATGTTAATGTCTTTAAATTATGAGTGGAGGTTCTATAAACAATATGTTGACCTTGTTTGTAATAATTCTTTGATTGGTTCTGGTAATGTTTGTAATGGATTAATTGTTTTAAATACAATGTATGATGATTTTTCTTCCATTAATGAAAGTTTCCATTTGACAAATGCTTCTAACTCTGAGTCTGAGATCATTTGTTGGCATGCAAGACTTGGTCATATTGGACCAACTAGAATGGATAGACTTGCCAAAAGTGGCTTGCTATCTAATGTTTCAAAAGTTGAAATGTCAACTTGCGAACATTGTCTTGTAGGGAAAACTTGTCGCAAGCCGTTTGGAACTGGCACAAGGGCCGAAGTTCCATTACAGCTTATCCATTCGGACATTTGCGGTCCAATGAATGTTAAGACAAGACGCGGGAAGTCCTATTTCATCACATTTATTGATGACTTCACCCGTTTCGGTCACATTTATTTGATTTCCCACAAACATGAAGCTTTAACTTGCTTCAAAAACTATATGAGTTTAGTGGAAAATCAACTAGATCGCAAGATAAAGGTCTTGCGAACCGATCGGGGTGGAGAATATCAATCAACGAGTTTTAAGGAACTCTGTGATGAAAAAGGCATAGTTCATCAAATAACTATGCCTTATACTCCACAACAAAATGGTGTTGCGGAAAGAAGAAATAGGACATTGATGGAAATGGTCCGATCAATGATGTCACAGGCAAATTTGCCTATCACCTTTTGGGGTGATGCATTATTGACGGCAGCGTTCATCTTAAACCGTGTACCCTCGAAGTCGGTAAGTTCTACTCCTTATGAGTTGTGGAACAATAGAACTCCAGACTTAAGCATTCTAAAACCTTGGGGTTGTGCCTCTTATGCACATTTATCCTCTCACAAATATGGCAAACTTGGGCCACGTGGGAGGAAGTGTATCTTCATCCGATACGCTGAAAACTCCAAAGGATATGCTTTCGTCGGTCAAGAGGACAATGGAGGTCTTATAGAATTCGAATCGAGGGATGTTGTCTTCTTGGAAAATGAGTTTCCAAGACAGGGTGAGATAAGTCAAGACTTATCCTTGTTTGAGACTTGGGATCAAGAAGGATCGGAACGTTCGAGTGGGAGAATTCTTGGTGAAGAAGAAAATACGTTTCAAACTTCACCAATGGATGATACGAACGATACCAATCCTATTCCGAGTGGGAGTGGTGTTATTCCAAGTGGGAGTGATATCATTCCAAGTGGGAGTGATCAAACTCAAACAAGACGTAGTAATCGAACGAGGCTAACACCTCTGAGATTTGTGGATGAATTTCCTCAATCATTCATGACATTACTACAAGATGATGACGAACCTGCAAATTTCAAACAGGCCGTCACATGCCCTGCTAAAGATAAATGGATAGCGGCAATGGAAGAAGAACTTCAATCCATGAAAACAAACCAAGTCTGGGACTTGGTTGATTTACCTAAGGGACGTAGAGCCATTGGGAACAAGTGGGTTCTCAAAATCAAGCATAAGGCTGATGGCTCCATCGAGAAATATAAAGCTCGCCTTGTTGCGAAAGGTTTCACGCAACAGGAAGGAATAGACTACGAAGAGACTTTCTCTCCTGTCGTACGTTTTACCTCCATTCGCTTAATTCTGGCAATGGTGGCTTGTTTGGACCTCGAGTTACATCAGATGGATGTAAAGACTGCTTTTCTTAACGGAGAACTAGATGAGGAGATCTACATGGAACAACCAAACGGGTTTGTACAAGAAGAAAACAAACATAAGGTTTGTAAACTTCGTAAATCCATATATGGTCTTAAACAATCCTCAAGGCAGTGGTATATGCGCTTTCAAGAAGTCGTTTTGTCGTATGGTTTCTCCATGCTCGACGAAGACAACTGCGTATATATTAAGAGGATTAAAAACAAGTATGTAATTATGTCTCTTTATGTAGATGACATACTTATTGCCGGAAATGATAAGCGTCTTATCTTGGATATCAAAGCTTGGCTTTCATCCGTCTTTGAAATGAAAGACATGGGTGAAGCTGCATATATCCTTGGGGTTAAGATCTCAAGGAATCGTTCCAAGAAACTTCTTTCTCTCTCTCAAGAGACATATATAAAGAAAGTTTTAGAACGGTTTAATATGCAGGACTGCAAGCCAATTGATACTCCAATAAGCAAAGGCGAGGGTCTATGTTTGGAGATGTGTCCCAAAGATCCAAAAGAAAAGAAAGCTATGGAAAAAGTTCCATACTCCAGTGCTGTCGGGAGTCTGATGTACGCCATGATGTGTACCAGACCGGACATTTGCTATGCTGTTGGTATGGTAAGCCGTTACCAATCCAACCCACGACAAGCACACTGGAAAGCGGTGAAGAGGATATTAAGATACCTCAAAGGGACTGCGGACTATGCGTTATGCTATCAAGGCAATACCTTGAGACTCGAAGGCTATACCGATGCTGATTGGGCGGGTGATCTCGACGAGCGAAGATCTACCTCAGGTTTTGTTTACTTGCACGGGAATGGTGCAATATCCTGGAGCAGCAAGAAGCAAACCTGCATCGCCTTATCAACCATGGAAGCCGAATTCGTAACATTCAGCATGGCGGTCCAAGAAGCTGTTTGGCTTAGGAAATTCTTAGACAGGCTGACGAATGCCTCTGACTCGAGCACTGTTCCTATATACAGTGATAGTCAAGCTTCGATTGCCTATGTCAAAGATCCTAAATTTCATTGTAAGACCAAACACATTGACATTCGATTCAAGTTTGCGAAGGATTATGACAAACGGAAGGAAGTAGACATAGGATACATATCCACGCATGAGATGATAGCGGATCCCCTTACCAAGGCGATCCCCAGAGATGTGTTTTTCAAACACTTATCATCTATGGGAATGCGTAGGTGCTGAGCTGTATCATGTAATATTTCCCATATCTATAGAAGATCAAAAAAAAATTAATTTGCATATAAGTTTCTTACAAATGATTTTATATACATTTGTGTTTAAGTCTCAGCTATTTTATTGTGTGTATGTCGGACAGATTAAGGTTGGCTCTCTCACATGAGCAACCGCCTTATCTTATCAGATGGATAAGATAGAGATGAGACTAGTTTAAAGTCAAAATCATTAGACAAATGATTTAGAGTCGTGACTTAAACAAGATAGTCGAATAAAAGATCTGCATCATACGGATGCTTACAAAAGATCTGAGATCTGTATCACAAGGATATTTGAAAGAGATCTCGTAGGATTTTAAATCATATCTGTCTTATGCAGGATGAGAGTCCGTGAATATTTCACGAGTAGTAAGGGGACTCAAAAAGATAGGCACAGTGGTGTCTGATCTTTTCATCCGTACAACATCATTAAGACATACTCTCCCTGGGAAAGGAGTGATGTTGTAATACGTGTTCATACCACGTATGCATTTCGACCACTGAGTTAGTAGCAATAGTGTTTGCTATTATGTGAGACTCAAAGGCCATACGGGTCTTAACTCTTACCCTCAAGGACTCCAATTGGTTCCTTTAGATTTGACGAGATGATCGCTATCTTAGCGTGTTACTAATGGGCTATGGTAATTCGGCTCGGCGGGGCACGTTAGAAAAGCGAATCAAGTCAAGATCAGAAGGTTCACAAGAAGAGGAAGATTGATTTCATATTCGCATTTAGACTTTAATGATTCAAAGCTGGCCAGCCAATTGTAATCCAGATGGGATTCAATTGTTGAATATAAAGTATAAGAAATGCGAAGAAATAATCTAGAGTAAAGCATGCGTTGAACTACTCAACTTTGCACCTTCGAGGTCGTTGTGTATCTCTAACAAGTGCACAACAACAGACTCTACGCGCATGACGGTCGCACGGTCTATTTCTCGGTTTGATAGATGAAAGAACTAAGGGAAAGACGTTCTCTTACAATCCCCTCAAGTGTGAGTGGGAGATGTTGGATATGGAAGACGTTTGTACACCCTTGTGGGGGATGTACGAGGGAATACGGACCTCGAACGTCGCGTACACGAAGTCGTGTACAAAGGGAATCTGTTCCCTTGCGGAGAGGATCTCTGGATGAGTGGGAAAGTCGCATTATATATGCATAAGTGCATGCGACATATGGCTAATAAAGGGGGAATATCTTAAGCTTATGTTGTACCATGCATATGGTACAACTTAAGCTTATAATGTGCCATGTATCATGGTACACCTTAATTAAGTTGTTCCAAAGGAACAACTTACCCTAAAATAACTACCTTGGGGGCTATAAATAAGACCCAAGGGTAAGCCATTTCTTACACCTTTTGCATGAAATTCATGCATGCATCTTCTTCCTAGCGAAGCTCTGCAGAAATCCTTTCTCTTCCTCTATCCAAGTTCTTAATCTAAAATAGAGATTTAGATTGTGGATTAGTAGCCTTACTCCGTTCGTGAGAAGACTCGATCCGTCGTGGAGAATCCGAAGGCAAAGTTCCGAGACTACCGTTCCGCATACGCTAGCGTAAGTCTCAACTTTAATTATCGATCCTAACTCTGTTTTGGCAGGATCCTACAGTATCATCATGGGCATCGACCAGAATATCTGACCCATGGGATGCTAGGTACAACTTTTAGAGGCAACGTCTCACAGCTAAAGCCTAAAATCCGATCGCATTCCTATCCGTCGGTCGTAATAGAGAGAACTCATGATAGGGCGGAAGCCAAAGTCCTAGGTTGCCCTTTTTTATCTCTTACACCTTTGCATTAATTTTCTATCGTGACAACCCATCAAGCGATTTAGCTAGCTCACCCACCGGGTGATCAGGATCCCAATTGCTCACAAGCACATCACACGCATCCCTGTGTTCGACCCCCAAGCCACACCTCGACACCGTGTGCTTGCATTTACAAATTTTAATCCTAGTATCCCCGTTCCATTTTGATTGCAAACGGACGGGCGGTCATATGCCAACAGAAAGAAGTGCCTCTTTGGACACCCGCAGTTAGAGTACTTGGGACATGTAGTGCCAGCTGAGGGGGTGGCAACAGATCGGGAGAAAATTTCAGCGACGTTGGACTGGCCGCGACCCCCGACGCTACGAGGCCTACAAGTTTTCTTGGGCCTCACAGGATATTACAGGAAGTTTGTCCAGCGATACAGCACGATTGCATGGCCGTTAAGAAAGCAGCTCAAGAAGAACAGCTTCCATTGTGGTGAGGAGGCGACCAGTGCATTTGAGGCCCGGAAGTCGGCAATGACGACAGTGCCTGTGCTAGCACTGCCAGACTTCAACAGGCCTTTCGTGGTGGACACATATGCTTCAGGATATGGCTTGCGGGCAGTGCTGATGCAGGACCAGTGGCCAGTAGCATATTTCAACAAGACTCTGTCAGCACGGACCATGCTGAAGTCAGTGTACGAGAGGGAGTTTATGGCGATTGTGCTCTCCATACAAAAGTGGCGGTCGTATCTACTTGGGAGGAGATTTATCGTTCGGACCGACCAGATGAGCTTGAAATACATATTAGAACTGCGCATGGTCACCGAGGAGCATCAGAAGTGGCTCTCCAAACTAATTCACTACACTGTTAAAGTACAGGCCAGGGTTGAAGAACAAGACAGCGGATGCTCTGCCCCACAGAGAGGATGCGTTAGAGGTGGCGACGGTATCAGTACCAGTCATCCTAGACTGGGAGCCTCTGAGGAGGGAGATTGAGGCTGATGAAGAGCTGGCACATATACGGGAGGCACTGCAGCAGGGGTCTGGTCTGTGGACCATCCAGGGTACACACTGAGTGGACAGAGGCTTATATCAGGTGAGGATGGTGATACCCAGGACTTCTACACACATTCCTCTGATATTTCAGGTGTTCCATGGCAGCCCAGTAGGAGGGCACTTAGGAGTACAGCAGACGTATAGGAGGATGGCCAATGAGTTGTACTGTCCAGGAATGAAGCGAGACATAGCCAGGATGATAGCGGAGTGTGACGTTTGATAGCATCACAAATATTTAGCGATGGCTCCCGTGGGATTACTACAGCCATTGGCCTTGCCTAAGATGGTCTGGGACGACATCAGCATGGATTTTATTGAGTGACTACCGCGCTCGGATGGCTTCACCGTCATATTTGTCGTGGTAGACTACCTCAGCAAATATGCACATTTCATTCCTTTGCAGTATCCGTACACAGCAATGACGATAGCTACAACATTCATAAAGGAGGTCACCCGCTTACATGGGTTCCATGTTTGTCAGATCGCGATAAGGTCTTCATGAGCAGCTTTTGGAAGAAGTTATTTAAGGTGCAAGGGACTATGCTGAAGAGAAGCAAGTCCTATCACCCACAGACTAATGGACAGACAGAGGTGATGAATATGAGCGTGGAGACATATTTGCGTGGTTTTGCTTCAGAGTCACAAAAGCAGTGGGCCAGGTAGTTAGCATGGACAGAGTACGTGTACAACACTTCGTACCATTCGGCAATACAGTGCACCCCTTTTCGCATCCTCTACGGGCGGGACCCTCCTCATTTGATGCATTACAGCCACGGCATAACTCCATTGTCCCAAGTGGAGGAGTACTTGGAGGAGCGGGATAGACACTTGGAGAAGCTGATGAAACACTTACTTCGGGCCCAGCAGATTATGAAGGCTAAGGCCAATGTGCACCGACGAGATGTGCAATTTGTAGTGAGATAGGGTTTATCTCAAACTGCGGCCCTATAGACAGAATACAATGGCACACATGAGCAATGAAAAGCTGGCAAGCCGTTACTATGGGCCATTTGAGGTGATCGCACAGATTGGGAAGGTGGCATATCGCCTAAAGTTACCTACTACATCCACCATCCCCCTAGTGTTGCACGTGTCATAGCTACGACAGGCTATTGGAGACCACACACTGTCAGCTACCCTCCCTCCCACATTGACACACGACATGGAGGTGTTACTGGAGCCACAGGAGCTCAAGGAAATTCGCCAGAACGCAGCAGGAAACCAAGATGTGCTTATTGGATGGCGTGGGCTGTCGGATTATGTTGCTACTTGGTAGGCCCGCGAGATGATACGAGACTAATTTCCAGACTTCCACATTGAAGACAAGGTGGCACTTTTGGGGGAAGTAATGATGCAATTCTGGTGTATTCGCGACGGAGGAGGCGCACGGGATCCACCGGGCCCACGGTGGCAAACTTGTAATTCCGTATCTTCATGGGGGGCCGTTTTGTAAAAGGCTAATTATGCAATTAGCTTTTCTTAAGCTCAAGGAACCGGCCGGCCCTAGGCATGCTTGGATTGATTTGTGAGTTCTTCTTCTTAGATTAATTCTTAGTTAATCGCGTCTTCGATTTGTAGTAGAGATTTAAGACTTTCTTCTCTAATAGAAAGTTAAGAGGTTGCCTCTCCTCGAATTGAGATATTTATCTTTGATTTTCAGACTGCAATATATATATAATCCTATTTTTATTGATCTTCCATCCAAAATTCCATCTTTTAGTCCACAAAATGCCTTAGTCGTATCAAAATTATCCAATAAATTATCAGGGAACTTAATTTAACTTAATTTAACTGATGTAACACATTTTGTTTTAGGCACCACTCAAGTTTTGAATTTTGCTCCACACTTGTCATCAACTAATCCCACTAGTCTCTCTCCACAGCACAACCAATCCCCACTAAATCTGTAGTAAACACACATCCCGTCTTGCATAGCTCTCCATTGGCAAAGATGAAAAAGAAGGAAAAAGAGAAGAATAGAAGGGGGAATTCTCCCGAATAGATATGTCCACGATGGTTGTCATCTCATTTGTGTATGGAGAACAAAGTGAAACCTTTAGCAATTAAGCTTGATTTCTCTCCCTAGCACCTATGCTCAAAACACTTTCTTGTCTCGTCCCTCTCTCGTATCGAGTGCTTAAGATGTGTGAAGCCATAATGGATGTTCATTTTTATCAAGCACCTATGCTCATCAATTTTAGAGTACGTATGATCTTCCGTACCGGGCAATTGTGCCCATCTCATTAAGCAATTTGCTCACCTCCCCCAATCATATTAATTGGTATGTGTTGGCTACGATATTGTTCCTTTCGAAGAACCTTTGTAATTGTGATAAAATAACACGATACAAAAAAATAACTCCAATGCTCAATCTACCTCAAGCACCATTAGCTTCCATTAAGAAATGTTTCATAAAGTTTTCTAAGACAAAACACATAATGGAAGCATGAGTTTTGTTAAAAGTAAGTCATTGCATTAATTGGCATTATCCTAAGTAAATAAAGATTAAAGGGGAGATTAGCAAATGCAACCAACGCATCATCTGAATAACACCTCACTAAGTATATCTACTAAAAAGCTAATCCTCCATGACCCATGTCATGGCACTGACACTAACTCGTATGCGCATGTGTTGTGCTGACAACTTATTCTAATGCAACATTCAAAAGCATGGAGGTAATTCCACCATGCAAAGGAAACTTTTCAATCCATATTTTAAGAATGTTGAACAATTCCTGATGAAAATTTTCCCAGTTGTCCCCTTCAACTTTGTTGCTACATTCAGTGTAACTTATCATTTTCTAAAAGCACAAAATGTAATGAAACACGTTTTTTTTCTTGAGAATTCAATTGTACTACCAAAATGTATGCCTGAAACATGTAATGACAGTGGTACATCAAGTTTAGCTTATAGTCACAAAGGAGGATCAAATAATCCAAGTCTAATTTATGCACACACAAAATCTTATTATTAGTATTCCAATCAGTTGACATCAAGGTGACATAGACTTCAAAGCAACGACTGTAAACACAAAATGTTGAGCCATACTTCATTGCACAAATATTCTTCAAAATACATGCACTATCAAATAGCTTTAAAACGATTTTAATTTTATAATCAGACCTTGTCTTTCAATTGTGCTATTTTACCACATATGAAAGAGTACTCTGCATCAAGTATCTCTTGTTCCAGTTCGCCCTTTCTCAATGGTTCTTCCTATAGAGGAGTTGACAATGAGAATTAGATTATATCTAAAAACATATCAAGAAAAAAATTTCTATTGCATTTTTGTACACCATCAAAACAAAATGAAAAGCAAATGTACGAGGAGAGTTCCGTAGTTTAGTATTTCCTAATAAATAAAAATTAACCAGTGATATATGTACAATAACAAATATAGAAAGAATCCAAATAACCCTACAAGGCAAATAGATGTCTTACTTTGCTAAGAGAAGAGTGCTTCTGGCGGATATTTAACGCTCTCCTTTTATGCTCTGCACAATGAAAGAACGTGTTCTCTTTATATTTCAGGATGAAGACATTTAAGTTCGTTTAGTGAAGTAACCAACAGAGGTGTCTAGCTCATGTTATTCTCTATCTCACACCTAGTGTTGGGATGCAAGACTTTTTTGAGTGTAGGCATAAAAAAATGAATTAGAGTTTTGGTGCATATAACTAGCCAAAATAAATTTGATTAACAGTCTAAATGGTTAATTGAAATCTTGAAATATGTTTCCCCAAATATATGTGCAGATAAATCTAAATGAGATCCACTTATTAGACGTGGATAGAAATTTAGTATTATGATCTTAAAATTAAAAACAAATGGCATTGCAAGGGATCAAGTTGAAAAATGAGGGGTCCCAAGTTCGAAAAACAGGCTGCGATCTTTAACAACATCAGTGGCTAAGATTGCTACAACTGAATTAGTAATTGTGTGGATCATATATTGATGGGCCTTGAGAGCCATGGAATTCAAGTGTGAGGTAAAAACGAGGGAAATAATAAATATGAAATTACAACTAGGAATTAAACCCATCACACCTAAAAACCACTTCCAACCAAGGTTGTAAAAAACGCTAGGCGCTAGGCGTTCGGATTGCTAGCGCCTAGCGCCCAGAGCATTAATCGGGGATTAATTGGGAATTAGTCGGCCTAGGCGGATTTACATTTTTTAATTATTTTATTTATTTTTATATAATATGTTTATGTTTATATATATATATATATTATTTAAAATACATCAAATATTTAATACATACTAAATCAAATCCAGTTTACCTACTTTAGAGTATTTGTGTGCAACAAAATAAAATTTAAAAGATACTCTTGTGCAATTAAGCCATTTACCAAAAACGTCCAGGAACTGCCTAGGAACCGCCCAGAGCGCCCAGACACCGTCCCGAACGTTTAGGCGGCCGATTAATCCCAAAAACGCGCAGATTGACCACCCAGGCCATACTCGGAGCGTTTACTGGCCGCCTAGCTCCTAGGCGCCGCCTAGGCGGCCGCCCGAGCCGATTTTTAGAACACTGCTTCCAACGGCTTGCCAACAAAGATAGGAGCCATAATTTTTTTAATAGCAAAACATACTTAAATTTTTTATAAAAACTATAGATACGTTAGGAGCCTTGAAAATTTTTGTAAAACCCACTGTGGATGTCAGCCCATACTCGGCTAAATGTGGTTTCGTCCCTACTCTTCATGATCTGTATGAACCTAAGAAGATGGACCCATAGCGGCGGTGTGGGTTGAGGTTTTTTTTCTTCTGATAAACAGAGAGGAGATTGTGGTCAAAATAGAGATCTAATTGACGAGGCTTAGGAAGCAAAAAATGGTAAGTAAAATTTTGGTTTTTGCCATCTAAAATTTCAAAAATCGGGGTTCTTCACATCTAAATTTTTACCAGTAGCGTAGTGTATATCTAAAGCTACAGATTTAGAGCAAGGAAGGTGCAGCTGATGCTATACCTAGCAGTAAAGTAGCTGGATGCTATACAGAGCAGTAAAAAAGGACGGAAAGGATCTGATGTTGTTGCTTTGCTTATCTGGAGAAGGAATAGAGAAAATGGGCACTTAATTTTTCGTGTTTATGGGTTCATCCATGCCAGAGAAAGGATGAAGAACAAATGAACTAATGTTTATTTAAACACCAAAAAAAGTGGACTGTTGAGATTTGGCCAATGGCCAGCACACATTCACATTAATTTAAAGGATATTTTCCCTTCAAAACAAACAAAAGGTAGCAATAGGGACTTGTTTGGTGTAATTTATGAGATTTACAGGACTGACATCAAAATCCATGATCTGATGAACGAATAAAAAATGATACATTTAAGGGTCAAATATTTAAAAAATAAAAACAAATAAAATAGTTGCATGAAGATATTGAAGTTCATATAAATAATCAAATAGGAACATGCATAAGTTAATTTGGATAAGCAAATATAATGTGCATGCATGTTCAATTTCACGTAATAAATGCATGCATATAGTAGAGGTTATACGGAATTGTGCAAACATAGGAATATCCATATAAAATGAGTTTTTATAATCAAATGCTATGTGTATGCATCACTCATTAGTTTCCTAAAGTATACATCTTGTACAATAAATGTATAGTTCTCGTCCACATTGTACACCACACCTAGCCAAACTAGAAGAATAACAATGTCAAAAGTGGCTAAACATTACAATGCTACACAATGGCAATGCCAAAGTGGCTAAACATAACACTACATAGAGTCCATGTTGACATATCAAGCAATTTATGAAACACGAGCTTAATAATAACATGGAGAATCACCTAAAAGAACTAAGAAAGATCGAACCTTATTGGTTACAAGTCTAGGTAATGCACAATAGCAGTAATTACTTGTCCAAAATACTGGCGTCAGACAAGTATTGCATAACTCTTGAGAAACGACTTAAGTAATTGCAAATATTTCAAAAATGATCCATCTCTTGCAACAAAAAATTCCAAGAAGCTATCTATAGCATTCCAAAATCAGACAGCTGATGTGATCCGGATCTGATTTTGGGGATAATATTAGTGTTTTTGATGGTTTTAGGGTGAAAGATGGGATTTTTAGGATAAACGTATGGTTTTTAGGCTAGAGAAGAGATTTGGGGAAGAAATGAGTATTTTTATTGATAGAAATAAAGCGAATACAAGATGGATGGTCTCAATTCGAGAGGATCTTTGAGGATGCCGCTTTTCTGACTTTGTATTCGAGATCAAAGCCTAAATCTCCCAAGACTAGCTTTTACTTCGAAGGAAAAGCCTAAACCTCAAAGATCTATGGTTTCTATCCAATATTCGACATGAAAACCCTAACCTTAGCCGTCACTTACATATACTACTTTGAAAATAACAAAAATTACAGAAACCCCCCTAAACTCTGAAAATTACAAGAAGACCCATCAACTGAAAATTTTACTAAAATGCCCCCGAAACTCCAAAACTCTAGATTCCCTCCTTTTGCGGACATATCATTACTCTGCCTCCGAATAACCACCTTGCTCTCAAGGTGGTGCATGTAGTTCGTGTACATGTTATTCCAAGTGAAGATGCTCGTCTCCGGCTGTCTCACCTCTCTCCTTTTCTCTCTGCAACAAACAGCGGCCCATGAAGCTCTTCCACATCATCCTTAGGTCCATGAAGCAGCTGAAAATCATCGCCTGGGTCTCGACGGGCCACCCAGACATCACGGGGCCCGGGTGCGCAACCTAAGGCTCAGCGGGCCTTTGGCCAGGGGCCCGCAAGGGGCCTGTCGGGCCTGTAAAGCCCTTGCAGTGCCCAAGCGGGCTTGCAGTGCCCCTTAGTGCCCTGCCAGGGCTGGTGCAGGGCCACTGGGGTTTGTCAGCCGTACAGCATGGCCATGGGCTCCTGTCGATCCTGCAAGGGCTCGCGGTGTGCCTAAAATTGACAGCTAGGGTTTTCTCTGGCACTCTTCTCCTTCATGGGATTATCTTCATCTTCCGCATAGCAGTTGTCGTCGTCGGATAGCAAACCCTCATTGTATTCCTCTGCTTTTCCTTTTTTTCACTAAAGTCGTCGTGTTTTACTCTAGATTTGGGTTTTCGCCCAAATCTGAAATTTTTACTGTCTTCATATCGAGAAATTCTCAGGTTAGGATTTGTAGGTAAACACTTTGATGTGATAGGGCTTCACCTTGTCTCACTAGGGCTTACATGACCTCTTTAAACCTTCTATTCAATGATGCCCTTAGATCCTCCATAGATTTCTTCCAACTATTTAATCTTGCCATCGAATTTTTCGTCCAACGCATCGATCTTGTCCTTGGATCTCGTCGTCGCTATGGATCATAGATGCTCTGATACCACTTGATATGATCCGGATCTGATTTTGAGGATAAAATTAGAGTTTTTGATGGTTTTAGGGTGAAAGATGTGATTTTTAGGGTAAATGTAAGATTTTTGGGTTAAAGAAGAGATTTAGGGAAGAAATGATGTATGTTTAGGGAAGAAATGATGTATGTTTATTGATAGAAATAAAGTTAATACAAGATGGATGGCCCTAATTCAGGAGAAGACCGCTCTCCTCATTTTGGATACGAAATCAAAGCCTAAATCTCTCAAAACTAGCTTTTACTTCGAACGAAAAGCCTAAATCTCCTAGATCTATTGTTTCTCTTTAATATCCGACATGAAAACTCTAACCCTAGCCGTCGCCTACAAATACTAATCTGAGAATAACCAAAATTACAGAAAACCCATAAACAACCCCATAAACTCTGAAAATTAAAAAAAAAGACCCCCTCAACTCTAAATTTACGAAATCGCCCGGCGTAACTCCAAAACTCTATATTTTCCCATTTTTGTGTGGTCATATCAACAGCCACAAGCAATATTTAACCAGATGCTTTTGTTATCTATATACTACAGATATTCCCGAAGAAAAGATGAAAAATAAACCTAAAGCAGCAAGGAAACAAAGGGAGTTTCCACATATGCATCTAAATCTGCCCTAAAGAAACATTTTTAAAACAAGATGAATATTAATCTTCTTGATACACTACGTCTAGACGAATTTGCCCTCTAGATCAAACGTGGCATTGCCATCTAGATCAAACGTGTCAGCAATCCAACAAAACAACTGCCTTTAGGCTAGTTCATAGAATGACTCGAACAACACTAGGCTTCTTGGTTCAAATGAATCTTATAATTTAGGCTTTATTCTTTGAAAAACGCTATATTTTAGATTCAAGAAAAATTTGTTGGAGCCAACAAATACTTAAAAGTAATACAAGAAAACCCCAGCAGATGCCGAATAATTGATTATTAAATAGAAAGGGAGTTGCTACGCGCACCGGTCGTTTTACTCGCACGCACAACCACTATTTACTAGTTTGCCATTTACTCCCCGCACAGGCCACTTATTTACAAGTTTGCCACTCAAATTTACTCACCGCACACAACCATTCAAAAATTTCAAAATTGTCGATGGGTGTGCGTGGTGAGTAAAACGACCGCGAACGCCAGCGACGGCTCCAACCTCTCCAGCCCACTCCGCCTCCCCTGCCTTATCCTCCGACCTCATTAACCCCTCATCCGCCCCTCCTCTGACAACCAGCCCCCTCCCTCCTCCAATTTCCCCAATCTCGTCCCCTATGCCGCCCCATCCTCCGACCTATCCAACCCCCTATGCATCTTTCCCACTCTCCCCCCTCCTCTGACCTCCACAACCCCCTATTCCTCTTCACCGGCCCCCTCCGTCGCCCCAACCCCATCCTCTGCCCCATCCACCTACCTCCCCAGCCCCTCCTCCGCCCCTACCCACTCCTCGGCCCCATCCTCCGACCTTCCCAGCCCTGCACCCTCCACCGACCTCCACCCCCTCCTCCGAACACTCTCCATCTTCCCCACCACCCATTCCAAACCATAAAACCCTTCGACTTGGGACGGTGGTAGCGGGGGGCGGGGGAAGAAGAGGGTAAAAGAGGGTAAAATTTGAATGGCAAACTTGTAAATAGCGGTTGTGCGCGCGAGTAAAAAGGCCGTGTGCATAGCAATTCCCAAAGAGAAAATGCAACAAATATTTATTTACTTATTTGCACGTTAAAGTTACACATGCCGTTAAGTGTGTGATGTGCATAAAGTAATTATTTATTTATTTATTTATTTTGCATACAAGTTTTACATAAAGACTAAATTTGCAATATTCAAACCTCGCAAGCAATAATGATTTTACAAGAAGCATGTAGCCTCTTACTGGTTAATAAGCCACAAGAATATTTACATTAGAAGAGAAGCACTACCAAAAAGAGATGATGGATATCTACCAAATATAAGATATGCATATTAATAAATGTCATCAAAGCATATAAAAACTAAGGATGTATGAAATACTAACCTTCTTGAGCTAGCTCTTTCAACTCGATTTTTTGCCGAAGTTCTGATATCCGATTTACCTTTCCAAAAAAGGAAAGATTAGACGTTAGAACATGGCTATCAATTCATCAGCTTTCTTTTTTTCCCGGCTGGTTCTTTAAGGAATGATGCTAACATAGAGCATGAAATAAGATACATTTTATTTGTTCTTGATAAAAAGAGAGCCTTTTGCACAGCCAAAAGAAAAGGCAAAGGAAAACTAATAAGAAAGAGAAAACATTACCTAAATAAGAATTTATCTTTAAAAATATTGTAGTAGGGTTTCATGTATTATCACTTGAAAGAACTGTCCTCAGTATATCTGAGTCATAAGTCAGGTTACATATGATGGTTGAACTGAAATCTAAATAGCTTTGCTTAACAAACCTAAAACCGTAGCGTAATTACTGACATACTAATTGCTCCAGCCAATGTTATCGTCATACATCTTCATCTAGACTTTACTGGTGATATGGATTTGGAAAGGCTCGCCCTTGGGTGAACGAGCTTAAACTGCATGATAAAGAAATGGTGGTAGGTCTTTCTACCTGCTAATTGGTAATTAAGGTGTAATTACATGCATATTTGCATTATTAAGTAACTAAGCACAAATTCAAGATGGATTATACGAGACTGACAACATTCTAAAATTTGGTTATTTCTTTCTAGACATTTCTCAGGTTTTAACATAATTTGTGGAAGAAATGTCATATATATATATATATATATATATATATATATATAATTTCCAATTCTTTACCTTACTTCAACAGGAAGGACATGGTGAGCTTATAAAGGGTAGACAAGTAAATTAAAAAAGGTTCTGCACAATTAACACATGAAATGGAAAATCCTAGCAATGGCTCTCTTCATAAAATGTTTTCTATTTAAAATATGTTCATTTAGAGGTTTGGTGGCAGACAATAAGCCTTTAAAGGTGGCCACTCTTCATTTTTAGCATTCCAAATATTGCTACAACTTTTTATAGTTTGAAAGAGTGTACTTCAACAAATTTCTATTAGTTTAACTTACGTAAATGAATATTATCCGTGTTCTCTACATATTAATATCATAAAATATAGCTACAGCCATGATACCTATTTAAGCTCTAAATAATTCTCTAGCAATGGTTTTATCATTTTACTAATCCAATTTTTTAACAAGATAGTGTGTATATTATTGGCCTTTTGTCTAGGAAATCATAATGATACTAGCAATGCTGAAAATATTTCTCTTCATAGAAATAAATACAAAGTTTCCCTCCCAACAAAATAAAATAATTAAAGAATTCTCTAGATAGTTCACTTTCAATTGGAAGAGAACCCAAGAACTGAAGGGAAAAATGGATATATATGTGTATCAGTAACGAAAACATGTTAATTGTGTATAAAACAATTGCATTGGAACTATAACCAATTATTATGTCACATAATCAGTCTGATTCAGTAGTTAAGCGTATCCACTCAAGTGTCTAAAAATGCTACAGACGAGTCACTGGTGAATCTAGGGTAATTGAATTAGCATAAGAATCCAACAAGTCCAAATTTTTGCAAATTAGGCAAGAAACAGATGTTTCAGTTTCGTTCAGTTGTCAGCTGTCAACCTTTTTTCATATTGATCAAATTTTGGTTGAAATTTGGTGGTTTTGAATCTTCATTGTTAATTTCATTTATTACTATATTAATAGGAAACCATGCTTACAAGGTTAACATGCATATGTACATTAATGATAAGCTATTGAAATAGGAAATAGACCACACCCCATAAGCATGGTTAAATGCTGTTTAAATAGCTATGAATACTCCGTACAAGTACAATTGTTGTTCTAATTCCAAATTCTACTCAGACTATAGTGTCCAATTACTAATTATTGAGTGTCATTGTATTGGGTGTGTGTGTAAAGAAAAGCAAGGGATAATATAAATACATGAAGGGTTAGCTCATTTGGGGCTAATCACTATT
The DNA here is from genome assembly GCA_030789695.1 of Scilla litardierei. Taxonomy (NCBI): domain Eukaryota; kingdom Viridiplantae; phylum Streptophyta; class Magnoliopsida; order Asparagales; family Asparagaceae; genus Scilla; species Scilla litardierei. The sequence continues at coordinate 99,350,287 of CM061131.1, forward strand.
TCCCCCAAATTCTACATGGTATCAGAGCCCTAAAACCAAAAAACCCCAAAAACATCAAACCCTAGCCGCCGCTGCGCACCACCACCTGCCGTCGCCGCCTGCTGTAGCTTCGCGCCGCCGCTGCTGCGCGCGCGCGCTGCTGCTGCGCTCGCGGCTGCCGCGCGCCGCCGCTGTGCGCTGCCGCCGCAGCCGCTGCGTGCTGCCGCCACCGCCGCACGTCTCTGCCGCTGCCGCTGCTCCTCTTCTCCTCTTTTAAGCCTTCTTCTAGCCCCCCCACAAAGCCCTAACTAGCTACAAAAGAAAACCCAAAAAATCCTAACCCTAGATCTATTATAGAGTCATGAAAAGGACTCCATAGATTTACGGTTAGGGTATGCCCTAGAAGAGGAAGAAGAGAAGTAGATCTGCGGATCTAAGGAGGAAGAGAGGAGCGATCTGCGGATCTGGAGAGATGGGGGACAATCTTACCTCCGCCGACATGAAGGCCTTCATTGGAGAGATAACGAAGCTGCTTGCTTCGAAGGAGTTGGGATCCTCGAGTGGATCGATGCCTTCACGACCCGTGCAGAAGCTGGAGTTGATGCCCAATGATGTGAAACTGGAAGGGACGAAGAACTACCTCAGTTGGTCCAGGAGGGTGCTTCTCATTCTGAATTCAAAGGGGTTGGAAGGCGTCGTTCTGGGTTCATGTAAGGAACCGGTGGATAAGACTGGGGATGATTGGAAAGTCTGGAGCACCACCAACTCACTGGTGGCTGCTTGGTTGATGACATCGATGGTTCCACCCATCGCTCGGATGGTGGAGGCCATAGAGAGTGCTGCGGGGATATGGAGTATGGTGGAGAAAATGTACTCTGGAGCAGGAAATGTGATGCTCATGATGGAGGTTCAGGGCAAGGTCGACACCTTGAAACAGGGGGAGATGTCTATTCTAGCCTACTCTGCGGAGTTGAAAAGGCTGTGGTCAGAGTTGGACCACTATGACCCTATTGATCTGCCTGATCCTAGGAGCGCTGCGATACACAGGAAGTGGGTGGAGCGTAGGCGTGTCACACATTTTCTGAGGAACCTGAATGGAGATTTTGAGGCCAGGAGGGCGAGTATGTGCCACTTATCCTCCATCCCATCTCTGGAGGAGGCCATAGCTGCAATGGCACAGGAGGAGACCAGACTGAGGGTTATGAAGGATGAGGGTATTCAGGTCACTCGGGCTGCACTGGCTGTACCGACAGTGACAGCAGTGAGCGAGGATCGAGAGTGCTACACATGTGGGGTGAAGGGGCACCTGAGCTTTAACTGCCCACAGAAGGGCAGTGGACGAGGACGTGGCACAGGAGGCAGAGGAGGAGGTCGTTGGGGCCGTGGAGGCCGTGGACGAGGTCACGGCGGCCCACGGGCCAACTTTGCTACCGCTGATGGACGACAGGAGACAGTGATGATCGAGGCCACGCCAGCTGAGGCGTCAGACCTAGAGCAGCGGAGACAGTCCAGGTCTACTACTGAGAGCTCGGAGAGTCATGCAGACCAGACTGGGGATATTGCCTCGCCATTCGGTAACTTTGCCCACTTCGCTCACACAGGCTCAGGTAACCGATTAGCCCTTTCATGTAGAGATCATATAGAGTGGATTATTGACTCAGGTGCATCTAGTCATGTGTCAGGAGCATATAGACAGTTTTCCACTTATAAACCACATACCATTCATGAAACTGTTCAGACAGCTGATGGCACATCCCAACCCATTAGAGGGATTGGTACTATTCAGTGCACTCCCTCCATACGCCTCTCTTCAGTCCTTCACGTCCCATCTTTTCCAGTCAACCTCTTATCTATTGGCTCTATTGTTGATGATCTCGACTGTAGCATTACTTTTGACTCTACTCATTGTGTGTTGCAGGAAAGGAAGACTGGGAGGAGGCTTGGGACTGGCGTCAGGCGTGATGGACTGTGGTATCTTGACAGAGCTAGTGGAGATGCTGCACTGGCTGTCGTTGGTGGAGAGAAGGAAAGGGATGTACTTTTGTTACATTGTCAGTTGGGACACTTGCCTTTTGATATTTTGAGTAAAATGTATCCCGATGTTTTGAATAGAGTGAATGAAATGAATTTGAAATGTGATGCATGTGAATTTGGGAAACACACTAAGACGTCATATCCTAGTGTGGGGATGAGGAGTGTAGAGAGATTTCATCTTATTCACTCAGATGTTTGGGGGCCCTGCCCAGTGACTTCAGTAAGTGGGTTCAGGTGGTTTATCACCTTCATAGATTGTCATTCTCGGATGACATGGCTTTATATGATGAAAAACAAAGGGGAAGTGTTGAAGTGTTTTCAGGACTTCCATAGAAGTGTCAGAAATGTGTATAAGGCCAAGATCCGTGTCTTGAGAACGGATAATGGGACAGAGTATGTAAACAGGGAGTTTGCATCTTACCTATCTGAGAGTGGGATAACTCATCAAACCACTTGTCCCAACACACCCCAACAGAACGGAGTTACTGAAAGGAAAAATAGACACGTGTTGGAGGTAACTAGGTCACTCATGCTCACCATGAATGTACCTAAGATATTGTGGAGTGAAGCAGTGATGACAGCCACATATCTTATCAACAGGATGCCTTCACGGATCCTTGGTATGAAGTCTCCATGTGAGATTCTTATGGGAAAGAACACTTTTGTAGTTCCACCAAAAGTGTTTGGATGCACATGCTTTGTGAGGGATCATAGACCTTCTGTGGGGAAGCTGGATGCTCAGGCAATTAAATGCATATTTGTTGGGTATCCTTCAAATCAGAAAGGCTATAGGTGTTGGAGTCCCTCAGAAAGAAGGCTGTTTGTTAGCATGGATGTGACGTTCAGGGAAACTGAGCCTTTTTATGGAGGACTGACAGATTCTACATCAGTATTTGATATTGGTGCCTCTCCAAACACAGGAGGAGCTGGTCGAGAGGGGGAGACTGATGACAGGAGGGTAGTGGTTGGACTTATACCGTGTCCTGTCAGGCCTACTGGTACTGGTCCTGATAGCAGGGAGGAGGAAAGGACCTTGGTGGAAGAGGAGGAAGACAGGTTGTACGGCAGGAAATATAGCAGGAGACAGAAGGATAGTCATGGCGATGGAGAACAACATGAAGACATCTTCCCCACTGAAGAACCACTAGCTCCACAGCCACATGTCGAGATTGATCAGTCTATCACGCCTGCTCGAGTCCCGACTTCCTTACTGCATTCCTCTCCTATCACGGATGGTAACCTTTCTTTGCCTTCCTCTAGTTTACATCTTCCACTTGCATCTCGTAGGGAGCCTCGTATCAATGCCGGTAGGCCTCCTGTACGGTATGGATATGAGACTGATATTGCTAATCATGTCTCCTATGCATCTCTTACACCTGCATATAGGGCTATCATTGCATCCTTACAGTCTATCCCTATACCAAGTGATTGACGAGTGGCAAAGCAACATCCCCAGTGGAAGAAAGCAATGCTCGAAGAACTTGAGACACTGGAGAAGAACAAGACATGGAGACTTGTCTCACTTCCAGCAGGGAAGAAAGCTGTGGGCTGCAAGTGGGTATTCACAATAAAGCAAACTGCAGAAGGGAAGGTGGACAGGTACAAGGCGAGGCTGGTTGCCAAGGGCTACAGTCAGACTTATGGGATTGATTATGATGAGACATTTGCCCCAGTGGCAAAGATGAGTACTGTGAGAGTACTGATATCCTGTGCAGCAAATTTTGGATGGAAATTGCATCAGTTGGATGTAAAAAATGCCTTCTTACATGGAGACTTACAGGAGGAGGTGTACATGGAGATTCCACCTGGCTTTAGTACACAACAGACGATGGGAAAGGTGTGTAGACTGGACAAGTCTTTGTATGGGCTGAAGCAATCTCCAAGGGCATGGTTCGACAGATTCAGGCGTGCAGTCATCACAATGGGCTACAAGCAGAGTAATGGTGATCATACTGTATTCTATAGACATTCAGGACAGCGGATTACTCTTTTGGCTGTATATGTGGATGATATCATTATCACTGGAGATGATGAAGATGGAATCTCTCACTTGAAGGTAAGGTTGGCAAGAGAATTTAAGGTCAAGGACCTTGGACAGTTGGGGTATTTCCTTGGACTGGAGATTGCCAGGTCGAGAAAAGGTATAGTTCTCTCACAGAGGAAGTATGCCCTGGATTTACTGGCTGAGACTGGTATGTTGGGGTGTCGTCCAGCAGTTACTCCTATTGATCAGAATCATAGGTTGCATTCACAATCAGGGGAGCCAGTAGACAAAGAAAGGTACCAGAGACTTGTTGGACGCCTTATCTACTTGTGCCATACCAGACCTGACATTGCCTATGCTATCAGTGTGGTAAGTAGATACATGCATGATCCTAGGACTGGACATATGGAGGCAGTCTTCAGGATACTGAGGTATCTGAAGAATAGTCCAGGAAAAGGCATATTATTTGGTAGTCATAGTCACATGAATGTGACAGGCTACTGTGATGCGGATTGGGCCAGTTGCCTAGATGATAGGAGATCGACCTCGGGCTACTGTGTGTTTGTTGGGGGCAACTTGGTCTCTTGGCGCAGCAAGAAGCAGGATTTAGTGGCTCGTTCCACTGCAGAGGCAGAGTATCGTGATATGGTGCTTAGTACCTGTGAGATGATCTGGTTGAGATCACTCCTACATGAGCTACGCCTGTTGAGAGAAGGACCATTGCGGTTGTTATGTGATAACAAGTCAGCAATTAATATTGCCAACAACCCAGTGCAACATGATAGAACGAAGCACATAGAGATTGACAGGTTCTTCATTAAAGAGAGACTGGACAAGAAATAGTTGGAGATCTCCTATATTACCTCTGGACAGCAACTAGCAGATTGCCTTACAAAGGGGTTGAACTCTAAAGGAGTAGAGGATGCTTGTAACAAGATGGGCATGATAAATATCTTTTGCTCATCTTGAGGGGGAGTATTGAGTGTCATTGTATTGGGTGTGTGTGTGTAAAGAAAAGCAAGGGATAATATAAATACATGAAGGGTTAGCTCATTTGGGGCTAATCACTATTTCCCCCAAATTCTACACTAATTATAATTGGACACTATAATTCCAATTCGTGGGCAGCCTTTACAATCAATATAAAAATTGCTTGGGATTTGAAGTTAAAAACTCAATTTTATTATGTATGCCTGCTATAAAATAGCAAAGAAAAAAAAGAAAATGATGAATCACAAAGTGATGGTTAATCAAAGAGTCTAGCAATCAAAAAAATAACATAAAACAGTAATGTGACCAAATTACTCAATAAACTCATTAGGTAGACTTCGTCTCATGACGATATTTAAACTAACAAATACTATCCTAGTGCAGTGACATGGATAAGAAATATTAAGTGGCACATGGATATCCTGTGACAAAAGACTAATGATCCATGTGCCTAAATGCTCCCATTTGATTAACTCTAATAAGAAATTAGTTATCAGTACTTATCATTGCTTGATCAATATTGTTCTTGCAAAGGAGAAGTTAAATATATTCAAAGCCATGGACACACTGTTTGCACAGTAGTGTTATCCATGTTCCATCAAACTAGATTATAGCTTCCCAAAAATTGTTAAACATGCCAATAACAAGAAGTTAAATATACTGATTAATTCTCAATGTACACCCAAATTCATTTACTGTTACCAAAGGAAAACAAAGTTAGGGATGTGTTTAAATTATCATGCCTTAGAAATGAAAAGTATTCCCTGCAGTGAATCTGATCATCATTTGCCTTCTAGAATTTTCTGAGTCATGATGAATTTTAGATGTTGCTTCACAGTTGCATGAAACTATACTGCATGACCAATAACTAGGCCACCATACCCCACCAGCTGGCATTCTAGACTTAATGGCAACCCCTTGGTTTTTAGTTTCCCCAGGTCAGGGACTTACTGCACCTCCTCAAAGGGTTTCAGTCGTTTGACACACTGTCTAAGCTGCTCACAATATTTTGTGAAATATCACATTGATGTTTCTACCACTCCTTATCCAACCTTTTCTGATGCAATCTGCTAAGACAATGCAATGATAAAGATAATTAAAGCAGAAAACATCTGCCATATGTATGCTTGTTTAGACAACAGTAAAGGTGAGTTACTAGATAAACCTATCTTAGAACAGAAAAAATGAACGAGATGATAAGGAAGAAAACATACTTCAACTTCAAGATTCCATTGTGTTGTTGCAAGAGACCGAGCAAGCTCTGCATTTGTCGTCTGCAACACACCGGCATCAGTAAGGAATATAATTACCCGAATATCTCCATTTAGCAAAACATCAACCAACTAATGACTACTTTCATCTTTAAAACTAGGTGGAGAGCACAAAAATGGTGTAGATCCCGCCATGTGATCAGATAAAAATATAGATACATGACAGAATAAATACAAAAAGACTTACTACACCTCAAGCATAGCCAAACGAGCAAAGGCTTCCATCCTGGTGCTGTTGTGCTTTTGTTTCTCTAACTCAACTGCCTCCATTGTTTCAATCATATTCATTTGCAGTTCTGAAGCCTGATAAAACAAAATTGATAAAAATATTACAGCATTGCAACCGAATACATGAGACGAATTTTTGTTTCATTTGGCTTTTTTCAGAATTTAAGTCGAGTTAAGAGTTTCCTTTTTAGAGTTTTAGTTATTTGAAGTCCTTTTTTAGCTTTATTTATAAAAAGAACGATTCTGTTCTTTTGGAATTATAGTTTGGATTAGAATTATATTCTTAGGCATCAAGGTTTGTTTTCTTATAAGAAGGCTTTTATGGCTTTCATTGTAAAATAGAATTATGATGATTGATTAATAAAGAAAATTTTAGTTTCTTATAAAAATCTTTGTCATGCGATATGGTTTGGAGTTGAGCGCTTGCCAGGGTGTGAGGCCCAAAGAAATTTTCTGCATATGTGGTATTAAGTCAATGATCAATCTGATCTTGAAGGGGAGAGACCTAACAATACCCTTTTTATCCTTTAGTTTAGAAATACAGTAGTTTAGTTCTCTCTAATTGCCATTACAACCCATAGGTCTGATCGTTCCACTGTCATGGTCCTTATTCATTGGCATCACATTGAAAGTTTAATATTAAAACATACTGAACTATACAAAAAACTATAAAGATATTGTTAACACAGTGTATGCACTAGAAGGGAGCTGCATGCATATCCTATGGGCACACTGGGACCTACCAGTTCATAAAAGTCTCCCGCATGGAACACCAAGTTTGGATGGGATATTCGGAGTTTCAGACAAATCAATAATTGACATAAATGATGGGTAAAGGAGACACCACAAATTTATCTCTTCAGGAATAGTGAGTATAAAAAAGATATGAACAGAAGAACGAGTTGATGAAACCACATTGTCAAGTTCAAGAAGATAACAAGAAGTTTAAATCAGGTGTATAAGGTGAGGAAATGAACATGGAAGAGACAATAAAGAAGGAGAAAATAAGAGGCTGACAACCTACATAGTTTAAATCACATATATAGCTTTGTATTTGGTCAAGAATGAATACCAAAGAGACCGATCTATAGGGTAGTAATCGCTCAGACAGTAAATTCTCCATTTTCAGTAAGTCTATATGTTGAATTTGCTTGGAAATGCAGTATGGTCCAAATGAAGGAGAAGGGAGGACAATCAGTGGCCCAAATAATATGGAAAGTAGCTGGGCCAGACACCTATGTTAGCCAAATACGTAGGTTGCATGCACAGGACTATTTGTCAATGGAATCATTCATCAGCCACCATTGAACCTCATTCAAGCTAGCCCCTTCATCAGTCATCACTTGCTGGCCAGATACACTATAAGTTGCAAAACTCGTATGTTCTTACACTCATCATGTGCACCACAATGTCTTAATTGTGAGGTGTGAATAACATCTGAACCATAATAAAACTATCACCGCTATGAAAACACATCAAACCTTCCATCATCAAATTTTTACTAAAAGAAAGAAACCAACAAAACGTTTCCCCCCCCCCCCCGGGGGGGGGGGGGGGGGGGGGTAGTGAAAGGCAATTGTGCACTGCTCATTCCAAAATGGATAAGGTTGATTCATTGCACTCTCAAAAGTAGGAAAAGGGATGCGCGGAAAAGACTGAAAGACTGGCACATATGTTCCTCTTGGGCAAAATATCTTACAGGAGTTCCCATAAGAAAGGTTTAGAATTCATCAACTTCCACCCCTCACACTGTCCAAGCGTCAAATGTGCATTCATGAGTCTTGAAGTCCAATTTCACTTTAATGAATATGTGGCATAAGTGTATGCATGCTTCGTCCTGAAAACCATCAGGAAACTAACACCACTTTCATGAAAGCAATGACATTGGGGGAAAGCATATGAAAACCCAAATAATCAAAAAAGGAGGGGAAAGGGACGAACAACAACGTGAAGCTAAATTTGAGGAAATCAAAGCTAAATTTGAGGATATCTAAACGTTGATTTTTAATGTAAACTGGTTCGAAACTGGAACAAATACAAACACACAACCAGCTGTGGTAAAGAAACAGGTTAATATGATGTCCAACGTACGCTCCAAGTGCTGCATTGAACTTCTAGCATGGTGGTGCAGAATCATGATGTGTACAATGCCCAGTGACAGCAATCTTTGACGAGTTTTATGAACTAGCAGAGAACGCACTCTCAACCATATAGCGTAATTAGCTGGTGTAAAAATGGCATGATTAACCACGACTGGCTTTTACATGCTACAACAGTATTCATCATATGGTCCGAAGAGCTTGAGATTACTTTGTTGTTTTGACTCAACTTGTTTGCAGGGAAGTTTATCTGAGACAGTGTGTAATTTTTACAAATTCTTGTGAATCCAAGTGTTGGGTTTGAGACTGACTGAGAAACGTTTCTACCAATTCATAGACAGACTGAGATATAAGGAGGTTCATGTCGTTGTTCGAATTTTTCTCTTAGAATATTCAACACAACATATAAATATTAAAACAACATTTTGACATAGCATGGACAGTTGGCATTTAGTTGTTTTGAAAGGTTATCACTGTTGTTAACAGATCCAACATCGGCTCCTCCCATGATGGGATTTTATCAAATTCTTATTTTGTTGCATATTTCCTTTGCTACTGCTTCACTGCAGAAGCTTCTGAGTAGATGGCCCAATAAGAATATCGCTCATGATGTAATTATCTCCCTATCAAATCGAAGAGAAAACAAAGGGACCTTCCCTACAATGAAGATGAGCCAATAAGAATATCTGAGTAGATGGACGTAATTATCTCCCTACTAAGCTCATACTCTAGCCTCTTGCGGATGGATCCCAATGACCCTTTGTCTAAGGTATGATCCCACTCCGAGGATAGTAACTGCTCGAAGAAATTGCACAACATGAATGCACTTACCATGTTATCTATTTTGAATTGTCCCGTGTAGGTGCACAAATATCAATGGATATGGATTGCCATGTCATCACAAGACAGCTAAAATTCATAAATGATGGACTTGAATGACCTTAATGTACCATAAGGGATTCCAACAGAAAGATAGACTTGCATTAAATATTGCAAGGTGGAAGGGGCACCAGAGCTATTGTCGGACACCAAGCTGCCTAGATTATGGTAGGAGAAAAGAAAGAAATCTAGAATAAATGAAGGAAAAAACCTTTTTGTATGTCTCTCTACCATGCATCCATGTCGTCAACTCAACTCTTTTGCCAACGGCCACTGCCCAGCACTGATAAAGGAGCCGGTCAAAACCCTAACCCACACTCTCATAAAAATTTACACCCCGACCCTTTCTCTGTCTCCTTTCTAACACATCAACATCGGTAGCAAGGATAAAGGAGATAGATATGATGTCAATGCTCTGGTAGGCAGTGGAATATGCAAGGCCACAATGCAAGCAACAAGATTTTTCATACCTCTCTCAAAATATCTCAAGCCTGGGGTTACCTCTACCTAGTCGAATGTTTAATCTCTAATCAGAGGGACGAGGGGCCTATCTCAGCATGTGTCAATAGGTGTCCACCTAGTGTGCTTATTTAGAACAATAATTGTAGATATACTTCTAGTACACATTATTATTACATGAAAATTGATAAAGAACTTTGACATGTGTGCGAAAACATTCAGACAAAACGAGATATTAGACTTCAACACCATGTAACTATTATCTATATATGCATACACAGCGATCAACTTGGCAGTGTGAAAAAGCATCCTACCACATATTAGTTTGAACTTTTAAACTTGTATTTCTACTATTTGAATCAACGAGCCCATGCCACGTGTGTCAGAAAGAATTCAAAAAATAGAAATCTAGGCAATATGTTTGCATTAAATAATGCAAGGTGGAAGGGGTGCCAGAGCCATTGTCGGGCACCTAGCTAACTAGATTATGGTAGGAGAAAGGAAACTGTTGTGAATAGGGTGTGGCCACACCAGTGGTAATTTTGTAATTTTAGGCCCTAGGGGTATTTTGTAATTATGGACAAATTAGTCCTTTATATATGGATGAGGAATAGGGCTAGGGATCATTTGAAAATTGAGTGAAGAATATTGAGTAGAGAAAGATTAGGAGTAGACTAGAGTAGGTCTTGGGAGAGTTAGCCTTTATCTCAAATCAAAGATAGGAGGTTGGTCCTCCTCTCTAATTGAGACCAAGTTATATTGAATTTTCCGCTTTCATATATAAAAATTTTATCTTTCTCCTAAATCCCTAAATTTCCTCTACAAAATCCTAGAGTTTCCTATCAAATTGTTATCAGCGCATAGATCCTCATGGCGGGACTAAGACATATCGACGCTTTGGAGGAAAAACTTGATTTCGAGAACGAGGGGTTCAAGAGATCGACAGATGAGAAGTTTTCTTCGATGGATGAGAGAATGTTAGCGATAGAGGAGAGACTCTTAAATCAAATCTTAAACCAAATTGGTATGGCTATGAAAACCCTAATAAAAATGAAAGTGATGAATGGAAGCCATAGATTCAAGAAGAAGAGCTCATCAAATCCAGATCTGATGGAAGATGAAGACCCTAACGAAGATCGGATGAGAAAGTAGCAAGCTTTGAACAAATGAAAAGGAAAAGTGATGGATCTTTGTAAGAGATCTCCCGGAGAAGGACGACGAAGGGCAAGAATGGAAGCAAAACCCGGCTCCACATACATGGGCGGGGACATCTGGCATCTCCGGTACCAGAGGTAGGGTTGTCGGCCACAAAACCCTACATTGGAGCAGCGGCCCCTGCTCTCAGCCAGCAGGGCTTCGTTAGCCCCGGTCGAGTGCCTGGGGGCCATGCGGGCACCGAGCACCACCGCATGCCACAGTGGCCCTCGGGCCCCATTTCCGACCAGCGACAAGGCCATTGGCCCCGGCCCCTGGCGACATTACAGGGGATGGTGGCCCCTTCCTTGGAGCCCAGCAATCCCACAGTACGCGTGGTGGCTTTCGAAGCTCGACGTTAAGCACAGAGAGTTGGCGACCGCTTCAGGGGATACAACGATCATGAAGGTGACCCTTGGGATGGGCAGATGATGGAGGAGTTCCCGATTAGGGTGACGGAGGTTGGCAAAACAACAGTGAAGCAGGAGAAAGCCAGTAGTGTGAGAGCTTTGCAAAATGCCTATCAGCAGTTTCACTTCGGCCAACGGAGGGAAAGAGCATGACAATGTGTATTTGGCCACGATAGCAGGGTCCGAAAGCTGAAGTTGCCAGTTTTCAAGTGGAAGAATTCTTATGGGTGGGTTTACAATGCGAAAAGATACTTCGTGATAAATCGCTTGACTGAGAAGGAGAAACTGTGAGACATCGACATCTATTTAAAGGGGAAGGCGTTGTCCTGGTACCTGTGAGGAACAGCGGCAAAGATGCGATCATGAGAAAAGTTAAGGACTAACTGTTGGACCGTTTCCGGGACACTCAGGACTGAGATTTACACCAGCAGCTCCTTGCCCTCCGATAAGATGCCACAGTTCGAAACTACAAGGAAATATTCGAGGCGCTTGTAGGATGGGTGAGGGAAACCCTGAGGCGACGTTGGAGGGAAGCTTCATGCAGGGACTCGGGTCTGACATCCGAGCTCGACTCTGCTTACAGTGGCCGAGGGGATTGATGGAGACGATGGAGATGTCGTAGTTGGTTGAGGATATGCGTATCACAGAACGACGGGCCAAGTGAACGAATAGTCGGGCCACATTCCGCTCTCATGTTGCCAAGGAGATCCAGAAGCCCAAGCCAATGATGGGCCAGACAGTACAGGATAAGAGCGACAAGCATCTACCTAACGGCAAGTACAAGCATCTCACACAGAAGGAAATCTTAGACAAGCGTGCCTCGGAGTTATGCTTTCAATGTGACAAAAGGTGTGGGCCAGGACATCACTATCGGAATCGTGCGCTGAAAGTATTGATAGTCGAAGAAGATAACGGAACAGCTGCTAGAGGGAGCCAGGAGAGGACGAGTACCCAATTTGGAGTAGCGCACCCACGAATTTCATGCACCACCTTAAGGACGAGGTGGTTCTTCGAGGGTGAAGCAATGTTGGGAATAGAGGTGCGGCCACCCTAGTGGCAATTTCGTAATTTTGGTCCATATGGGCATTTTTGTAATTATGGACAATTTAGTCCTTTATATAGTGGAGGATGCGTTAGGGCTAGGGATCATGTGAAAATTGAGTGAAGAATATTGAGTAGAGAAGAGAATAGAAGTAGAGTAATTTAGATCATGGGAGATTTAGGCCTTTATATCGAATCAAATGTCAGGCGAGCAGTTTCCTCTCGAATTGGAACCAACTTATCTTTGTATTCTTCTCTTCATCTGTAAAATTCTCTTTTTATCCTTTCAAACCCTAGAATTTCCTAACAGAAACAAATTTAAAATAAATGAAGGAAACCCCATTTTAGTATGGGTTACCATGCATCCATATCTTCAATGCAACTCTTTTGCCGACGACCACTGCCCAGCACTGTGATAAAGGAGCAGGTCAAAACCCTAACCCACACACTCTAATAAAAATTTAAACCCCAGCCCCTTCTCCCTCTCCTTTCTAACACATCAACATCGATGGCATAAATACAGGAGATAGGTATGATGTCAATGCTCCCTCTCCTTTCTAACACATCAACATCGATGGCATAAATACAGGAGATAGGTATGATGTCAATGCTCCCTCTCCTTTCTAACACATCAACATCGATGGCATAAATACAGGAGATAGGTATGATGTCAATGCTCTGGTGGGCAGTGGACTATGCAAGGCCACAATATAACCAACAATATTTTTCATACCTCTCTTGAAATATCACAAGCATAGGTTACCTCTATCTAGTCAAATGTTTAATCTCTAATCAGAGGGGCCTTTCTGCATCTTCCAATAGGTGCCCACCTAGAGTACTTATTTAGAACAATAATTGTAGATACACTTCTAGTACACATTATTAGTTTACATGTTAATTGATAAAGAACTTTGACATGAGTGTCAAAACAAACAGACAAAATGAGATTGTAGACATCAAGGTAATAGGTTTCTCTCGATACACACTGATTTCAGGCATTTCATCTCGGTTTTGGAGCTAACCGAGACGAAACCGAGAGAAAATTTGGTTTCGGCCGAAACACAATGTTCCGACCAGTTTCAGCCGAAACCGAAAGTAAAAAAATGAAGAGAGAGAAGAGGAAGAACAAGATAAGAAGAAGAAGATGCTCCAAACCAATAAAACATAAAAAAGAACAAGAAAAAGAAGATGAAGATGAAGATGAGAGAGAGAGAGAGAGAGAGAGAGAAACATATATAGACGCCGCCTCCTGCCCTTGTTTGATGACCCGCCGTAATTAAGAAGAATAAGAAGAGATGCATGGGATGTTGATGATGATGATGAGATGAGGGAAGAAGGTGGAGACATGGATTCACGTGGGTTCACTTCGGACTGGAAGCATTCACGTGAAAGGGCTGCCACTCACATTACACATTTTGCCAAACATAGTTCATGTATTTACAAGTTTGCCATTGTCTTTTACAATTTTAATGGATTACACATTTTGCCAAACATAGTTCATATGTTTACAAATTTGCCATTGTCTTTTACAATTTTAATGGCAAAATTGTAAATAAATGCAATAAGTTTAGCAAAATGTGTAATGTGACTAGCAACACTAAATGGATGTCTACCAAAATGTGGTGGTACAGAGATATTTAATGTGTATTATGGTGGTATTCAATATGTTAGTGCACTTATACTCAATTTTGATGCATTGGTTACCAAAATTCCAAACTTTTTTGATAGTATTTGATGTTTTAGTATTTGATAGTATTTGATATTTTTTAAAGTATTTGAAACTACCGATACGAACGAAACTAAACTCCGAAATGAGCAAAACCTGACTAAAACTAAAAATTCCCGAAAGACCGAAACCGAAACCGAGACCTCTAACCTTAGTTAGAAATCAACACCATGTAAATATTATCAATATATGCATACGCAGGGATAAACTTGGCTGTGTGAAAAAGCTTCCTACCACATATTAATTTGAACTTTTGAACTTGTATTTCTACTATTTGAATCAACAGGACCCTGCCACATGTGTCAAAAAGAAATCAATAAATGTCAATTGTGGTTATGATCCTTATTTTAGGAATGTAATTATAGAAAATAGAAGATTAGATAGGACGGTTAGAGACGTTAGTTGGCCTCCTCTCCATCTATTGTTTATTATTTATAGAGAAATCAAATGCACTTTTACACAAAACCCATCCACAGTAGTTGTTTTCTTATTAGTGCACCACTCAAGTTGGAGCATGTGTGTAGGGTAAAGTGTTCTGCCTAAAATTTTGATAGACCCTTGCGGGTCTAAACCCGCCTCACCCATGGGCCGGTCTATAACCACCGGCCCTAGCTTGGTCCGCGCGCGCCTCCCTTGTCAAGGTACCCTAGGTTTTATTATAAATAAAAGGGCTAGCCGTCGCTTGTATTTTCATGCTTGATGATTGATATTCTCTCGAGCGTCTTTGGGTTAGACCTAGAATAAACGAGTGCGGACGTCCTCTTCGGCATCTTGGGAGGAGAGCGCACCTCTTTTGCGTTCAATTATCTTGTTCTAGCTATTGTTTTCTCTATAAAATTGATATCTTTTGCTGGTTCCTAACAATTTGGTATCAGAGCACGTGACGATCCATGGCGGCTTCAACAAGATCGCAAGACAAAATTGAGACTTTGGAAGCGAAATTTACAAGCGAGATAGACGGGATCAAGAAATCATTGGTGGCAAACGATGAATCCATGGCAAAGTTGACGGCTACCGTCAACCAATTGGCGCCAAATCAAGCGAAGCACGACGAACAATTCGCGCAATTGATGGGAACCCTAAATCAATTGGCGACAAACAACAAAGCGGAGGGGAACCCTAAATCAACGGAAAAGGCGCCACCTTTGGGCAAGGGGAAGGAGAAAGTTGAGAACTTTGACCCGGAAAACGACTTTTTGGTGGAGAATTTGGCCGAATATGAGGAAGAGGAGCCATGGAAGGTGGATTATCGCGAGGAGATGCGACGCAACGCGGTGGAGTACCAAAGGGGGGGCGGCGGCCCTAGCCGCCCTCTTCGGACAACGCATGAAGGTGAAGAGGGGCGGCCGGCCCCCCAAAACCCTTTCGGGGGCGGCCGCCGAGCGACATGGGCGGGGAAGGCCCCCCGCCCATCGCGGGGCTCGGCAGGGCTGGCCAGGCCCTGCCAGCCCCCGCACAGGGCTGCCAGAGGGCCGGCAGGGCCCGGCGACCCTGCCGGGTGGGCCGGCAGGGCCCGCCTGCGACGTATAAGGGGCGGGAGCCCCCCGGCAGCCGCCAGGGGGATGCGCACGGCCAGCCTCCAGGAGGATTTCTTGAGCCCCGGGCGGCGGACAGCTGTAGAGGATGGTCGCGGACAGTTTTTTGGAGGGTTCTTCGACCCTTCGGGACGGCGTCCAGTAGCGGAGGACCCCTTTCACGGAGACGGTCACGGGAGAGGCCATTATTCTGACGGCGGGGGTGGCTACGAGGCAGAGTTCGTCGATGATGCAGGTTGGGACGACTTCGATGGCCGATGTGGAGAGTACCGAGGAGGCTATGAGGGTCACGGGGTAGTGCCACCTAGGCGGTACGAGACCCATGACGAGAGGAGACAGCACTACCATCCGCATCACCGAGAGGAGGGGATATCTGAGCAGGGGCACTTTGGGGGAGAGTGCAGGGTACGGAAGCTGGAGATGCCGATGTTCACGGGGGAGGATCCGTATGCCTGGTTATTCACAGCAGAGAGGTATTTTACAACCCATTCCGAAGGATGACCGATGCGGAGATGAGGGAGAAGAAGCAACAAGGGCTTTGTTTTAGATGCGACGAGCGCTTCACTCCCAGACACCGCTGTGTGGATCGAAAGCTGCAAGTGTTGATAGCGGAAGCAGACGAGGATGAGGACGTGGAGGACGAAGGAATCGACTTGCATGCACCACCTTGAGGACAAGCTGGCTCTTTGGGGGGAAGTATTGATAGACCCTTGCGGGTCTAAACCCACCGCACCCATGGGCCGGCTCATAGCCGCCGGCCCTAGCTTGGTCCGCGCGCGCCTCCCTTGCCAAGGAACCCTAGTTTTTATTATAAATAAGAGGGCTACCCGTCGCTTGTATTTTCATGCTTGATGATTGATATTCTCTCGAGCGTCTTTAGGTTAGATCTAGAATAAACGAGTGCGGACGTCCTCTTCGGCGTCTTGGGAGGAGAGCGCACCTCTTTTGTGTTCAATTATCTTGTTCTAGCTATTGTTTTCTCTATAAAATTGATATCTTTTGTTGGTTCCTAACAAATTTACACCCTACATAAATCTTATTGGTAACCTACTACATTCATTATGATCTTCATGCTCCAAAATGGCAATACATGAAAAATAATGTGATTTGGACATTATTTTCATCGTCGACCAAATAATGTTATTTACTATATTGTTATAAATTATTTATTTTGTACCCGCTTAATGCATGATTAAAACACATTAAAATTGCATGATTTTTTGATGGCAAATATTTGGAGATAAATCATAACGAACGAAACGCATCATTTATAGGGTTTACACATGGTGTCATTTAATGCAACCCCTTAGATAATTATCTAAAGGGGATATCTTAGGAATACGTTTCCCGATATCTCTACTTATCTATATACATAGTTGGGCTAGGTTACTTCCGAAAGCACCAAAGATGTACATGCTCCCGGTTGTTTTTGATCGTACACCTGCCAAATAAAAATTCATATTGTTAGATATGATCTACCACCTAAAACTACTTTGAATTTCATCATTGTCTCCTTGCATAACATGTGGCCCAAACAATTAATGCCTTAAACCACAGTAGGTACTTAAATTATGGTCACGTCGATGGATGGGAAATACTTGTCAAAATCCCTTGAAATTGTGTTTTTGGATAATTTTTAGTTATTAGATCTATCTTATGGTATGAATTTTTTATTTAGTAGGCATATATTTGAAAACAACCGACGGCATTTACAACCTTGGTGCTTTCGAAAGTAGCTCAGTCCAACTATACTCACACACTAGTCATAACACGTGACCATATGTCATACGGCATTCAAAATACTCCCAAAATTTCAACCGATTCAAAATCTCCATCCCCACAAAAATTTACATCCCCATCAAAATCATCCCAAAAAATTTGTAGCCACCTTCAAAATATTCTCCCAACAAAAAATTTGAATCACATTCAAACTAATATTTAGTTCCTCCAAAGAATTTTAGTTCCCTCAAAAATTTTAGTTTTCCCAAATTTTAGTTTCCTCCAGATTTAGTTTCCCTCAAAATTTAAAGTTTTAGTTCCCTCCCGTCTTGATTTAGTTCCCACAAAATTTTAAATTAAAATATAGTCCACCTCAAAGAATTTAGTTCTCCCAAAATTTAGTTCTCTTCAAATTTAATACCTCCAAAGATTTAAAATTTTAGTTCTCTCAAAATTTAGTTCCTTATAAATTTAGTTTCCCCTAAAATTTTAGGGTTTTCCCCACAAAATTTTAGGGTTTCCTCCAAAATTTTCATGAACTTTCATCCTACACATTGATTCCTCAAGATTCAATTCCAGCCGTCTTTCTACACATCCTTTTGTCTTAATCAGCAACCCCATTTAAAAATATCCATCAATTGTATTTTATATATATATGAGAATAATGGGGTATCATATGACATGAAAGGCATCTCCTCATATACCAAGACACAAAAAGTGGGGTGGTATAAGCCCACATAGGCTTGTACTTGTTGTACCACCCCACTTTTTGTGTCTTGGTATATGAGGAAATGCCTCCATTGTTATATGATACCCATTATTCTATATATATACACTCGCTCGCTCGCTCGCTAAAGCCCCACTTTTAACATGGAACGGGAAGCAAAAGCTAAATATATGGATTTGCTGGGGTGGAATCTTAAGGATGAACTAAGGATCTAACGAATTTAGAGAATAGGTTCCTGGGTTGGAAACAAAGAGAAAAATTTATGGATTTGACTGATTTTCGGACCTCACACCCAGAATTCTCGCACACCCCCTCACAAGCATCTCACGTACAAGAAGATAAAGAACCATCTAAAGTTTCTCTCAAAATTCAATGCATTCTTATTCAACTCGCTTATCTCAAAAGTTTTATGTTCAAGATTATTTATAAACCTAAGCCATGTGATCAACACGTGCAACTAAATAAAATAAAGAAAACGATAAAATTTTGAAGCCCAATGGGTTTACATGCACAACATGGGTCATGTACCAAACACTTAGAAGCCTATTGATTAAAATAAGGCTTTTCTTTGATGGATCTTCAACACATGCATGATATTCTTTAGCTTCAAAATAATTGTAGTTCTCAATGCACCTTTGTCCTGAATCAAATCCCTATGGTGGGAGAAAAAGCAAAATCAAAAATGTCAACCACTTTAGGGAGAACATTTTAAAAGAAATGATAAAATAGCTAAAAATAAATGCAAAACTAATACGATCCGATAGATCGTAAAGCAAATCGATAAATTTAAAAGTGGAAAATGGAAAAGGTGGACTTTTTATAGAATAGAAATGCGAAGAACTACTAATAAAATGGGTTTCTTTCGAGATGAAACCCTATCTTCTTGCTTTGAATGTCGGATCAAAGCCTAAGAAACTTCTCTACGATGCCTAACAAGTTTCTTCACAAATCAAGCATTCCAATAAAAGAAGACGGCTAGCCCTAATTTATAGAAAAGAGGGGATATACTAATCTAGTCTGAAAAGACTAGAATACCCCTAGAGCCACTAAACCCACTACGCGATGACCCCGCGCCTCCTACGCCTCATGTAAGTCACGATAGGTGGTCCCGCATCCTCGGTAGACGGTGGGGTGGGTGCGTCCGCATCAATACCCCCTAAAAGAGCCACCTTGTCCTCAAGGTGGAAATCTGAGAACTGTTCTCGAACCACGTCATATGCCTCCCACGTGGCGTCACAGTCGGGTAGGCCCACCCACTAGATCAGCACCTCCCTTCGCCGACCCGGTCCCTAACGAACTGCACACACATCCAGAGGCTCCAACAGTACCTCCATGTCCTCAGTAAGTGTAGGTGGCAGAGTAGACGAGTCTGACTGGTCCCCAATCGCTCCCCGAAGCTGCGACACATGGAACACCGATGTATCGTGGAAGACGATGGCAGGCGCAACCTGTATGCCACCTTCCCAATCTTGGCCGCAATCTGGTAGGGGCCGTAGTAGCAAGCTGCCAGCTTCTCATTCTGCCTCCGAGCCAATGTCTTCTGCCTGTAGGGTCGCAGCTTGAGATATACCATATCTCCCTCCTGAAAGTGGACGTCCCGCCGATGGCCATCTGCCCGGGTCTTCATCACCTGCTGAGCCCTCAAAAGATGTCTCCGCATGTCCTCCAACATAGCATCCCTCTCTCTCATATAAGCCTCCACCTGCGACATCGGCGTCTGTCTGTCGCCGAAGCGAAGCAAGGACGGTGGATCTCGCCCGTAGAGGATCCTGAATGGGGTCGTCCCCGCTGCAGAGTGGTACGATGTGTTGTACCAATACTCCGCCCACGCCAACCACGTGTGCCACTGTCGAGGCGTCTCCGAAGTGAAGCACCGCAGATAAGTCTCTATAGAGCGGTTCACCACCTCCGACTGGCCGTCCGTCTGTGGGTGATAGGCCGTATTCCTCTTAAGGACCATACCATGTACCCTGAAGAGCTCCCGCCATAACCCGCTCATGAAGACCTTGTCCCTGTCGGACACTATGAACGCCGGTACCCCGTGCAAGCGTATCACCTCCCGAATGAACTCTGTGGCCACCGAGACTGCGGTATAAGGATGCCTCATTGGTATGAAATGGGCATACTTACTCAATCGGTCTACTACTACGAAGATCACTGTATATCCCTCTGAACGGGGCAACCCATCAATGAAGTCCATCGTGACCTCCTCCCAGACCCTCTCTGGCAACTCTAACGACTGTAACAGCCATGTTGGTGCCATGGCCATATACTTGTGACGCTGGCAGACGTCACAAGCTGCTACTAACTGGGCAACACTCCTCCGCATCCCGGGCCAGTACACCTCTCTAGCCATCCTCGGGTCGTCTGATGTACCCCCGAATGGCCTCTAGTCACTGAGCCATGGAACTCCTGAAACAGGGCCGGTATAAAAACTGAGGCCCGCGGTAGCACCAACTTCCCCAGGTAAAGCAGTCTGCGCCCCTGCAAGGAATACCCTGTCGGCCCCTCCTTTCCCTCCTGTCGCAGCAACTCGCGGATCTACCCCAGCTCATCATCACTCTCCGCCTCCTGCAACATGGGCTCCCAGTCCAGCCACATCGGTCGCGACAGAGCCCTCAAGTCCACGCTCTCCTCCCGGCGAGACAAGGCATCAGCAGCCTTGTTCTCCAACCCCGGCATGTACTCGATGTCGAATCGATACCCCACCAGCTTGGACAACCAACGCTGGTGCTCCTCCGTAACCAACCGCTGCTCTAAAAGGTACTTGAGGATCCGCCTATCCGTCCTAACCACGAACTCCTGCCCCAACAAGTAGGGTCGCCACGTCATCACCGCGAAGACAATGGCCATCAGCTCCCTCTCATATACCGACTTCAGCCGTGCTCTAGCAGACAGCACCTGACTGAAATAGGCTATGGGTCGTCCCTCCTACATAAGCACCGCCCCCAATACATATCCCGACGCGTCAGTCTCCACTACAAAGGATCTGCTGAAGTCTGGTAAAGCAAGCACTGGCGTCGTCGTCGTCACCTTCAAGGCCTCAAAAGCCTTGGTGGCCTCCTCCCCCAATGGAATCTGTCCTTCTTGAGCTGTTCGGTAAGGGGCCAGGCTATGGTGATGTACCCCTTAACGAACTTTCGGTAGTAGCCCGTCAGACCCAAAAATCCACGAAGAGCTCGCAGTGTAGTAGGCACCGGCCAATCCAATATAGCCGCTATCTTTGACCTGTCAGCCGCCACCCCATCCGCCGAAACAATATGCCCCAAGTACTCGATCTGTGCCTGGTCGAAGCTGCACTTCTTCCGGTTGGCAAACAACTGCTGCGCCATCAACTCCCGGAAGACCACTCCAAGTGGTCCAAATGCTCCACCATGCTCCTGCTGTAGACGAGACTATCGTCAAAGAAAACGAGAATGAACCTACGCAGGAAGGGCTAGAAGACCTTGTTCATCAAGGCCTGGAAAGTCGAAGGGGCATTCGTCAAGCCGAACGGCATGACTCGGATCTCGTAGTGCCCCTCGTGGGTGCGGAAGGCAGTCTTCGGCACATCCTTTGGCCACATCAGGATCTGGTGGTATCCTGCCCTCAAGTCGAGATCTTCGAAAAGATCGCCGCCCCATGTAGCTCGTCCAGCAGCTCGTCGATTACCGAAATGGGAAACTTGTCAGCGACAGTTTCCTTATTCAGCGCCCGGTAATCGACGCAGAATCTCCAACTTCCGTCCTTAACCAGCAAAACTGGGCTCGAAAAAGGACTCACACTTGGCTGGATTACCCCAGCCTGCAACATCTCCTACACCATCCTCTCAATCTCGTCCTTCTGTACATGCGGGTACCAGTACAGTCGCACACTCACCGGTGCTGCTCCATCACGCAATACAATTGCGTGCTCGTGTCCTCTGGACGGTGGAAGCCCCTGCGGGTCCTGAAAGACCTCCTGGTACTGCTCTAATGTAATGCCCTGCTAAGCTACTGCACAAGTACTAGAGGGGGGTGAATAGTACTTTAAAATAATTAAGAAGATAATTCCTAATTATCTTGCAAACTCTACCAATTAATCCGGAAATGCGGAAATGTAAATATGACAACAACGTAGACAATCACAAACAAGCAATATTACTGGGTTCGGATCCACCCAAGTCTCCCCGACTTGTTCTAGGTGATCCTACGTCCCAACCACCCGGATCCCCTCCGGATACTTGAGTTAGAAACCCTAACTCAAGATTTGCACTATGAAATACTTGTGAAGAACCTTCACAAAGTCAAATCATACACAAAGGAAATTGTGACTCCCACAACCCGGGATCACAAACAAACTCGCACAACCGAGAGTGAACACTTACAATATGAAAGTAAATGAAATACGAAATTGCTTATCGACAAAATCATATGCCTTGAGTATAACTTACGATTTAGGGCAAAACGGATTTTGGGGAAGATGAAGAGGCACCAAACCCTAGCTCCAAGTAGATGACCAGCAATGGAGTCCTAGGTGGATGTTGGTGACCTAGAATCAAACACTTGGCTTGGAAGGCTCACAATCAATGAATCTCTCTTTTGAAATAAGAGTGAGGGAGAGATTCTTGAATGGAAATGAATGAGCTTTAAATGAGATGAATGCTTTCTCTTTGATCTCTAAACTTCTCTTAATATCAGCCTTGAGTGCAATGAATGCAGCACACCAAGTATATATAGGTTAGAGGAAAGAGAGAGAAAAACGTTTCAATTAAAGCTCCAACGGCTCTATTCTGAACCAAACTAGTCGGTCAAAGAACAAACACTGACCGACTAGTTCATCAACTAGTCAGTCGGTCAAACAGCATGAACCGACTAACTGGTGAACAGGGAATAGATGAAGTTTCAGACTAACAGAACTAGTCGGTCCAAGAAGACTTGCCAACCGACTAGTTTCACAACTAGTCGGTCGGTGAGTGTTCATAGACCGACTAAGAGATAAAACAAGTAGTCTGAGAACAAATTGAATTAGTCGGTCCAAGAACAAAAGTTGACCGACTAGTTCATCAACTAGTCGGTCGCCAAATGTACATAGACCGACTAACGATAAACAGTAACTTGGCATGTACAGGGAAAGCTCAACTAGTCGGTCTAAGAAGGATCACTGACCGACTAGTTCACAAACTAGTCGGTCGGTGAGTCAACGTAGACCGACTAACTGTAAACAGTAAAGAGCTTAGAATTGAGAAGGCAAACTAGTCGGTCCAAGAAGCTTTGCCGACCGACTAGATCACCATCTAGTCGGTTGGTTCTTCTTCTTGAACCAACTAACATGCACAAGAAGTCGCAAATCGAAGCGCGAAGCTTCGGGAAAGTTCGTATGGACTTCTACTAAGATCCTATGACTAAGATAGGAGCGTTATGAAGATTAAAACGTAAGACCTACTCAAGGCTTAACATTCTACGGAACGAAGCTAAAAGACTATAAATAAAACTTGACGAACCGTCTTCGAAAGCTTCGATCCGAATCTTCATGACTTCTAAAATGGTCCAAAAGCTTCAACGAAGCTTTAGGCATACGATCACGTGCTTTGAGAAGTCTTGAGACGTCGCTTTGGATGTTCACATGAATTTGGCGACGATCTCCATAACTGCGCTCACAAAGAGTTAGTTCACGATATATTTATGTTTGTTCATCATCCAAAACCAAATCCGGGGAGTCCAATATCCAACATTCTCCCCCTTTTTGGTGATGACAAACCAACATAAATAATAATCAAAAATAATGATTCAAATGAAATTTACTTACTCCCCCTGCATTGATGACACGTTAATTCCAAAATTAAATAATAATCATAAGCATCAAGCAGACGAGTAAAGTATAAAATGTGAATCGATTATTGAAATATAGGAATTCAATTCCATTTTTATATCTTAACTCCCCCTGAATCTAACATATCAAATTAGATTCTTGGAAAAATGCTTAAATTATCATTTAGCTCATCGTCATTATTATATCTCTCCCCCTTTGGCATTAGCAAAAAGAGTGGGAGGAGATCAACGACAACAACAATGGCTTCAAATTAAAGCACGGGAGTCGTAGAATACGAACACGGTCCAAATGACACCAAAGGAAAATACGAATTAAATCAAAGCGTGTCAATGAGACCAAAGTCGAAAATCGATAAATAAAATCATCAAAACTCAAATTAATTTTACGAATTGAGTTATGGAATATAATCTCCACTATTAACATTCTTGGTTAATTTAGTGCATGGAAAACAATTCTATGTTTTCATAGAAATAATTTCTATTTAACCAAGTTATTATCGTCGAGCGACGAAATCAAACATCAGAGACATAAAATATAAATGTGCACAACATAATGTAAAAGTCAACATCGATGTATATATATAAATAAAGCATGAGTACAACAAAATGATACATCCGTCAACATACATAAAAGCGATCCAACGATCGGGGCACAAAATACATCAAAATATCACACAAGACATCGGAGTATCACAAAACATACATATCCAAAATACATCAAAACATCAAAATATCATAACCACACTCTATCCTAACCCACACTCTCACTAAAAGATCTATCATCCAAAGTGCATCGGGAGAGGCCTCAGAGAAGCTCAGGAGGCAGCGGGAGGATCTGCAGCAGCAGCAGGCTCTGCAGGAGTGGTGGTCACCGGATCAGCTGAAGTGTCCACGGGAGCGACGGTAGTGGCCTCGGGAGCACCAGTCGTAGTATCCACCGCAGGAACGGTGGCAACAGGTGTGCTCTCGGGGTCACCAGCAGACGAAGCAGCAGCACCAGAAGTGCCCTCAGGGGCACGAGCAGCAACACGAACAAGCTCCTCGATCTCCTCCTCATCCAACTCCTCCTCGTCAGAGACTGACGGAGGGATCTCAATGCCCAAACGAGAGGCGATACGAGCAAGTATCTCCTCAGTACGAGCATATCGAGACTCCATACGTCTCACTGAACGTGCGAGCTCGTCAAGAGTGGTAGATGAAGCAGGAGCAGCTGAGGCAGAAGCAGACGCTGAAGCAGAGGGGGTCGTCCTCTGAACGTGACGGAGCGCCGCAAGAGACTTCTTGACGGCCGTCGCATTCAGAGGGGAACCGAGGGGACGCTCATCATCAGGTGGAAGTGGGACACGAAAGTGGCGAAAGAGAAGTGTCAGAAGGCACGAATATGGGATATGAGCAGACTTCGTGGACTTTCGGATACATTCGAAAGAATCCATCTTATCGAGTATGATCCGAGCCCAGTTAATCTCGTTCCCCATGAAGATGGCATAGATGAGCTTGAGGAATGGCTGGGAAGGCAAAGAAGAGGAGCCGTACTTAGGAAGTAAGCACGACTTCAGAATCAAGTTTAGGACCCAGCCATTCGGCTTGAAAGACTTAGATGGCACGCCAATCATGGCAGGAGGGATCTCATGGAAAATCTCAGAAAGAATGACCTGATCAAGGGAAGAGATGTCATCGACGGAGATATCGGAAGGGAGGAGGCCAGACGACGAGCAACCAATCAACTCTCCTAAGATTTCTGCCGTGAGGACAATCGGTGTCCCCAAGACAGTCGTCTCAATAGAGTGGGTCTCGTCGTACTGACCCCGGACACGGTTGGCGTAAAAGAGTTTGACCAGACGGGGGTAAGGGTGTGGATTCGCCTTTGGGTCATATCGAAGATAATCGATAAGACCGGAAGACGACAGAAGATCAGCAAGGCCTGGGAAGTCTGAAAACTGTACGAAATGCTCCAACAGCAGCGGACAGTGTTCGATACGGTTATATGCCGCGAGACACAACGGGTCGTCGCGACATAATGAGATATCGACACCGCCAACTGGCATCGGACCCTTTCCCTTAGGCTGACGTGTGGAAGTACGGGGTCGAGAGCTAGACGTAGGTTCCCTAGGAGGGGGTGAAGGATCCATATGGGTCTCGGTCTCGGGAATGTATTCCGTGTCGGAATCGGATGGAGGTGTAGGGGCACGGAATGAAGCTAGGTGAAACAGGTTGCTTCCTAGGCTGAGATCGGGCTCGGGGTTTCGCTATCGCCGTCCTCTTCTTCTTAAGAGGAGGCGACGACGAAGAGGGATGGGTGGTCTTCGAACGGCGTTTGGGTTGCGAGGGTTCCCTAGGGGGTGACTCTACGGTCATAGGCGATGGATGTGAGGGATCGATCGGAATACGTGTTCTTGCCATCAGCGAGACAAGACACGACGCAATCAAACGAGATAACCCTAACCCTACAAACCCTAGAAATTGGAATCGATATAAACCCCAACTCTAGGAGCTAAACCCTAACCCTAGAGAGCTAGACACAGCTAGGAGAGGGAGGAGAATCACCTAGGGAGGAAGATCGACGGACGGCGACGGTTGGGATGGCCGGAAAGTGGCCGGAAATCTATCGGAGAGGGAGGAAGTCGATGGGGGGCTCGGGGTTTTTGGCTGAGAGTGAAGAGATGAACCGACTAGATCGAAGATAAGTCGGTTAAGAGCTTAAAAAATCGATCGGAATGCGAAAAGACCAAGCAGTCCCCGTCGCAATTAGTCGGTCACAGTTCAAGCACTGACCGACTAGATGCTGATCTAGTCGGTCGGTCAATGAGCTTGAACCGACTAATTGTAAACAGTAACTGAAGCCAAAAAATCTGACAAGAATTAGTCGGTCTAAGCTCATTCACTGACCGACTAGAACTGAATCTAGTCGGTCGGCCAATGAACTTGGACCGACTAAGAGAGTCCAAAATTTTTAGAATTAGAAATTTTGAGTTCTCTCCTAATCGCACTTGGACGAAACATCGAAATAATCTCACTAATCATTATACTACCCCCATTAAACATCGAAAATCTGAAATTTGACGTTTACGAACAAATCGAGCGAAAATTCCGAAAATTCAACAAAAATCCAGAAAATTCCAATACATCAAGCATGTGCAAATATAATGAAATTGAATAGCATGCAAGGTTATTGAACATAAATAAAATGAATCCTAAATCTCGGATTCACCCATAATCCCCAATTCTCGACGTAACCGCACAAAGGAGTCTTCCTTTAGGGGTTTCGTGAAAATATCGGCGATTTGCTTCTGGGTTTCAACGTACACTAATATGATGTCCTTTTTAGCAACATGATCATCTAAGAAATGGTGACGGACATCTATGTGTTTCGAACGGGAATGGTGTACCGGATTCTTAGAGAGACATATTGCACTTTGGTTGTCCACCATGATAGGGCAAGTATCACAGTTTATACCAAAGTCTTTAAGTGTGTGTCTCATCCAAAGAACCTGAGCACACGCGGCACCGGCGGCAATATATTCCGCCTCGGTGGTTGAAAGTGATACGGAATTCTGCTTCTTGGAAAACCAAGAGACAAGAGAATTTCCTATAAAATGGCAAGTGCCACTAGTACTTTTCCTGTCGGATTTGCATCCCGCATAATTTGCGTCACTATATGAGATTAACAAATACGTGCTAGATTTTGGATAAAGTAATCCAAAATCAAGTGTGTAACTTAGATAACGGAAAATACGTTTTACCGCTACTAAGTGAGATTCCTTAGGTTGAGACTGATAACGAGCACATACACATACGGCAAACATAATATCGGGCCTACTTGCGGTAAGATATAGTAAACTACCTATCATACCTCGATATAGACGAATGTCTACATCTTTTTCGCCCGCACCTTTATCAAGATGTGTAGTCGTGCTCATTGGAGTCTTCTTCCCGGAGGCATTCTCCATTCCAAATCGATTTAGCAACTCCACCGTGTACTTCGTTTGGTGGATGAAGATTGCATCGTTCATTTGGCGAATTTGGAGACCTAAGAAATATTTGAGCTCACACATGTGGCTCATCTCAAATTGATCCTTCATCACATTAGAAAACTCTTCGCAAAGAGCAAAGTTAGTAGCACCGAAAATGATATCATCAACATAAATTTGAACTAAAATTATATCATTATTCGAATACTTAACAAATAATGTGGAATCAACTTCTCCCATTTTAAAACCTAAATCCAAAAGAAAATTCTTTAAACGGTCATACCAAGCTCGAGGAGCTTGTCTCAAACCGTAGAGTGCTTTCTTAAGTTTGAAAACATGATTTGGAAATTTTTCATTTATAAAACCCGGAGGTTGAGAAACATAAACTTCCTCAACAACATCTCCGTTTAAAAACGCACTTTTTACATCCATTTGAAATAATTTAAAATCCTTATGGAATGCAAAAGATAACAATAATCTAATTGATTCTAATCTAGCTACCGGAGCAAAGGATTCTTCGAAATCGATACCTTCCTCTTGCCGATAGCCTTGAGCTACTAACCGAGCTTTGTTCCGGACGACGATTTGGTTTTCGTCGGTCTTGTTCTTGAAGATCCACTTTGTCCCTATGACGGTGTGGTTCTTCGAAGGCAATGGAACAAGCTCCTAAACCTCATTCCTCTCGAATTGAATGAATTCCTCCTCCATGGCTAAGATCCAAGCACCATCTTCGCACGCTTCATTAACATTCTTTGGCTCTATCGAGGAGGCAAAGGCACAATGAGCGAAGTAGTTGACTTGCGATCTCGTCTTGACACTATCAATGATATTGCCAATGACTTGCTCATGAGGATGGTCACGAACGGTATGAAGCCGTTTGGGAATTCCCTGATCACTAGGAACATTCTCAAAAACTTCATTAGTCGGGTTAGTATCAATAGAATTAATAGAGTTAGAATTACCAATTGAATCACATAAGACATCCATAGAGTCATCATCATTAGTAATTCTAGTTGGGACAAATCCTTCATTAAATGAAACATGAAGTGATTCCTCGATCGTTGAGGTTCTTTTGTTGTATATCCGGTAGGCTTTGCTACGTGAGGAATATCCAACAAAAATCCCCTCATCGGATCTTGGATCGAATTTGTCCAAACTACCATACGTGTTTTTAATAAAACATTTTGAACCAAAAACACGAAAATGTTTAACTTGAGGCAATCTACCAAACAACAATTCATAACAAGTTTGTTTAGTGCCAGGCCTCAAAAGTATTCTATTAAACACATAGCAAGCGGTGTGTACCGCTTCCGCCCAAAATTGATGGCCAATTTGGATATCATCAAGCATAGTGCGAGCACATTCCACTAGCGTCCTATTCTTTCTCTCAACAACACCATTTTGAGGAGGTACGCGAGGGAATGAAAAGGTGTGTGTAATACCAACTTCATCACAAAAAGTTGAGAAAGACTCATTCTCAAATTCTCCTCCATGATCACTACGAATAGTGACAATGGTGGTTCCAATGAGATTTTGTACTTTCTTGACAAATATTGTGAAGTTTTCGAAAGCATCATTTTTATTACTTAATGAAAATACCCAAGTAAATCTAGAAAATTCATCAACGATGACAAGTCCATATCGTGCATTTCCTAATGAAGCAACTCTAGTTGGCCCAAATAAATCTAGATGTAATAGCTCTAGTGGCCGCTTAGAAGAAATGCTTTTCTTAGGTTTAAAAGACGATTTTGGAAGCTTGCCTCGTTGACACGAGTCACAAAAGCTTTTCTTTTGAAAGACTAGCTTAGGGAAGCCTCTAATAGAATTTAACTTGGAAAGCTTAAAAAGTGTTCCAAAGTTCACATGACCAAAACGTCGATGCCATAAGTGTTGTTCACTTGTGTTGGCAATGAGACATTGTTCATGTGATCTTAGAAGATCTAGGATATATATATCCTTATGGCGTGTGCCGGAAAACAATAATTCATTATTATCTTTTCTTAAAATATGGCACATTCCTTTCGCAAAGCTAACTTTGTAACCTTGGTCACAAAGTTGGCTTATTGAAATAAGATTGTGGTTTAATCCTTTAACGAGGTAAACATCACATATAAGTGGTTTAGAAGGATTACCCACTTTACCAACATCTATGATGGTTCCGCTCTCGTTGCCTCCAAAGACTACCCGGTTTCCATTTGCAATGGGAACCACTCCGGAAAGCAATTGAGCGTCACCCGTCATGTGTTTTGAACACCCGCTATCGAGTATCCAATTCATCTTGGAGCTAAATTTAAAGTTGTTGCTCCGTTTCTTTTTCTTGAGTACCTAAAGATAGAAAATATCGTATCATGGTACCCAAGGTCATTGGGTCCAAAAGATTAGACCTTTGGAAGCCAAGTCCAATTGGACTTAAACTTCCCCACATAATTATCACTATGCACAACATCCATGAAATACGAATTCATATAAATTTGTTTTTCATTCATGCTTGTGTCCTTTGGGCTCCAAATAGTGAAGATTTTGGGAGCCCTAATCCTATTGGGTGCATGCATTGTTGATTTCTACGTGATGCATGTCGTGGATAGGCATAAGGAACATGATGAAATGGTGTATTATGAGAATTATTCATACGATGATGTGGGTGTACAAATGCATGTGGAGGAACACGTGCATGAGGGTGTCTCACATGGTGTGCACGTGCCCGTGAACGTGTAGCATAAAAATCATCATATGTGTAAGCATGTGGAGTAGGATGTGTTTTTCTACGTGGCATGGTATTGGTGTACATATAAGCATGACCCTTCTTTGGAGGTCCACCCAAAGTGGGTTTCTTTCCAAATGAGGGTGTGTACGAGGTGGAAGCATCATTGGTAGATGAACTACCAATAGAGTGTTTGCTCCCACTCGTTGAGTCACCGGAAGTTGGCCTAACAAAAGTAGTGGCCGATTTGAATGAACTTCCCATCGTATACCTCAAGCCAATGTGGTGATTGGCCGGAAGTAAGTCACTTAGGATTTTATCCAAATGGTCCTTACCCTTATTGAATTTATTAATTCGGCCTAATGTGCTCTCATATTTCTCGGTGCGAGAACGCAAAGAAGCATCCAAAGTGGATACTTGCGATGTGAGCACATAAACACGAGATTTGAGATTTTCATTCTCAATACTCAAAGTCGAGTTTTGAGAAGTTAAATCCTCTATCTTGTGTTCCTCCGGATCCTCAATGCTAACATGTTCAAGTTGAGACTTGAGATTTACAATCTCATTCTTCAACTCTTCAACGGTGTCGTTGTTGGTGATGATAGTTTTAGGCGAGGTTTGGATGCTAGCTAAATCATCTTTTACTTTAGTATACCTATTTACTAATTTAGTGTATTTAGACCATAATTGCTCATTAGCATTTCTAAGGTCATCCATGGTTACCTCATCGCCTTCATTGTCGCTATCATCGGAAGAGGAATCTTTATCTTGCTCCTCTCTAGCCATGAAGCACATGTGTGCTTGCTCCACTAGCTCATCGTCCGACTCTCCGCTTGAGGAATCGTCGGAGTCGATGAGACAAGCCCCTTTTTGTACCCTTTCTTGTACTTCTTGGACTTGTCGAACTTCGGCGCCTTCCACTTCTCCTTGTGTTTGTTTTGAGGACACTCCGCTTTCATGTGTCTGGGCTTGTTGCATTGAAAACACAAAGGAGAGGAGGTGTTAGAAGAATTAAACTTCGATTTGTTTTTGAAGTTACCTTTCCGGAAGAACCGATTGAACTTCTTGGCCATGAGAGTCATGGACTCCAAGTCCAACTCGTCTTCCGAGTTTTCATCTTCGGTCGATGTGGAAGTTGATGGAGCGGCCTTGAAAGCAATAGCCTTCTTCTTTGGCTCGTCTTGCTTTAGGTAGGACTTCATCTTGTCCTGCAACTTCAACTTGCTATCCTTGCGTACCTCATACGACATTAAGGTACACATTAGTTGAACAACGGTATAAGTTTTCATGTCATTACCTTCCTCGATGGCGAAGGTCTGTTTCTCCCAACAAGAAGGAAGTCCATCGATGATCTTCGAGACTTTCTCCTTTTGGGTGTAGGTCTTACCGAGAGCCTCCAACTCGTTTGTGATGTCGACGAAGCGAGCATAGTACTCCTTCATCTTCTCACCCTGTAGCATATGAAATAATTCGTAATCTTTATTTACAACTACGAGTTTAGAGTCTCTTACCCTACTAGTTCCTTCATGCAAGATGAGGGAGTTCCATATTTGATATGCACTCTTACATGTGCATATCTTATTGAAGTCCTCGGGCTCCAAGGCGCATTGCAAGGCGTTCATTGCCTTGACATTGCTTACCTCCGCGACGACCTCCGCGGTAGTCCACTTCTCGAAATCTTCTTCGGCGGGCTCGACATACTCCTTCATCGTGGCCCTCCATAATGAAGCACTCCGGAGGAAAGTTTCCATCCGGCATTTCCAGTACCCGTAGTTTGTACCGTTGAAGAATGGAGGCCTCGTCGAGGAGTGTCCTTCCATCACCGAAGACGCTCCTTCACGGTTCCTGAAGGTGCTGTAATCTGAAGGTGGACGAACGGTCTTGTTGTCGTTGGCAGACATAGCTATAGACTTGGCTCTGATACCAAATGTAATGCCCTGCTAAGCTACTACACAAGTACTAGAGGGGGGTGAATAGTACTTTAAAATAATTAAGAAGATAATTCCTAATTATCTTGCAAACTCTACCAATTAATGCGGAAATGCGGAAAAGTAAATATGACAACAACGAAGACAATCACAAACAAGCAATATTACTGGGTTCGGATCCACCCAAGTCTCCCCGACTTGTTCTAGGTGATCCTACGTCCCAACCACCCGGATCCCCTCCGGATACTTGAGTTAGAAACCCTAACTCAAGATTTGCACTATGAAATACTTGTGAAGAACCTTCACAAAGTCAAATCATATACAAAGGAAATTGTGACTCCCACAACCCGGGATCACAAACAAACTCGCACAACCGAGAGTGAACACTTACAATATGAAAGTAAATGAAATACGAAATTGCTTACCGACAAAATCCTATGCCTTGAGTATAACTTACGATTTAGGGCAAAACGGATTTTGGGGAAGATGAAGAGGCACCAAACCCTAGCTCCAAGTAGATAACCAGCAATGGAGTCCTAGGTGGATGTTGGTGACCTAGAATCAAACACTTGGCTTGGAAGGCTCACAATCAATGAATCTCTCTTTTGAAATAAGAGTGAGGGAGAGATTCTTGAATGGAAATGAATGAGCTTTAAATGAGATGAATGCTTTCTCTTTGATCTCTAAACTTCTCTTAATATCAGCCTTGAGTGCAATGAATGCAGCACACCAAGTATATATAGGTTAGAGGAAAGAGAGAGAAAAACGTTTCAATTAAAGCTCCAACGGCTCTATTCTGAACCAAACTAGTCGGTCAAAGAACAAACACTGACCGACTAGTTCATCAACTAGTCGGTCGGTCAAACAGCATGAACCAACTAACTGGTGAACAAGGAATAGATGAAGTTTCAGACTAACAGAACTAGTCGGTCCAAGAAGACTTGCCAACCGACTAGTTTCACAACTAGTCGGTCGGTGAGTGTTCATAGACCGACTAAGAGATAAAACAAGCAGTCTGAGAACAAATTGAATTAGTCGGTCCAAGAACAAAAGTTGACCGACTAGTTCATCAACTAGTCGGTCGCCAAATGTACATAGACCGACTAACGATAAACAGTAACTTGGCATGTACAGGGAAAGCTCAACTAGTCGGTCTAAGAAGGATCACTGACCGACTAGTTCACAAACTAGTCGGTCGGTGAGTCAACGTAGACCGACTAACTGTAAACAGTAAAGAGCTTAGAATTGAGAAGGCAAATTAGTCTGTCCAAGAAGCTTTGCCGACCGACTAGATCAACATCTAGTCTGTTGGTTTTTCTTCTTGAACCAACTAACATGCACAAGAAGTCGCGAATCGAAGCGCAAAGCTTCGGGAAAGTTCGTATGGACTTCTACTAAGATCATATGACTAAGATAGGAGCGTTATGAAGATTAAAACGCAAGACCTACTCAAGGCTTAATATTCTACGGAACGAAGCTAAAAGACTATAAATAAAACTTGACGAACCGTCTTCGAAAGCTTCGATCCGAATCTTCATGACTTCCAAAAAGGTCCAAAAGCTTCAACGAAGCTTTAGGCATACGATCACGCGCTTTGAGAAGTCTTGAGACGTCGCTTTGGATGTTCACATGAATTTGACGACGATCTTCATAACTGCGCTCACAAAGAGTTAGTTCACGATATATTTATGTTTGTTTATCATCCAAAACCAAATCCGAGGAGTCCAATATCCAACATCTAGCACATGCTCAACCTCCACTGCGGTCTCATCCCGCTGCTCCTCCCCCCCTCAGCTGTCATCCCCTGACACTCCACCAGGAACCCCTCTCTCTCGTCCCGCAACGCCCGAGTGATGGCCTTGAAGGCCACTAACGAAAAACAAAGGGTCGGGTCCCCTGTCAACACGACGGTCCGCTCCCCATCCTGTAACTCCATCCTTAGAAGCTTCCAGTTCACCTTCATCTCCCCCAACTTCTTCAGCCACTGCACCCCCAGTTTGATATCCACGTTGTCCAACTCCAATGGCAAGAAGTCCTCCACTACCTGTATGCCATGCAATGTCAGGCACACCCCCTTGCACAGCCCCTTGCTTTCCTCCATCTTTCTTATCCCCAGCAACACCGTAAACCTCTCCATCGTACTCAGCTCTAACCCATGGCGCTCTACAATATTCCCAGAGATGAAGTTGTGAGTCGTCCCGCTGTCAATGAGTACGGTCACTGCCTGCTCCGCCAACAGCCCTGACAACTTCATGGTATGATTCGGGGTGAATCTTACCACGGAGTTCAAGGACACCTCCGCCACGTCCATGTGGACATGCACTCGCTCTCCTCAGCCAACTCTGGCTCCACCTCCTCAGTATACTCCTCATCGGGCACAATCACGATCTGCAGCAACTTGCTCGCACATCGGTGACCGAGGCTGAACTTCTCGTCGCACCTGAAACATAGGCATGCAGCTCGCCTCGCCCTCACGTCGGCCTCAGTAAATCACCGACCAAGCAACAGTGGTCGGGCCTCCCCTCTCTTCTCCCCCGCGGCCTCTGGTGCTACGGTGGTCCCCCTGGGTGGTGCTGGTGTCGGCTAACTGCGCTGGCCCTGGCCTCCCCAAGTCCCTCGGATGCGCCTCTCCTCCGCATGCTTCTCCTCTGCCTTGTGGGACAGGCGAAGGACGTCCTCCAAGGTCCCCGGGCTCTGCATCCGCAACTCAGCCCGTATAGAGGGCTTCAGCCCCATCATGAAGTTCCCGATCATAACCTCATCTGTCACCCACTTCACCCTGCTGTTAAGCATCTCAAATCTCTCCACATAGTCCCTCACTGTCCCCTCCTGCCTCAGGGCAGACAGCTGCTCATAGAAATCTCCTCCCGCTATCTCCTGGAACCGATCTATGATCAGTGCTGACAGCTCCTCCCAAGTGCGAAAAGGGGTCCGTGCTATCTTCCACCGGTACCATGCTAGCACCTTTCCCTCAAGATAAATCCCGATGGCCTTCAGGACCTCCTGCTCCGTCAGTCTCATCACCTGAAAATATCGCTCCGTCCGATATATCCATCCGTCTGGATCTGTGCCATCAAAGGTCGGCATCTTCAGCTTCATCAACTGCCGGTCCGCGTTGATGTCACCCTGCTGCCCTTATCTCCGCCACGGTCACCTCCCCAGCCCAAACCGCCGCCACGAGTCACCGTCGAGCCTCCCTCGTCGACCCCGTACAACTCCTCAGGCCAACCAAGCCTCTCCCACGCCTCGGGCTGGTAGTAGTGTCCTGGAAACTCAGGTGGTCGTGTAAAAACGGGCCTCGGCCCAAGATGTGTAGTTTCCGTTCTCCAAAATTGGCCAGCATGGGCCCCAATAGCTGTTCTCGTGGCCCAACCGCCTCCAACCGTCCCCGAAGTTTCCCCAGAGTGGGTTACGAACCCCGCCACACCCCGAAAGGGGCGTGAAGGGTTCGCCGGGCCCCCAGGAGGGGCGGCCCAGCCCGTCGGCCCCCAGGAGGGATGGCCCGCCAATCCGCACCACCGGCTGGGGGTGCCGCATCTCCCGCACCACCGGATGGGGGGTGCCGCCTGTTCCGCGCCCCCGCAGGGGGCGCCGAAGCCTTCGGAAGGCCCAGCGGCCTCGCCCAGGCTTGGGAAGGCCTGGGTTGGGCCGCCGACCCCCTGACAGGCCCTATCGGGCCTGTCGCACGTCAAACAGACCCGCGGGGGTCTGTTGTTGGTAAAACAGACCCGCGTGGGTCTATGGCATGCCATGCCGACCCCCGTGGCTCTCCCGCGCCGTCGCTTTGAGGTGGAAGCTCCGTCGCCGTCCATGCTTGCTCTAGGGGGGCTGATTCGAGGGTAGAATCTCCCCCCTCTTGGATTTCTTTGCCCTGATCCCCTTCTTTCGCCATCGTTAAGGATTTTATCATTGTCATCATCGTTGACATTGCCTCCTTCAGATCTGAATTCGATCCCTTCAATTCTTGGAGATCACGACCTTATTGCGCGGCGTCCTTCCTCATGCCCCGGAGTTCTATCTGGATGTCCTCTTGCGAATGGGCGTGATCCTTGATGGAATCCCCCACCATTTTCTTCAATCCCACGAACCGTTCTTCGATCTCACGATTGAAATCCTCCCGAAGCCCTTGAATCTTCTCATCGATCAAATCCGCCTTCGATCTAGTACTTGTCGCCATCGGATCTCACCGCTCTGATACCAATTTGATACGGTAGATCGTATAAGCAAATCGATACATTTAAAAGTGGAAAATGGAAAAGGAGGACTTTTTATATAATAGAAATGCGAAGAACTACTAATAAAATGGGTTTCTTTCGAGACTAGCTTTGAATGTCGGATCAAAGCCTAAGAACCTTCTCTATGATGCCTAATAAGTTTCTTCACAAATCAAGCATCCCAATAAAAGAAGACGGCTAGCCCTAATTTATAGAAGAGGGGATTTACTAATCTAGTCTGAAAAGACTAGAATACCCCTAGAGCCACTAAACCCACTACGCGATGACCTCACGCCTCCTACGCCTCACGTAAGTCACGATAGGTGGTCCCGCATAGGTGGTCCCGCATATGCCTCACGTAAGTCACGATAGGTGGTCCTGCATAGGTGGTCATATGCCTCACGTAAGTCACGATAGGAATTTACTAATCTAGTCTGAAAGGCTAGAATACCCCTAGAGCCACTAAACCCACTACGCGATGACCTCGCACCTCCTACGCCTCACGTAAGTCACGATAGGTGGTCCCGCATCCTCGGTAGACGGTGGGGTGGGTGCGTCTGCATCAAAAACCTACCGACTAGTAAGTGGAGACATACTTGAAATCATAAAGTCGATTGGATGTGGCATTTGAACTAGACACGAGGATGAATTCACTTCACAAAATGACTTAATATGCATCTTTATATCAAGCCTAGATTTAAGACCATCTGCTGTGGCATTTGAACTAGACCACTTTAGGGAGAACATCTTAAAAGCAATGATAAAATAGCTAAAATTAAATGCAAAACTTACCGACTAGTAAGTGGAGACATACATGAAATCAAAAAGTCGATCAGCTGTGGCATTTGAACTAGACACGAGGATGAATTCACTTAACGAAATGACTTAACATGCATCTTTATATCAAGCTTAGATTTAAGACCATCAAGTAGCTGTTAGGAACCAAGATAAAAAGACAATTTTTATAGATAAAAAGTAGCCAAAACGATAATTGAGCACAAAAGAGGTGCGCTCTCCTCCCAAGACGCCGAAGAGGACGTCCGCACTCGTTTAATCTAAGATCTACTCCTAATGACGCTCAATAGAGAATATCTCAAATATCAAGCATGCCTACAAATGACGGCTAGCCCTAATTTAAATAGAAACACCCTCCTTATTGTGCGCAGAGTAATTTCTCCATGACTTTTTGTGCGCAAAGTAATTACCTCCCCT
This sequence comes from Scilla litardierei, assembly GCA_030789695.1. Classification (NCBI taxonomy): domain Eukaryota; kingdom Viridiplantae; phylum Streptophyta; class Magnoliopsida; order Asparagales; family Asparagaceae; genus Scilla; species Scilla litardierei. Next base: position 99,388,374 of record CM061131.1, read on the forward strand.
CCTTTAGCCGCGCACGGATCTAACATTACTCCGCCCCTGAAAATCCACCTTGTCCTCAAGGTGGTGCATGGAGTGTGTGTGACATCCATTCCATGTATTGCATGTCTCCTCCCGGATCGAAAAGATGAGATTGGTCTCCTCCACCTTCATCAACGCCCAGACGAAAGCCACGGTCGCCACCAGTCAGATCTGAAGGCCCTCTATACCCAAAACTGAGATGTTGGCGCTCTGAAGGACGTTGAACTGAAAACCAATGGCATTGGGGCCCACGTCGCCCTTCCGGAAGCTCGAATGTTCGCTGTTTTGGGCCCAGGAAGTCGAAAACTCGATGTCCGCTGCATCGGAGGGCCCGTCGTCGCCGCTGGAGAGGCAAAAACTGTCATGGGAGAGCCTGTAGTGGCTGTCGGGCCTGCCACGCCCCTGCACGCCTCTGCAGGGGCAGCTGGGCCCATGCAGTGGGCTGCAGGCCAACTGCAGGGGCCTGCAGAGGCATACCTGCAGGCCCACTGCCGGTTTTGCAGTGGGCTGCAGGCCTTGCAGTGGGCCTGAAGGCCACCTGCAGTGGGCCTGCAGGAACGCAGGGCCCCTGCAGAAATTCTGCAGGGCTGCTGCGGCCCCTGCAGAATTTCTGCAGGGGCCGTGGCCGCCTTCTTGAGACGACGGCTATGGTTTTCTCGTCTTGGGGGCTCGTCCTCGTCTTCCGCCGCCGCCTTTAGATCTGGATTTTCACCGCTATCAGATTCAGATCTGAAAGTTTCAGATCTGAAAGTTTCAGATCTAAAAAATTTCTCGTCTTCCTCTGTCGCCTTCAGATTTGGATCTGAAAATTTTAGATCTGAAATTTCTAGATCTGGACCTTTCTCGTCCAAAGATGTCGCCTTTGACGTCGATTTAGGGTTTCCTTCGCCTTGTGTATTAGCCGCCACGAGGGAGAAGATCTTTGCAAATTGTTCGTCGTGCTTTGCTTGATTCGCCGTTAATTGGTCGATAGATCCCGTCAATTTCTTTACGGCCTCCTCGTTCCTCGTCAATAATCTCTTTATTCCCTCGATCTCGCCGTTGAACTTCTCCTCTAAAGCTTCAATTTTTTTGGTGGTAGTCGCCTCCATGGATGCCAAGATCGTTGTTCTGATACCAAAATGTTAGGAACCAAAATAAAAAGACAATTTTTATAGATAAAAAGTAGCCAAAACGATAATTGAGCACAAAAGAGGTGTGCTCTCCTCCCAAGACGCCGAAGAGGACGTCCGCACTCGTTTAATCTAAGATCTACTCCTAATGACGCTCAATAGAGAATATCTCAAATATCAAGCATGCCTACAAATGACGGCTAGCCCTAGTTTAAAAAGAAACACCCTCCTTGTTAAGCGCAGAGTAATTTCTCCATGACTTGTTGTGCGCAAAGTAATTTCTCCATGACTTGTTGTGCGCAAAGTAATTACCTCCCCTCCTTTAGCCGCGCACGGATCTAACAGTAGCTTAGCCTTGGGCTCAAGCTCCTACTTGGTTTGGGGCGCATGCCCAGTGTTAAGCTCTAGTTCTGTTCTATTTTTGATTTTATAAGCTCAACCTCTAATACTAGCTGTGTGGATTTTGACTTAAATTATGGCATCAACTCAGGATCAAGCTCGGACTCTAGCATATTTTCTGTCTCTAATGCTAATTCTTTCTCTGTTTGCATCTTCCTACACGTCTAACAAAGCATCAATCCATTTTACATTTCCATCTCTATCTGACATATTATTCTTTTGTGTTATATGTTTGGATCAAACGCTAGCTTTTTTGATGAACAGCTAGTAGTGAAGGTAATAAAGCATCATAACATCTCACTAATTGGTAGATTCTTGGACGAACAAAGTGATAGTATCACTTATAAGGTATTTTTGTATGCGTCCAAGAGAATAATATGAAGAAGATCAAGCAAAGGCCCAAAAAATCAAAGCCTAAATTTTCATGTGTAACTCTGATCGGTGGACTCTTTATGCGAACATGGTATCACTTAAGTGATGATCCAATCATCTCTCAAATCTCAAAAAAAATCATATACAATGCCAAATTTACTAGGGGTATCACGATAGGGCGGTAATTTCTTACCATAGGGAAGCCTGTCATGAGAATAATATAACGAATATCAAGCAAAACACATGCTCAAAGAATGCTACACCAAAAATAGACTTGAAATTTTTCAAAATACTAAGAATATAGAGATGGCTCGATCTTGCTTGAAACTGCTGAAGAATTGAGTTTAAAAAAACATCAAAGTTCAAACCAAAAAATACAATCAAAATTCAACACAAGATTACGAGCTCATTGTAGAGCTGATAAACAATGGTATATGACTTATTTGACTAATTAGCTGGAAGTCAGCTCAAGTCTATTTGGGATCGGCTTGGTATGAATCGACTTAATCACTTCGCTTTAGCTTAGCTGGTTGAGTCAACTCGAGTCGAGCCCATGGTTCCAAAATCAAGTCTATCTAAGCTACAAATCCTAGCTCTGGTCAAAAACAGACTCAAATCAAATTCGATCATTCCCTTACTGTATCAAGCTTTAAAGAAGATGGTTGAATGTACTTGGGGTTCAACGAAGACATCTGCACGTGATGGCATCAATCGATGAATTTATTGATGGCACCAAGACTAATGGTCGTGGCAATGAGAAGATTGCAAATACTGTGGAGACATTATTTTTTTACGGCAACAATGTGGTCAGAAGGATTCAATGAAGGTGGTTAGTCGGGATAAGCGAAGGTGGTTGGTCGGGATAAAAACAATGAAGTAATGGTAGGATGTTCTAGATCTTGTCAGCCAGAAGTTAACAACAGAGGTGACAGAAGTAAATAAAACTGATGGTGATGGATTTGATTAGAGGCAACACTGACAGTACTTAATAAAGGTGATGATGGTTGCGTTGGAGGAAGATGAAAACAATGATGGTGACCCTGCACATCGATTGATGAAGACTGAAATGTTGAATTAGGATGATGGAAGTGCTCCAGGCTAATGATGTCAAGGTCACTAGAGAATGGTGATGTTGTTGATGTTGTTGATAAAGATCAAGGTGGTGGACAGCGATAATGTTAATGGGTATATGGTAGAGCCTAAGAAGAAGATAGTATCGTTTGTGAATTTTGTTTTTTTTTCTTTTTTAATCTAAGGAAAATATGAGTTTTTATCTCAAATTTTACGATCAAATTTGGATCATTTATTATGATACCAAAATAAGAATTTGTTGGGGTAGTCTTTTGGGGAAAAATTAGTGAACTAATGGATTTAGAGAATGGACATATGGTTTGATAGAAAGGATATAAATGTAAAAATTTGAATAACTTTCGAACCACATGGTCATGTGCCTCTCACATCTACTCACAAGCAACTCACATGCAATAAGATCCTAAAGATATTTGGGGTTTCTCATGACCCATCTAGGATTTTTATCAAAACTCAATTCATGATAATTCATCAAGTCTTTGATCATCAAAAGTTCTTAATTAATGATTATTATAATCCTAAGCCACGTGCTTAACATGTCTAAGTAAAATAAAATAAGGATGAATTGCACTTAGACCCAAATTTTATAAGACCACTATTTATAAGGTACATGTAACTAAACACCCACGATCTTTGATGAGACCCTGAATTGCCCTTAAAATTCTAACTTCAAAATGTCCAAGTGCAACTTGCCGTCTATTAATCAATCAATCTTGATGGTCTCAATATTAGTATCAAACAATAAGAGTGTTGAGTTACAGGTAATATATAGAACAAAAAGGTCTGTGTTCAATTTACCCATAAAATAAAGAAAACATAACAGGTCCCGAGTATTCATGCACAATGGGTGCTATATATGTCCTAAATCAACTTTGGCTTTTTGAAGAACTTTTGTCTTACATTATTAACTCACATTTTTTTCCCAATGATGAGCAGTGTTCATGTTGAAGTTCGTATTATAAAACCCAAATACATTAAAGATATAATTAATCCTAAGCTTTTTGCACGTTAATATAGGGTTGGAAATGTACTATTACATTAAACGCGTTAAATTTTCAACAACCCGATGCGTAAGGAAACTTGAAAATCATAATATTTTCGGTGTATCTATATTTTAAGATGTATTGATGAACATGAACAATACCGACCATATATAAACATAAGTGAAAAGTGGTTTTTGTGTCGGTTTAGGTACTTGTACTTTTCCTGCACGACATGTCATACTTTATTCTATATAAACATGTATATAATACATTCCCAGCTTGGTACAACCCAACTCAGTCAATCGTTAATTGGTGACAACTCAGTTGATAGTTGTTGGTACTTGGTAAAGATAAAGCTCCACCTGCAATCAATACCCAAGTTTCGAAAAGCCACCCAATGCCTAAACTTTAGTGCTACATATAGCCCAATAAGTCGATTCTTATACCACAGACCACATGTCGATACAAAGACCAAAACAAGTATTCAAAACATTGGTTTGGATTTAAACAATATATATATTATTATTACTACGAGTGAATTATTAGAAAACATTAATCTTTCAAGTAAGACATACGTGATAGGCAAGAGCTACAAAAATAAATAGCAAGAAGAGGCTAACATCTATCAGAAATATTTGTTTAGGCTAAACTAATTTTTTTGTTTTTTTAAAAATGGTTGAGAAACAAATCTTTTTATCAAAATAAGAATTGGCATGTCCATGTAATGTTACACCCCATGTGGGAATGCTTAATGATAACCACGGTTCCTCCTTCAAAATTGTTAGCTATGATTTAACTATTGATTTCGTAAAATTTCTTCTATATCAAAGGCCATCTTATCACATATATGATATGGGGCTATTTCCTTAGAACTTGGGTGTATATACTCCCTTCATTTTAGGGTTTAACTTCATCGTACCAATGATATTCCCGATGATGTGGGATTCTAGAAGTGACTCTCGAGGTAGCTCCCATTGATGCTAGAGGTGGCCATATATCACATCTCTGTATGATGTGGTACCTTGCACCCGGTAACACTTAGCTCTATATGACAGTTACTTCTCACATTGTGGGCTAATGTTAAGCTCTGACACCATTTGCAATGTCTCAAATAGGAACATTTAAAGATCGCCATGGTTCCTCCTGGTTCCTCCCTCGAAAATGCTATCTAAGGTTTTATTATTAAGTTGATATAAATTTTTATATATCCGATACACACATGACACATGCTCTTATTCCCTCAAAGTTTAGGGTATTGCATGTAAGGTTTCCAGTAGTGATCGTAATGTGAATCAATCGCTCAAAAGGGATTAAAACAGCGTTTTAATGTGGAAAATATAAAAGGAGGAAATTAATAGAGAAATCTGCGAAGAACGATGATAATATATTGATAATTGGATCCCTTTCGAGATGAAATCATATCTCCTAACTTTGGATGTAGAGACCAAAGCCTAAACACCTTCAAGATGACACTTAGATTGTTCTTCACAAATTAAGCATAAACCAAACTAATAACGGCCAGACTTAGATAAAGGAAAAGGGAAAGTGAGGGGTTGGTCTGGAAAGACCATAATACCCCTCCACTAACTAAGCCACGCCCCAATGTCTCCTACGACGAAGTCACAACGGACACACGTCCACGCGCCTCGTCATGCCCACGATGGGCCGCATCCACTGGGCCCGCAGAGAGGGAGGGTGCGGGGCTAGGTGCGTCCGCATCAATACCCCCTAAAAGAGCCACCTTATCCTCAAGGTGGAAATCTGGAAACTCCTCCTGGACTACATCGTACGCCTCCCAAGTAGCGTCACAGTCTGGTAATCCCGCCCAGTATATTAAAACCTCCTTCCGCCGTCCCGCCCCCTGACGAACCGCCCTCACAGCTGGTGGCTCCAACAGTACCTACATGTCCTCAGTGAGTGTCGGTGGCAAAGTGGAAGATGATCCCTGATCCCCGATCGCTCTCCGTAGCCGTGACACATTGAAAACCGGGTGTATCGTCGACGACGGTGGCAACCGCAGCCGGTACGCCACTTGGCCAATCTTGGCATCAATCTGATAAGGTCCGTAGTATTGGGCCGCCAGCTTCTCGTTCCGCCTCCGTGCCAGCGACTTCTGCCGGTAGGGACGCATCTTCAGGTATACCATATCGCCCTCCTGTAAGTGCACATCCCGACGATGTCCATCAGCTCTGGTCTTCATCACCTGCTGCGTCCTCAATAGATGCTTCCTCAACTCTTCCAGCAAACAATCCCTCTCGCCCATATACTCCACCTGCGACAACAGGGTCTGCATGTCTCCAAACCGTAGCAATGATGGAGGATCACGCCCATATAGGACCCGAAAAGGTGTCGTCCCAACTGCTGAATGGTACGAGGTGTTGTACCAATACTCAGTCCATGCCAACCACATGTACTACTGACGAGGTGTCTCCGACGCGAAACACCGCAGATAAGTCTCTATGCTGCGGTTCACCACCTCCGTCTGACCATCTGTCTGTGGGTGATATATTGTACTCCTCTTCAGGACCGTACCCTGCACGCAAAAAAGCTCCCTCCAGAATCCGCTCATGAAGACCTGGTCCCTGTCAGATACTATGGACGCCGGTACCGCATGCAGCCTGATTACATCCGAGTAAAGGCCGCAGCCACTAAGACTACAGTATAAGAATGCCTCTAAGGGATGAAATGGGTATACTTGCTCAATCGGTCCACCACCACGAAGATCACCGTGTACCCCTCAGACCGTGGTAACCCGTCAATGAAGTCCATCGTGACCTTCTCCCAGACCCTCTCCGGCAAAGCCAACGGCTGTAACAACCCTGCTGCTGCCATGGTCATATACTTGTGACGCTGACAAACGTCACAAGCTGCCACCAAACGTGCGATACCCCTCCGCATCCCTGGCAAGTACACCTCACGAGCCATCCTAGTGTAGGTCTGCTGCACGCTCGAGTGGCCGTTACCGAGCCGTGGAACTCCTGGAAAAGGACCGGTATAAAAACCGAGGTCCGTGGCAACACCAACCTCTCCCGGTATAATAGCCGGCGCCCCACCAGCGAATACCCCGTCAGTCCCTCTCCACGCTCTGTAGGACCTCGTGGATCTGCCGCAACTCTGCGTCCCCCTCTGCCTCCTATAACATCGCCTCCCAGTCCAACCACATAGGTAGAGATAAAGCACTCAAGTCGATGCCCCCCTCTCTGCGCGACAAGGCATCAGCGGCCTTGTTCTCCAGTCCTGGCATGTACTCGATGTTAAAACGGTATCCCACCAACTTGGATAGCCACCGATGATGCTCCTCGGTCACCAACCTCTGCTCCAATAGATACTTTAGACTCCGCCGATCCGTCCTGACCACGAAATCTCTCCCCAACAGATATGGCTGCCAATTCTGCACCGCCAAGACTATAGCCATGAGCTCCCTCTCATATACCGACTTCAGCCGTGCTCGAGCTGACAGCACCTGACTGAAGTAAGCTATCGGCCACCTTTTCTGCCTCAATACAGCACCCAATCCATACCCCAACGCATCTGTCTCTACCATGAAAGACACGTTGAAATCTGGTAAAGCTAGCACAGGTGATGTCGTCATTGCCACCTTCAATGCCTCAAAAGTCTTGGTGGCATCCTCCCCCCACTTGAAGACATCCTTCTTCAGCTGTTCGTTAAAGGTCCAGGCTATGGTGATGTACCCCTTAACAAACTTCCTGTAGAGCCTGTCAGCCCAATAAATCCTCGAAGCGCCCTCAGAGTCGTAGGTATCGGCCAATCCAGCATCGCATCTATCTTCGACATGTCCAATCGCCACCCATGTCGCCGACACAACATGCCTCAGGTACTCGATCCGTGTCTGGCCAAAACTGCACTTCTTCCGGTTGGCGAACAATTGAAACCAGTATAAACCTCCGCAGGAATGGCTGGAAGACATTGTTCATCAAGGCCTGGAATGTCGACGAAGCGTTCGTCAAGCCAAAAGGCATGACCAAGAACTCGTAATGTCCCTCGTGGGTGCAAAAAGCTGTCTTCGGCACGTCCTCTGGCATCATCAAGATCTGGTGGTACCCCGCCCTCAGGTCGATCTTCGAAAAGACCACCGCTCCATGCAGCTCATCAAGCAACTCGTCGATCACCGGAATAGAAAACTTGTCTGCGACAGTTTCCTTATTCAGCGTCCGGTAATCAACGCAGAACCGCCAGCTCCTGTCCTTCTTCACCAGCAACACCAGGCTAAAAGGGCTCACACTAGGTTGGATCACCCCAGCCTGCAGCATCTCCGGCACTATCCGTTCGATCTCATCCTTCAGCACATGCGGGTACCTGTATGGCTAAACACTGACTGATGTTCCCCCCTCACGCAGCACGATCGCATGCTCGTATCCTCTCGCTGGAGGTAGCCCCTGCGGACTCTGAAACACCTCCTGCTACTGCTCCAGCACTGGCTCCACCTCCGCCAGTGTCTCCTCCCGCTGCTAGTCCTCTATTGTCGACATCCCCTGATACTCCACCAGGAACCCCTCCCCCGCATCCCGCAACGCCCGAGTAATCGCCTTAAAGGTAACCACTAAAAACACAGAGTCGGGTCCCTCATCAGCACAACCGTCAGCTCCCCATCCTGGAACTCCATCCTGAGGAGCATCCAGTTAACCTTCATCTCCCCCAGCTTCTTCAGCCACTGCACCCCAAGGATAATGTCGACATTGTCCAACTCCAAAGGCAAGAAATCCGCTATCACTGTATCCCCTGCAGCCTCAGACACACCCCCTTGCACAGCCCCTTACTCTCCTCCATCTTCCCCGTACCCAGTAGTACATTAAACTTCTCAATCGTACTTAACTCTAATCCATGACGCTCCACAATCCTCCCCGAGATAAAATTGTGGGTCGGCCCACCGTCAATGAGCACCGTCACTGCCTCCTCTGCTAACAGCCCTGACAACTTCATGGTATGATTCGGGGTGAATCCTACCACGGAGTTCACGGATACCTTGCAACGTTCATGTGCACGTGCTCAACCTCGCTCTCCTACGTCATCACAGGCTCCCCCTCATCAGCATACTCCTCGTCCGACACTATCATAATCTGCAGCAGCTTGGTTGCACATCGATGACCAGGACTGAACTTCTCATCGCATCTGAAACAGAGGCCTGCAGCACACCTCGCCCTCATATCGGCCTCAGTCAGCCGCCTACCAGGCATCACTGGTCGGGCCTCCCCTCTCTTCTCCCACGCGACCTCTGGTGCTCCTGTAACCCCCTTCGGTGGGACCGGTGCTGTCTGGCTGCGCTGTCACTGGGATCCCCAAGTCTTCCAAATGTGTCTCCCCTCTGCATGCTTCTCTTCCACCTTGTGGGCCAGGCGAAGGACATCCTCCAAGGTCCCCAGACTCTGCATCCGCAACTCTGCCCGTATAGAGGGCTTCAACCCCCTCATGAAATTCACAATCATGACTTCATCTGTCACCTCCTTCACCCTGCTAATCAACAATTCAAACTTCTCCACGAAGTCTCTCACCGTACCCTCCTGCCTCAAAGCTGAAAGCTGCTCATAGAAGTCCCCCCTATGGTCTCCTGATACCAATCAATGATATGTGCTGAAAGCTCCTCCCAAGTGCAGAAAGGAGTCCGCGCTGTCTTCCATCGGTACCATGCCAGGGCCATTTCCTCGAAATAGATATCGATTGCTCTCAAGACCTCCTCCTCCGTCAATCTCATCACCTGAAAGTAGCGCTCCGCCCGGTAGATCCAACCGTCAGGATATCTCCCGAAATGGGGGCGAACCCCGCAACACCCCCGAAGGGGGATACAGTGTTCGCCGCGCCCCTGCTTGGGGGCGCGGGAACTGCGACACCCCGTATGGGGCCCGCCTAGCCCGCAGCACCCCCAACAGGGGGGCGCTGACCCCCAGCACCCCCGCAAAGGGGTGCGGTTGTTGCAGTAGGCCCGGGAGGGCCTGTTGTTGCCGCCGCAGGCCCAGAAGGGCCTGCCGAAGAGAACGCAGGCCCAGAAGGGCCTGTCGCCTGATAAACAGGCCCGGAAGGGCCTGCTGAAGCCATCGCAGGCCCAGAAGGGCATGCCGAAGAGAACATAGGCCTAGAAGGGCCTGCCGCCTGATATATAGGCCCGGAAGGGCCTGCTGAAGCCGCCGCAGTCCCGACTGGCCTTGGTTCGCGGATTCGAGCGTAGAATCGCCCTGGTTCTCCATCTCTTGATTCTCCTTGCCCCGATCTCCTTCTTTCCCTATCGTTAGGGTTTGTAACATCGCCATCATCGTAAGAATTGACGATGTGGTTTCTCTTAGAACTTTCAGCTCAGTCGTGGCGTCTTTTAATCCCTAGAGATCATGATTTCTCTGCGCGGACTCCCTCATCATGTCCCGGAGTTCCACCTGGATGTCTTCTTGCGTGTGGGCGTGATCCTTGATTGAATCCCCATGGTTTTCTTCAACTCTTCAATCTCACGATTGAGATCTTCTCGTAGCCCTTGAATCTTCTCTTCCATCAGATCCGTCTTCCCTCTCGTACCCATCGCCATTAGATCTCACCGCTCTGAGACCAATTTGATGCGAATCAATTGCTCAAAAGCGATTAAAACAGCGTTTTAATGTGGAAAATATAAAAAGATGAAATTAATAGAGAAATCTGCGAAGAACGATGATAATATATTGATAATTGGATCCCTTTCGAGATGAAATCTTATCTCCTAACTTTGGATGAACGGACCAAAGACTAAACACCTTCAAGATGACACTTAGATTGTTCTTCACAAATTAAGCATAAACCAAACTAATGATAGCTAGACCTAGATAAAGGAAAAGTGAAAAGTGAGGGGTTGGTCTGGAAAGACCATAATACCCCTCCACTAACTAAGCCACGCCCCCACGTCTCCTACGGCGAAAATAAGTCACAACGGACCCACGTCCACACGCCTCGTCATGCCCACGATGGGTCGCATCCACTGGGCCCGCGGAGAGGGAAGGTGCGGGGCTAGGTGCGCCCGCATCAAATCGCCGATGATTGTCATGTTTAAGGTTTATCTTTGAGGAGTTTGCATTGAAGACAGACCTAAAAGACCAAAAAATTATTGTACCTTCAATCTTGCGTGGAACAATGTTCTGATTCATTTTGGTGCCCTTGAAGTATCATTAAGATGGCTTGGTAAATGAGCTCGATGCAAGATGGATACACATAACATTGCACACTTCATTAGGATAGCTACCAATCTATTACTACATTGTAGGATCATACTACTTCCAGAAAAACTACATATAATAGAAGCCAATTGCTTTCTATCGAGTGAAGGAAAAAATAACAAAAAGTTTGTTTCTTCTACAAAATGAATGCCAATTCTCTATATTTGGATGGAGAAGGATATTTTCTCTGCAAGCAAGATATAATGGTAAGTGCATGGAGACAATCAACGTTAACAAGTAAAAATGTAGGTCATTTTGCTAAAATGACAAGTCCATATCGTGCCATTCTACTTAAAAGTTTGTGGGGATCAGGCCACCAGGTATAGAAATGAAAAATAAAAAATAAAATAAAATGATTAACAATATTAATTAGGCCACACTAAGAGGTCAGAAGTTTGCATCCAAATAAGGAAAATACAGAGATGGATAGAGCCCTCAACCTTCATCAAGGATTATGCCCCTGAAACATGGCTCTGGGGTTAACCAAAATATACCATGCCTATTTTCCATGTATCGATAAGAAAACTTCATGACTGCATCATAATGGCTGGATAGGGTTATAAGAAGAGAATGTGACCTTCATTAAGGACATGGAATCATTTTGTGGACCACATCGACTATTGATGAAAGCTTACACCTCGAATATTTCAGAAATTTTCTGACCATTCATTAACTCTGTTTTTATAATTAAATTTAGGTTGTTTTGAAAACAAAATATTTTATAGCATAAACTTTACTTCTATCTAAAATGCTTCCAGAATGCCACTATCATCATCCACAACATTATGAAGAAATTAAATATTACTAAAATTCAGTTTCTTTGGAATATGGCATGTCCAAATATTTTCAGTACTGAGTTTGTGTCCAGTCTAACCATCAAACCCATGAAATAAAACATATACATTGACATGCATACAGTCATGGAAAAAAACACAGCTCCCCTTTTGTTTTTCTTCCCCCAAAGATGTGACTTCAGAACGTACATGCTTGAAGACACAAAATACATTTGACAACTATGCAAGCAATTAAAAGTTATGCCAATAAGGCAAAACGTTCTTTGACAATGTGAAGAATGTCCAAGCATTTGCCCATGATATTCCATGGTAGTTTGACAATACCACCCTCTTACCCTCTATTTGAATGATTCCATTCCAGGTATTCTTCCTATGTTGATTATTGATTTCATACCCCTAAGAATGAGCAAACTATTAACCCAGTTGTACATTAATGTTCATGTACTCCATCATCAACATGGTAACCTTGAATATTACTTCAAGCATAAATTCAATTATCCTCAATAACAAACCAAACTCATATCCATATTCTATTTTTGTGGCACTAAAATTTAAGCTAATAATCCAAGTAATGGGGTTTTTCCAATAAGCACTTGTAGCTGATTTCATAGGAAATTGTAAGAAACATTTCTTTCCAACGTGTTTTACATTTAATATTAATCATCTATTCATGATACTGTTTGGTTGTGGTATGGGTATGGAAACGCAATATGCTACAATGGAGTACGCATTATGGGATAGGCTTAACCAAATTGGTAGTTGCGACCGTGGTACACTTAGTAATGTTTGCTAGAAAATTTTCTTCCCATATGTAAATAATAAGCATAACTCTGCTAAACCAAACTACTATAATTACAAAATAAGATCACAATTCTAATTATATTAAATATCTAAGTTCAAACCCTACCAATAAAATAATTCTTGAAACCCCAACTAACTCTACAAAATTTAGCCTTCAACCCATATATATTAGTAACCCTGTCAACTATATTATAAGTCTTATTTACTATTCAAACCAAAAAGGGAATTAGATACTATAATGAATGCTTCGGTAATTGAATTTAAACAACTGAAAATCTTCTTCATAATGCAATACTAATTGAACTAGGTTTTCAATGAAACTAAACAATAAGGAACATTAATGATCAGTGTTGGACATGAGTCAACAATTCTGACAAGAATCTAACTTGTCCCCACCAACAATTCTGACAAGAATCTACCTTGTCCTCACCATCTACCTCACTTTATTCTGTCATTCTTTACATTCCCTATATTGCTAGCTGCATACGCTTTCCATTGAGTGGGCTCCATCCTCACTTTACCAAATCCATGCTTTTGAGATGGAAAAGAATTAGGTAGCAATGAGAGAATGATCTAGAAGTCATCCAGGTGCACGTCCAGGTGCACGTCCAGGAACTTATAACATTTGAGATTATGCAGGCACACGCCAAAGATCTACCATTTCCGAAGGAACCAAAGCTCTTCATCACCATTGCTTTGGTGGCCCGACCGAACTCCTAATCCAGTTGAAGTGATCGCTTAAAGCGATACAGCAATCTTACTAGCTAGCTAGCAAGGGGGGTGGGGAAGGTAGTTGTTGAATTGTGTAAGTAATATGATTTTCTATAATTATCAATTATTCCTAACCTAATCCTGTCAGACATTGAAGAAAACAAGGAATAAAACAAAAACTATTGAGTGGAATGCCAAGAAAACTGCGTTGTTAATGATTAGATGATGTACTACAAAATCTCTAGTTTTAATTCAGTTAAAGAGCATCAAAATGAATCTATAGGGAATGATTTCAAGTCAATTTGATATATAGAGGTATTCGTAGATGGACAGGGATGGAGATAAAGGGGCATGAGGAGGCTTGGCCAGTAAATCACCAAGTACTCTCTCAATGCTATGTCGTGAAGGAGAATATGGTAAATTGGAAGGCTTAACTTGAAATTGTTGGCTCGTTGCTTACTCACCAGACTCTCTTCTCTTTGTGGTTAGAAACTTAGATGGCCACCTACTCATGCAATAAAATTCACAAGTGCTGATTTAACTACATAGCAGACAAGAGGCATGCTTTTTTTATGGTCATTAAGTAAGTTGTCAATAAATTATAAAGTACTAGAGTGGGATTTGGGGTTTGTGACAGATGTCCTTTCTTAAAAGAAAACTGCAGGTACGGATATGTCTCATCTCCTGTCACGGTTTAGATCCTTCGAAACAAGGCACTACCTTCAAAAGACCAGCTGTACAAGAGAGAATTTATTTAGAGAGACACGACAAAGTCCACCAAAAATGCAGATGGATATCATCGCTTGCCAAATAGAAGCGCGATGTGCAATCATGAAAATGCAAATGATTTATTTTACCCTCTTCTATGAACCTTGTTGGCTGCTTCTTACTGTAATCAACTGGCTAATAACCGTGGATACAATGTTAAGCAAACCCTACCAAATTTTTATTCCCAAGATTACAGCTTTATAAATCTTCACGGTCAATCAGTGTAATCCATATCATGATATGGTTTTTCATATTGCAGTGACCGATGGAATTGTTTCCATAATGATAGAAATAAAATACACAGAAGAGGGCATAAGCTTAACATGTAATGAACTAGATAGAAGGGGCAAGCATTACCTCCTGTGCTTGCTGCTTTGCTCGTTGCTCTAGTATTTTCTCCAAGCTCTGCTTCTCGCCTTCTAATCTAGCCACAGCATCCTCTCGCTCCTTAATGGCTTTGGCAGCAGCTACCGCTGCCTTCTCCGCAATCATCTGCTCCCTCCTCTTTCTCCTCTCCTCCATCCTCTGCCTTTCTTCCTCTGAGTCAGTTCCAGAGTCTTCACTCCCTGAAGTAGAGCTTCCTGAAGACTCATCTTCTTGAACAAGATCAGGTTTCTCCGTAACTTCAGCAGCAGCCTTTTCGTCGTCGTCCTTCTTTTCATGGGGAATCTCATCCGCTTTATCCCTAGCCAATGTGGGCGATTGGGCCCTTTCTATCTTTTCTGTGACTGGTATTGCTGGGATAGGGGGCTTCTTGTGGTGCTTCTTGATCGTGGGAGAAGGAAGATGGATTGGTGGGTTGGGAGAGCTGAGGAGTTCGGTCCAATCAATGACGGCTGGATCGGGGGTCTTGGCCAACGAGGACAAAGTGGGAGATTGGTCTGTCGTCGTTATATCAGGGGGAGAAGGACTTGGAGGACGATGAGGTGGAGAAGAGATCGGCAATTGCGATGTCGATGGTGGAGACTTCTTGGGGAGCTGGTACTTGAGAGGGGGAGGGGAATCGATCTTCTTAGGGATCTCACCGCTGCTGATGCTGCCGGAGTCGGAGGGAGACTGGGGTTTCTCATTCTTGCCGAGAGATTCTGCAGCTTGCTGATCAATCTGGTAATTTTTTTTCAATGACACAAAAAGAAAAAGATCAGTGAAGGAGAATGATTGTGACGATGGTTAGGGGGGAAAATAAAAAGAAATAAATAAAACAAAACATGTCTTCGAATCTTGCCTGTTGGAGGAATGTTTCGGCAACCTTGAGTTTGGAGGAGATCCAACCCGCCATTTCTGTCTGCTTCCTTCCTTCCTTCCTTCCTTGGATCTGCGCCCAGAGCAGCGGCAGAGGGCCGTTCTTGGAGTGAGGAATGCTGTACCAAGGATGGAAACACACCCGTTACGGTTTTGGGTCTTGGGGTTTCGATACGGAGTTACTTTGCGAACCCACCGTTTTACTCCGTGCACATACCACTTATTTACAAGTTTGCCCTTAAACAATTACCCATGTGCCATTCAAACTCTCTCCCGTTTTCCTCTTTTACCCACGTCCGCCCCCGCACCCCTCACACACACCCCCCCAACCCCCCGCGACCCATGTCCCCAGCTGACGACGACGACTCTAACGACGACGGTTTACCCTGACGTCCAAAATCAACGGAGGACTCAAACTACGAGAACTCCCCAAAATCAACCGTCCAAAAAATCACCAACATCCCGCAAATCCATATTTACACGTCCGCAAATAACAATGGAGCAGTAAAACACCAACAACGAAAACTCCACTCTCCTCAACAAATCCCCAAGATCCCCCAAGATCAAAAAATTCCCGTCCGAGTGGGCTGTGGAGGTCGGAGGAGTGGTGGGGATGGGCAGGGGCGGGGATGGGCTGACGAAGAAGGGGAGATGGGCTAGGGAGGTCAGAGGAGGGGGCGGGGGAAAAGAAGAGGGGGTCTGGTGAGGTTGGATGATGGAGAGTTGTGCTAGGGATGTTGGAGGAGGAGGCATCGTCGATCTTGATCATCAGCGTTCAAGGTAACAGACCTAGGGGCTTTTTCAAAAATTGGAAAAATTGGTATGCACAGGGAGCAATTTTAATGACAAACTTGTAAATAAACAGTATGTGCGCAAAGTTATGGCTAACTTGTAAATAAGTGATATGTGTGTGGAGCAAAACGGTGGGTTCGTAAAGTAACTCCGATTTGGCTATTATTGTTATTATTAGGCAAACCGATTACATTGGTTATCTCTGAACGTCTGTTGTGGTCGGTCCAACTAGCAGTGATGCCAGGCTTGGTCCCCGAAAATTCTTTTTGTTTGAATTATGTTCAAGACGCAGGCTTTGATACTTTCACGATTCTAATATCTATACATATATGAAGCACAAGGAGCAAGGCTTGTCATAGATATTAGTCGTGATTCTGGTGCACAGAGACTAAGGCGGTCCAACAAGACTAGTTGTAATTCAATTAAGGATTACATTCGTCTCTCATATGAGTTTCATTTTTTCTTGCTAAAATGGAGATTTCTTTCTCCACTTAGAGTTATATCTATTATACAAATGAGGACTTTTTTGAATCTTTGCCTACATTGCATCAAAATATAAATAGGACAAAATGTTTGGGAGAGTGGAGGCCCAATGGAGTGTGGGTGAGTGGTTGGGTGTGGAGTTGGGTGTTTTGGTGGAACCCCAAAACAAAAGCCCAACACATTCCATTTATTTGTAAGTTTGCCATTGTTTTTTCATAAAACCCAAAGACCCCTCATCTTCCACCTATTTACAGATTTGCAATTGCTCTTTTTTCGCTTTGCACCCATGTTTTTTTGCGCTTTATTCCCTGCTTTTATGCCCCTGCGACGACTAACACATGGTTTCTTTTCGCCGTCAGTATTGCGTCCGGGAGACTATTGTCCTCGTCGTTCTTGCGCTCAGGAGACGACTGCCCCATCGCTATTTCGCATGTGAACCGGCTGTCCCCTCGGTTTTGCACACGGAAGACGACTTTCGTCGTGCCCTCCGGACACGTGCATTCGCAAGTAATTCTATGTGCCTCCTTTAAAAAATAAGGTCAGTTGGGCTAGCATCCCCAAAACACACAAAAAAGTCCTCAATCTACAAACGAGAAATCTGGGACCTCCTATTCTTAATTTGCTCTCATAACAAGGGACTCTGGATTCCAAGAAAATTTTGTGTTCACTCTTGAAATTGCTCCTTTAAACCTCGTGCTCAGACGATACTACTTTCATATCAGTGGCTAAAGATCAGTGTTCTAAAAATCGGCCTGGGCGGCCGCCTAGGCGCTAGGCGGCCGGTAAACGCCCCGAGTATGGCCTGGGCGGTCAATCTGAGCGTTTTTGGGATTAATCGGCCGCCTAAGCGTTCTGGGCGGTGTCTGGGCGCTCTGGACAGTTCCTGGGCGGTTCCTAGGCGGTTCCTGGGCGGTGTCTGTGCGTTTTTGGTAAATGGCTTAATTGCACAAGAGTATCTTTTAAATTTTATTTTGTTGCACACAAATACTCTAAAGTAGGTAAACTAGATTTGATTTAGTATGTATTAATTATTTGATGTATTTTAAATAATATATATATTTATATATTTATATAAACATAAATATATTATATAAAAATAAATAAAATAATTAAAAAAATGCAAATCCGCTTAGGCCGATTAATCCCCGATTAATGCTCTGGGCGCTAGACGCTAGCAATCCGAACGCCTAGCGCCTAGCGTTTTTTACAACCTTGCTAAAGATTGTGCATATATTTGCAACCAACAATTCGCATTTGTCTTCCTCTGATGCCTTTATGTCATATGAAATTCACATCCAACAACCTTGCTATTTTCTCGATGCCATATGTTAAAGATCACATTCTCTTTTCATGGAAGTTTCTTTTTTCTACTATAACAAGGGTTTCTTTCTCCATTGAGAGCTATGTAAGATATGGGCATATATACGGTCAATGTAAGAAACATTCCTACACTAAGGGCATATACACATCATCATGGATGATCCATCTACCAAAATACAAGTTTATCCCATATTTGCATGTGACGGCCTGAAACTGCCAGTAATATTTTTAGATCACTCATGTTATTTTTCCGCATTTTCGTAAATTTTAATTATTTTCGAAGGCCGCAATCGTCTATTGACCGATAATAGACATAGCCCCCAAAATCAGACTATTCTGTCATCCTAAAACCTTAATAAAAGTTATTTTCATACATTTCGCATCATTCTAAATGTATGATATTTTTTCCAAAAAAAATCGGAGATATTTCTACCGAGGGCAAAATTGTAATTAATTTAACTAATTTACTTTAACCAAACTCTAACCCTAGATCTGACACTAACCTAATTACCATCATATACCCCCCCCCCCATTCCACCGTCAAATGGTGAGATCCAATAACTCATTTTGATTTTCCCCCACCAAACCTAATTCTTAATCCACACTTCCTTATTTTATAAAAACAACCCAAGGCAAACAACAGCAGCAGCATCACCCACTCTTCTTCTTTCCTCCTCCTACTAGCAAGAGAACAACCATCCTCCTCCTTCCACGGCCAACACACCCACTTCCAATACAACCCATCTTCGCCTTCGCCTTCTCCTTTTCTCCCCTGGGGTTCCCCTCAACCCGACAAGCAACACCGCATCCCCTAAGCTCCCCTTGCATGCACCCTCAGCCAACCAACTACGCAACTCACCCTTGCCACCCAAGAAGCCACCGCTAGCGCACCGACCCGTCGTTGTTCGTGTAGGGCTTTCTGGGTCCTTAGGGCTACAAAATCGACGTCCGGCCTAAGTCGGTCGGACGAAGATATCAAACAAGCAACGGAAAAATCAACTTAAAACTATTTTAAATCAAGCCCTAATGGGAACAAAACCTAGCCAAGATCTCTACTATTCCGGGGTTGGGTCCGACCAACCCCTAAGGATAGATCTATCTAACATTTGCAATTTATAAACGCATGTTTAATTTAAACTACATACCTTTCACTTCGTTTTCACAGAGTACGAAGCGTCGTTTTTAGCATCATTTCGTTGGCCCCTGCTCCGCTGCTCCCAAGCCGAACCGCGTCCGAGCCGCACCTCGTCCCGAGCCGAACCGCTTCCCGAACCGCACCGCGTCCCGAGGCACCAAGCCAACCACGTGTCGAAAAAGATTTCTCCTTGAGTGTATCCTTCGTCAAGACTTCTGATCCGATCCGATCTCCTTCGTAGCTTTGCTAGAGCCCGAACAGGAGCAAGGAAGAAATTTAGGGAGAAAGCGAATATTTAATTTAAGCTCAGATCCGGGCTTGCTTACCGTTTAATGGAGCTACTCAAACCTGGAGCTTGGGACGAGTTTCAAGGAGGGGGTAAACCACTATTTATATAGGCGGCTGACCCTTCCCCTTCACTCCATATCTGATGTGGGACTAAAAGTTTTGGAGAAAAAATTAATTAAAGTTTGCCTTTTACAAAGGCCAAATTTTAGCGAATTTTTTTCCTCCATCACCGTTGAGCTTCGCAGGTGATACAACCTATCAAATCGAAGAGGGTTGAACGGTGAACGCGTAGGAAGAAACGGTGCGTTATTCTGAGTTCGTTTGACCCCTCAAACGAGGACTCAAACATGGTTCAAAACTAATTCTTCGCAAAAACTACAGTCGTCACACAAAACTGGGTTTAAACCCCCCCTACTGTGGCCTCCAGGCGGGTCGGGCGGGCGCCCGACCCGTAATACCAAATTTGGCTTTTTTTCACTGTTTTGGCCTCCAGGCGGGTCGGGCGGGCACCCGACCCGTAATACCAAATTTGGCTTTTTTTTCACTGTTTTGGGTCTATTTTGTGTGTTTGGTGTCCGTTTTTGCCGCGGTTTGAATCTGCATTTAGATCGGGACGATCCAGTCATGTAGGTAACCTTTTTCTCGTTTATTATATTAAATATGCACTTAAACATTTTACGACACATTTAATTCCATTTGCATCATATGCAAAATTCCCACATTGTATATTAATATCCATTTGCATCAAATACAAATGAACTGAGGGCATACATCCCTCAACATCTACCACTTGCACTCAGGATCATTTATCCCGAGTCCAGAAGCTAACTGCAAACTCTTTGCAGTTTTCAATCTCTTGAATCAAATGTATTTTCTCACTAATTTCAGCATATTACTTGACGAAGGTCTCACCCTGTGTGAGACCCTACAGACTGACCCTACTACAGATAGGGCTCGAAACCCCAGACGGCAGAGACCACGAGCAGCAGGTGTCGTCCCTGTTTTGGTATCATACTTATGTGGTTAACTCATTAACATGAGTATTGTCGGAACCACCTTGACTGTGTCCGTGATGAATACCGTAGTTATAGTCTTTTCATCAAAACTATGTCGCTTAGTTAAGCCTAGGGTATGGTCAACTGTCAACCCTACTAACTTGAACTTGGTTAGTCTCCATCGATCTTTAGTCAAATAATGTTGGACTTCTTCCAACCTACTCTGGCCAGAGTTTTCACTAAAGATCGATCTAGCACAGCGACACTAACTCCCATTGATCGGAAGAGACGAATCCTATCTTGGTCATTACTCTCCTCGCACGCTTCAAATGTCACCCAATCAAACATATTTCAACGGGGCTTTCTCGAGGCTAGATCAGTGATCTAAGTGACAACGTTCCCGTATAGGTTCGTACAATGACCTCAAGTCAAAAGACCAACTTACCTATCATCAATAAGAGTTATCATTGACAGATTGTTCAATCATAACCATATGACAACTCTAGTTGGATCGTTCAGTGAACTCATTATCCAATGAGCACCTGTTTATGGTCTTCGACTTCGCCAAGTCAAACGATCATGAGATCATCGTCACCACTTCATGGTGAAGACTAAGACACAATGGTCTATCCGATGTTTCGATATCCTTTTCTTGAAACATCTACGACCATGAACATTTCAGACTTATGCTACTAACTGTCAAACAATTCTCTATGATCAAGATTCTCATTTCGATACTTGTTTAACCTCGCATTAAGTCTTAGGACTTTACCTAAGCTCTAATGAAAACTACATTATTATTAAACTTAGGTAAATACTTACCAAACAGGTTACTGTTATTTTGAACAAGATGTTTGTACACTTACACAGAGATAAATTGCCTCGAGTTCGAGGGCATACTTATCTCCCAACATCTCTCACTTGCACTCAGGCCCATTTATCCCGGTATCTCATACCGCATTTACACATAAGTCTCTATAGACTTTATGTGACAGAGCCTTCGTGAGTGAATCTGCTAAACCGTCTACTGTATAGACTTTGTTGAGTATTGGACTTCTCCCTACTTGGTGTTAATGATGAGCAAACATAAATACTGTGACTAATCCCCTATTTGCAGTTAATCCATTGCCTAAGCATATCATGAAGATCAATTAGCAATGGATGTCACTCAAAGATCAATGAAAGCAAGAAAAGTGAATTGAATGATCAAAGATGGTGATTGAAGCTTCTAGAAGACTTCAAGCTCATACTATGGATAGAAGAGAGAGTTCTACATAATGTAATCTTCTTTTTCTCTTCTAGTATGTAGCTTAGAAATAAAACTATGTTGGAGCACAGACACATCTTCATTTCAGTTCTAAGAAATCATTAGATCAGTTTTTCTTAGACTCCAATTCAATTTTACCAAGCATGTCCATGTTGTGATTTCAACAGGCGACTATTGAACGATTTACAATCGCATGTCTCAAAACAGTCGACTGTGATTGATTCTACAGTCGCATGTTATGCACATACTTAATCAATTGATTTTTGGGCTTTCTAAACTTTAGCTCCTTCAGGCGATTGCTGTACATTTTACAGGCGCATGTCCAGGATACAGTCGCATGTGATTCGTTAATCAGTCACATGTCTATCTTCAGCCCAAAGATCATTTTCTTTTTCATCTGGCCAGTCGACTGATGTTGTATTTATAGTCGCCTGTCCAAGGCACAGTCGACAGTCAATGCTTCAACAGTCGCTTGTCCATGATTCCTCTGCAGAATCTGCCCTCTGGAATATTTCAAGTTTTAGTGCCAGTCGACTGATGTTGTATTTATAGTCACCTGTCCATGGCACAGTCGACTGGTAATTCTTCAGCAGTCGTCTGTATAAAAAATTCTCTGTAGACCCTGCTCTCTGGAAAGTTTCAGGTTTTGTGACAGTCGACTGATGTTGGTTTCACAATCGCCTGCCCATGGCACAGGCGCATGTGTGTTCCACATCAGTCACATGTCGTGTCTTTCCAAAACTTTCTGAGATTTTCTCAGCTTATCCTTATTGCGGCCAGTCGCCTGTAGAAGGATTTACAGTCGCCTGTTGGATTTACAGGCGCCTGTCTTCTCTTCATCAATCCACTGTCCATGTGGTAAGTTACCGTTTGAATTCTTACCTACCCTATGACACAGTGCAGCAGTCGACTGTGTTTTATTCAACCGTCGACTGTCGACTGTGTAAATTCTATCTGTTGGCTTTTTCTCCACGGATTTCAAAGGGTGTTTTGGGATTCAGTTTGAGGTTTTTGAGAAACCTATAAAGGCAGCTCCTACTGTTCTATTGAGGGGTTACTTATCGATTCAAGCTTTCATCTTCAAGCTTCTCAAGCTTCTCAAGCTCTCGAATCCTAAAGTCTTAGAATTTCAATCTTTTATTCTCTTGTTCTCCAACCTAGAATCAAAGTGATATCTTCTAGGAAATGTTGGTGACAAGAGAAATGGCTTTCCTCTCTTCCAAGAGAGACCTCAACACAACCACACTTGCTCCTTCAAGTTCTTCTTCAAGGCATAGGTGATTGTTAGTGTTGTGATTTCAATATTTCATATCTTTCGTAATTAGATTAACTCTCGGTTTGTGAGAGTGGCTTGCTTGCTCCCAAGTTGTGGGAGTCAAGGACATCGAGTGTATTTTGATTTCACTTGTAGGGTTGCTACAAGTGGGTTTAAAGGAAACCTCAAGCTAGGGTTCTAACTTGAGTATCCGGTGGTATCCGGGTGGAAGAGACGTAGGATTACCGGGAACAAGTCGGAAGTTGACTTGGGTAATCTGAACCCTTGAAACATCCTTGTGTTTGCATTGTTTCAATTTAGGGTTTATTTACATTCCGCATTAATTGTTGGTTAGGAATTTAATTCGGTATAACTATTGTTTTAAATTGCATAAACACTATTCAACACCCCTTCTAGTGTTTTTCTCATAGCCAAGTCCCTACAGACTTAAGGGGTTTCTATGTTCATTTTAGACCACACATTTGAATCTCATCCAAATAATTTCCTTGGTCTCTTAGAATCCATAATTAATATCTTTCCTGTATCTCATCCAGCTCATCGTACCTTACGAGAATAATCCAAATAAGTTTACTAGTTATTTAGTCGGTTCATAATCATTTCTGATAAAGTGTCAAACTCTTTGACCACTTTGTCAACCCATATGTTTCGACTCCTTGATGTCTCGCATGTTTTTTATTCGCTCCCACTGACCTTGAAAACTCTTTAGCCAATTCATATGAATTCGTTCTTCTAAATCACATTTAGAAAACAGACTATACATGAATGCTCCAGTTTTCATGGTCGTCATGAGCATTTACATCGAGTTCGATCCGAGTAGATTTGTACACATCTGTTGGCGAGACAGTTTCATCATAATCAGTTTACAGGCGTTAAGATGAAAACCGTTCTCAACCAACATAAGTTGTACTTCACTATTTTCTTTCTGCACCAATCTTCTAAACTCGAAGATTCATTTACAGCCAATAAGAAACACTTTCTTTGGGCACGTAAACTAAAGTCTATACTTTATTTACGTGCACGGACCCTATTCAGATTGCATCAAGTAATTGATCAGAGCCCCTACTCTGATTGGCATTCTGGAAGTTGACTAAGTCATCATAAACTATGATATTTTACTCGACTTATCGTCTCACGAGACTCGAGTACCCTTGTGACTTCCTAATGATTAAGTTGATGAATATTATATATATATATAAGGTTCTAACATAACCTTATCAATTACCTAGGCATTATTATCTGGGTTTTAACCCAGAACAAGGATTGTAACTCAGAGTCACTAGCCATGTTCATACTAAGTCTAACAGAGTACGATTCATGCTCTCTAATACACCGATGTGTTAAAAGACTTGACCTGAGATGAAATCACATTTTCTTTTAGTTACGCAAGAGTTACATAGCTAAGTATTCGACTATTCGATCCGATCGAATCAGTTCAAATACTTCTCTCAATGTGTTCTCTATTTTATCAGACTTGTGTTTCATCAAGAACACGTGTCTCAATAAAAATAAGTATAACATATCTAGTCTAGTTTAGAATTGTGTCTGGATACACCCGTATGTATAAGACCGTGAGTTCTCCAACTTATTCTTCCACTGCCTTACAGAAGGTGTTTGGCCATCATACTGTTGAGATAAGACTAACAAGTGTCTTTCGACTCATAATACGAGAAATCAAAACTCTCTTTATGTGACTTGTCAAGTCTGTTCTCATCGGTACGGCCTAGTCTATTTTGCCATAGATAAAGTTTCTATAACTTGCGTTTTTGTGTGTTAACATTTAATACAATATCGTTATACAAAACATTCACACCGAGACATTGCTTTAGAAGCAAAGTGACGACATTCACCAAAATGTGTTCTCCTTATGTATAACAATTATCCTGAAATCATGACATCAAATGTTACATTTTCAGTTCCTCCTACTTTTGCCTTTTCTTATCATAGTTAAAACTTTCTTTCTTAACCGATTTTCTTCAATGCCTTCTCCTTTCTAAATCACATTTACACAATAATATCTTACCAAAAAATTATTAGCTGTGCAAGCACCTCACGTAACCAAACACTTGAGCTTCACAACCTTGAGTTGACTCAACAAGTTGCTTGACTCAAGATCTGATTTGGATACATGGTCTTACACCGCTCATGCACTCATCTTCGAATCAAACAGTTTGATCAAAGTTTCGAATCTTGCGGATCGAAACCGTTTTCCATACAACCTTGAGTTGACTCAACAAATTGTATAAAGAAACTTGCTTTGAACATCAGCATGTTCAAGCTGCCCCTCATAGAGGCGAGTGACAAGTAGCATGCTTTTATTTTGTTAGACACAAAGCTCAAGGAAAACATTGTCCGCAAGTTTGTGCAAGGAAGGACTGTTTAAGGTCAGTGAGAACTTGGTTTAGACTATCAAACTTGATTTGAGTTGATATTCCTTAAATAATCATCTTGACCAGTTTTACATTTTCCTTTAGGATATTATTTTTGGATTCCATCATGTATGACATAGAATTCCTAGTTTAGCATATGTTCAATGATTTTTAATTATAGTTAAAATAGATTTTTATTCAACTATATCCTCCCACTATTTTTACGATCATCTTAAGCCATAAAGATGAACGAATAATAATATTTAGTGGGAAAGGGACCCGACTACCCTGAGTCTCGCAACCTTGAGTTGGCTCAACAAGTTGCTTAACTCTGCGATCGATAGACGACTCTTCATCAATCACAACAAATGTGATTCCCTTATAGGTTTTTACCCTAGTCACTTATGACCTTGAGTTGGCTCAACAAATCATAAAGACTAGTCTAGTCAGACCCTTACTATCTTGTCCAATCCTAACTTACACATGCACTTGGTTTGTTCACGACACGACGGTTTGGGTTAAGTCGAACTACATCACATATTTAATGGAATTGGTTCCCAAAAGATAGTCATGTTAAAGCTTGAGTTGACTCAACAACTATATCATGAAATCTTTGGTTCCCAAAGTCCAAAAGTAAGGAGGGCTACGGCTAAACTTGAAAAAGATTTTTTACATAATTGACTATATATAATCGACGATGTCACATAATCATAATTCGCATCCTTGCGGTCCAGCGGAACACGGCCAGAGATTTGGCTAGGCCAGGATTACTATCCCAAGTCGAGCAAGGGTGATCCTCAACACTAGTCAAAACACACTAGACCGGATCATGGTCCATTGAAGGAAACTTATTATTCATATGTGTCCCATTCGATTAGAAATGGCTTCATTAAAACTATTTAATCCTATCAACTAGTTGAATCCTAAAATTCGAAATTATTAGGATTGGTTAATAACTTTTATTAATGTCTTTATTAACTATAATGATTTTAAGGTGCTACCCTAATCATGTATTAGGCATTTTAAAATTCAAGTTGCAACAATTTTAAATCATAGCCCTTTGTTCGAAATTATTATTAGAACAATTAAAATAATAATTAGGAGAGGGCTACCCTAAACTGGAATTTAATTTGTTGCAACAATTTTTTAATCATAACTTGTCCAAAAATTATCTCGTAATTTATCTGGAAGTTTTTAATTGGCTATCCTAATAGTCTTTCTTGAATTATCACATAATCAAAATTAACTAATATAACCATTAAATAAATTAACTAAACAATTTAGCATGGCATAACAAAGCAATTAAAATTTATCTCATAAAAATTTCTTGTTAAACATGCAACTTAAATATTATCTCATAATTTTAAGTTACATCAAAATTATCACATAATTTTTAAAGATTTAATTTTAAAATAAAATTAAATCTAATTTTTCAAGAACAATTTTTGAAAATAAAAACGTTGCTTTAAAACGACAATTTAAAGTTCAAATCAAAACCTCCATCTCATGGAGAAAACATGCTTTATCACATACATTTTATAAATTGCAAATCTATAGATCAATGTAGACCATGGCTCTGATACCACTGTATGGTTTTTTTTGGGTCCTTAGGGCTATAAAATCGACGTCTGGCCTAAGTCGGTCGGACGAAGATATCAAACAAGCAGCGGAAAAATAAACTTAAAACTATTTTAAATCAAGCCATAAAGGGAACAAACCCTAGCCAAGATCTATACTATCCCGGGATTGGGTCCGACCAACCCCTAAGAATAGATCTATCTAACATTTGCAATTTATAAACGCATGTTTAATTTAAACTACATACCTTTCACTTCGTTTCCGCAGAATACGAAGCGTTGTTTTCAGCAACATTTCTTTGGCCCCCCGCGCCGCTTCTCCCAAGCCAAACCACGTCCCGAGCCGCACCACTTTCCGAACCACACCGTGTCCCGAGGCGAGCAACACCCTTGTCGCCAAGCCAACCATGCACCGAAGAAGATTTCTCCTTGAGTGAATCCTTTGTCAAGACTTCTGATCCGATCCGAGCTCCTTCGTAGCTTTGCTAGAGCCCGAACAGGAGCAAGGAAAAAAATTTAGGGAGAAAGAGAATATTTAATTTAAGCTCAGATCCGAGCTTGCTTACGTTTAATGGAGCTACTTAGATTCTGAGCTTGGGACGAGTTTCAAGGAGGGGTAGACTCTTATTTATATAGGCGGCTTATCCCTCCCCTTCACTCCTTATCCGATGCGGGACTAAAGGTTTTGGAGAAAAAATTAATTAAAGTTTGCCTTTTACAAAGACCAAACTTTAGCTAATTTTTCCTCACTCACCGTTGAGCTTCACAAGTGATACAACCATCAAATCGAAGATGGTTAAACGGTGAACGCGTAGGAAGAAATGACACATCATTCCGAGTTCGTTTAACCCCTTAAACGAGGACTCAAACATGGCCCAAAACTAGTTTTTAGCAATTACTACAGCCGTCGCACAAAACTGGGTTAAAAAAACCTACTGTGGCCTCCACGCGGGTCGGGCGCCTGACCCGCAATGCCAAATTTGGCCTTTTTCACTGTTTTGGCTCTATTTTGTGCGTTTGGTGTCCGTTTTTGACGCGGTTTGAACCTACGTTTAGATCGGGACAATCCCGTCATCTAGGTAAACTTTTTCTCGCGTTTATTATATTAAATATGCACGTAAATATTTTACGACACATTTAATTCCATTTGCATCATATGCAAAATTTCCACATCTTATATTAATATCCATTTGCATCAAATACAAATGAACCGAGGGCATACACCCCTCAACAGTTCCACCATCCCCCGGGCACACGCCCACTTTCTCCCCAGGCACCCCAGAACATCGTCACTTCCCCTACATCACCACCACCCAACCAAGCTACCGGAGCATCGTCGTAAGCCATCGCTCCTCCATCTCCAAATCACAACCACTGAGCTACATCGTTGCAACATCCTTCACCCAAGCATAGTGTCCATCCACCATGTAAGTCCACAACCCAATGGCCACCGCCAAGCTCCAGCCATCACCCAGTCATAAGCTCTGACCGAGCTTTCGTGTTTGGTATCCCTGAGCATTGAAGCTCCGTCATCAAGCCTCTCCTTCGACGAACCGCCAAGCTCCGACAACCACCGCCAAAGCCATCTCACCCTCCATATACCCAAGCTCACGGTTGCAACCGTCGTGTCTCATGGCTACGAGAGTTTCACCACCGAGCAACGCTCTTCCCTGAGCCTTCGACACAACAACTGCCGAGCTCGTGCCCGAACTCCCCAGCCTCCCTCCGCTGTGATCGCTGTCGGCCCACGGCCCCGAGGCACTATGCCTCTCTCTCCTTCTACAGCGATCATGTCCACCACGATGCTTTGCTCTGTCCTGTGCTCTCTCCGAGCACCCAACGTCGCATGCTCAACTGCCGCTCGCCGCCAACCACCACCACCCCCCTGTGCTGTGGACGCCCACTGCTCCACATGGCTAGTGACAAGGCCCTTGAGCATCCTCTATAGCGAGCTACCCCCACCCCCACCTTTGCGTAAAAACAGAGAGAAAGAAAGAAGAAGAAGAAGAGAATGAGGGGAGAGAGAGAGAGAGAGAGAGAGAGAGAGAGAGAGAGAGAGAGAGAGAGAGCAATGAGAGAGAAAAAAAGCGAGGGAAAAGTAATAGAAATAGGAATATTTTTTTGAAAAGTAAGTGAGTATATTCATATATGAATGTATAGACAAATGTACAATGCTGTTGGCCTAAGTTAGCCTACAAATTGAAGCCAAAACTTAATTTTGATGATGCCAAATAAGTCATTTGGATCCAATGTGTCTATCTAGCAAGTTTCAGGTCAAATGGAAGTCAAACGACGATGATATGTGCAAAAATAGGGATTGCACGGCCGTGTATGTCAGCTGCACGATCGTGCATGTCAGAAAAAGATGTGTATATGAAGAGTCAAAGCTCCACAGCAGTATGGCTCCATACAGATGACCGTGCCAGTGCATATACAGAAGACAGTTTGACTACTCTAGGCGACATGGCCATGCGAGGCCTCTGCACGACCGTGTCACAACTGCGATAGTTTGAAGAAGACTACCTTTCAGCTGACACGGCCATGCGAGAACTGACATGTTTGTGCCATAAATAAACCGTAACTCTGTAAAGTTCGTGCAGACAGTTACACGGCTGTGTCCATAGTCACATGGTCGTGTCATAAAGTGTGAAAATTGTGAAGGAATGTTGAACAGCTGACACGGTCATGCAGAATCAGTACACGACCATGCCAAATTTTCGAACTCCACAAGTAGGCCAGAGTCTAGACGACACAGGCATGCCAAATTGGCACACGTCTGTGCCAAGCCCCAGAATCCCCGTTGAACCCTAATTTGACCAGTTTGACCAGTCAAACATCTAGGTTTGACTTCAATCAATTATGGAGAGTTTCTAATCTAGTTGAAGACTTATCTAAAGGGGAGTTTCCAAATAATACAGACCTGTCAAATTAATAAATATTGGATTGATGATTTGAAGGAAGATTTGAAGATCAAGTGTTTTAGTTGATAAAAACTTCATATCTCCTATAAAAGAGGGAGCCATCCATTGGAGAAGGAATTTAACCATCTAGCAAAAGTTTTAGAGATCTACATCCTTGCTAGCTAGCCTAGATTCTCCATCCATCCTAGCTTCAAGTGCTTAAGGAGGAAGAAGAAAGGATATTTGCAGATGTGGATCTGAAAAGGTGATAACTTTCTTTACACACATCGGAATTGAGCAGGGTTTGCGCCTGCACATTTGTTGAGGGACAATCTACACCATGATGATTTCTTTCAGTTTTATTTTGGTGTTAGATTGTATTTGTGAATAGCTTTACTCAGAAGCTATCTTTGTGTTTAATTTTTCGAACGATATTTTGTACAGTGGGATCACTACCCGGAAGTGGGATCGGGTTTGGTTCTCTTTTTGGTTATTAAAAAGTGTGAAATCCTCAAGGGTTTGGGGTCAGAGCATAGTAGAGGATCCTAAGTGGGTCGTCGCTCCGTTGAAAAATCATTGCTTGCATTAT
>CM061131.1:99419337-99638406 GCA_030789695.1 Scilla litardierei
GCACCTATAGTCCGACAGATTCAGATCGTCGCAGCACCTATAGTCCGACAGATTCAGATCGTCGCAGCACCTACAGTCCGACAGATTCAGATCGTCAGAGAGGTTAGTAATCTATTCGAATTAATTAGAATCGCATGGATCTTGGTAGGTTTCTATTTTCCGCTGCGTATAAATTAGTTGTACTATGATAGAAACCTCAACATGACGTTGGGTCCATCCATGGGCCTCGTCGGGTGGGTCTAAACCCCTTCGTGGGCCTCCCGATCTATGCTTGGGCTTGGGTCTCTGGTTCTTGGGCTTCTCCAAAATAGTCGTATCAGGAGCAAAGAGAGAAAATGGCCATTCTAGCTTTTCTAAGAAGTCTACATCTTAAATATGCAGAAACATGTCTCTGGAGATAGGTGGTAATTTTGTACTATCATTTTCCGTGACTTTTCACTCTGCAGTAGATTATTCAGACAGAAATCGAAATTCTGATTCAAGGATCATGGGGTAATTGATCAGCATTGGCTACAAATCGACCCTTTGGCAATATAGGAAAAAGGAGCACACCGAGGAGATAAAGTTGGTGGATGTGTTGATACTTGAGGTAAAAACAGAGTTTCAGAATTTAGAGGTAGAGTGTCACTTGGAGTGCATCAACCTTTGAGAAGCTCATCTGACATTGCTGCAAAGAGTTTGGATATATGAACACCTGCACAAACATTTAAAGGCACATGGAAGAGGATTTGGCGGTGGCATGACGTATGTGAAGTCTCAGAATGATTCACCCTAATATGTAGGTGTTTGCATGTCACCAAATGAGTGGAGTGAATACCAGAGGTTTCAAGAATTTCATAAAGTTTGACTGCACTTGCCTTCCTCTACCACAGCAAATGTAGCCTAGACATGTAATCATACTATTTATCTCTCTGCATCTAATTCTAGAAATTGGATCATAGATTCGGACTCATATGGGCACATGACAAGGAAGACATGTATTTTATTATCTTTTTATTTCACATCACGAAGTCAAGCTATAACATTAGCTAATGGTTCTACATTCTAAATTGAATGTGTAGATACAATTAATGTTAGGGCATCCCTACCACTGTCATCGATCATGTATTTGCCTAAATTTTTATTTAATTTTCGATACAATTAATGTTATGGCATCCCTACCACTGTCATCGATCATGTATTTGCCTAAATTTTTATTTAATTATCTTTCAATAATTCAATTAATCCGTTCTTTGACTTATTCTGCAACCTTTTTCTCCCGATCATTGTGTTTTCCAGGAGCTTGGAACGAATAAGGTTGGCATATAACATGAGCTTGAAGAATTATATCATTTGGATGCAAAAACCACTCCAGTTGCTTGTTTCAGGACTACTACCCATCCCACCATTTATTCCCAACTTGGACATCCTTTTTTAAAAGTTCGAAACTTCTTACTCAGAGTTTAATAAGTTGTCGAGTCTATATTGTTAGTGATGTTAGTTAAGAAAACAGCATCATGTGTCCTTTCCTTCTAGAATAATTAAATGTGCTAGGTGTCTCTTTGAAATTGTTCGCTCTAACATTTAGGGACAATGTCTAGTAGCATCTAAATTGGTCTTTAATTTCTTTGCTATTTTTGTTAATAATTATTCTCATGTGACTTGATTATATTTTTTTGAAAAAAGAACTAAAGATTTATATATCTTCAAATTGTGCTAAAATAAAAATCTCAGTTGGTATGTATGTTCAAACTTTGAGAATTGATAGTCCAAAAGAATATTTAGTAAAGACTTCAAACACTGTCTATTTGAATCTGGTATCTTATATCAATCTTATATCAATCTTCATGCATTTGTATACCTCAATAAAATGGAGTTGCTGAACGTAAAAACAAACACCTACTTAAGGTAGCCAGGACACTACTTATCCACATGAGTGCTCCTAAGACGTTCTAGGATGATGATGTTCTTATGGCTTGTTACTTAATTATCGTATGCCATCAACTGTTCTGAATTATGGCATTCATTAGCAAGTATTGTATCCCTCAGTTAAAACATTTCCTTTATCTTCAAAAAAAATTTAGGTGCATCTGTTTATTTAAAACCATCACCCAAAGAATACAAAACGTAATACTTAGGCTATAAATGTGTTTTCTTGTGATATTCACAGACAAAGAATGGCCACAAGTGATATTGTCCTACTAAAAAATAGTATTTTATGTTACAGATGTTACATTTGTAGAATCTTTTCCTTACTTTCTTAATCATAAGATTGCATTAACACTTCAATTACAGAGCCATAATATGATGAGTTCATAGTTCTTATACCTTTCGAGATAGTTTGCAAAGACAAGATCCGTACCTCCCAAGCATCCAGAGATCACACATGTCAACCAAAGACCCGTACCTCCCAAGCATCCAGAGATCACACATGTCAACCAAAGACGTTCAAAGAACATAGCTTCTCCAACTACATCCCATGTGCCATCTATTTCTGTTGTTCCTTCTCCATACTCTTCATCAAGATATGATGAGTAACACATGATGGAAGAGACAAGAGGTTGCGATACATGGAATTTATGGAAAGAGAATCTATAGATTTCATAGTATTTTAGGCCTCTCGTCATAGGAATCCAATGATTACTAACTCCGACTCGCTGATGCGGTCGTCTACAAGAGGAGGCAAGCGGGCACGGGCCAGAATTAGAGCTACCCACCTTATCTTACTTAGCTTGGTTTGTTTTTGCTTTGTAACATCTTAGTCATTGCTTAAGTCACGGTGTGTGCGCTTAGCAATGACTAGATGAATCCTATAAATACCCCAAAAACCCTAGTTGTTCATTATCGAAGAATTGAGATTAAATTGCCGTGACGGCTAGGGTTAGTGGGGGATTAGACTTGATCCTTTAATTCAAGTTAGGGAGTGATCTCTCCAGAAAAAGATCAAATCTATCTTATTGTTCTTCGTATTTCAATAGAAATTCCTCTCTTTTCCATTTTTCCTCTTTTAAATTCAGCCCTAAATACGATTTGACCCCAAATCGTATCATTTTGGTATCAGAGCTCTCGGTCCTATGGCGAGCACACGGGCGACTGCGACAAAAACTCTGGAGGAGCGATTGGATGCGGAAATCACGGGGTTGCGAAAGGAGATGACAGATATGAGGGAAGAACTCAAGGCGGGTTTGAGCGCAACCATGGATGAGAAGTTGAATCGGGTCTCGGAGCGCCATTCGCGCGAGATGAAGGATGGGTTTGCCGAGGTAGCGAGGATGCTTCAACAACCACAGTTTTTGCAGCGAGATCCAGATCTGCAATCGTCGGGTACATTAGATCTGATCTCACGGACAAACCCTGGAAACGGCGACGAAGGAGTAGTATTTCCCTCACGGGAGGGCGATCTGAGACAACCGGGAGACGGGCGGACCCTTCAAGGGGGTCCCGGTGGTCGGCCGCCCCCAACTGGGGGCGGCGAAGGCGGGCGGCCCCGAAACGGGGCCGCCGGAGGGCTACCGCCCCCTACGGGGGGCGGCAAACAGCAGCGGGCCCATCCGGGGCCCGCTGGGGTGTTTCCGCCCCCCCCCCCCCCCTAGGGGGCGGCGAAGGGTGGCGCCCCCAGGCGGGGGGCGCGGGGGGGTTTCCGCCCCCAGTGGGGGGCGGAATGATGGGGCGGGCCCTCCTAGGGCCCGCCGATGGAGACCCGCCCCAGGTTGGGGGCGGGGGAGGATGGGCGGCCCACCTTGGGCCCGCGGGAGGTTTTTCCCCTCCTTTTGGGGGCGTCGAAGCAGGTTGGCTACGTGGAGGACCCCGGAGGGAGCATGTGGACGAGTGGGACGATGTAGGAGCACTCGCCAATGGGAGGGCCAGGGAAGGTGTAGGACAGTGGAGGGCCGAGGATCATACTTACCAGAGGCGGCAGGCAGACAGGGGGGGACCACTACGAGGAGATACACCCCCAGATATGCGAAAGCTGAAGGCACCACTGTTCGATGGGAAGGACCCCTATGGCTGGATCTACCAGGTAGAGAGATACTTTGAGGTCATAGGCTTCGCTGAAGCAGAGAGGCTGAGGGCGGTGGCACTAAATTTCGAAGGGGAAGCCCTGGCGTGGTACCGGTGGACCCAGAAGCAGAGACCGATACGGACTTGGAGGGAGCTGACAGAGTGCCTGATGGAGAGGTTCCAGGAGACCCACGGGGGCGGGCTGTTTGAGCAGTTATATGCCTTGAAACAGGAGGGGACCGTGCGTGACTACATCTCGAGGTTCGAGACCCTCTCGAGCCGAGTAGAGGGGGTGTCAGCGGAATCGATGGAGGGGAACTTTTTGAAGGGGTTGAAGCCATCCGTGAGAGCAGAGGTAGGAGTGCATGACCCTCAGGGGTTGGCAGCTATGATGCGATTAGCCAGGAGGGTGGAGGACAGGCAGACTCAGGAGAGGAGGTCTAGAGGTGTGTGGGGCGGGGTTGCGGCACATAACCCAGTTTCGCCAGCAGTACCTAGGGTTACGACCGGGACCCCGGCCGCGGAGACCAGACCTGGAGGGCAGACCCGTCGGATGACCGAGGCAGAGATGAGGGAGCGCAGGGCCAAGGGGCTGTGCTTCAAGTGCGATGAGCGGTTCACTCCGGGGCATCGGTGAGCAGGACGAGCCATGCAGTTGGAGGTGGCGGCTGAGGAGGAAGAAGAGGGAGATATTACTATTATACTCGATGGGGAGGAGGCTGTGGCGGAACAACACCAGCACTTAGACGTCGTGGAGGTTTCTCTTAGCTCCGTGGTGGGATTTACCCCTTATCACACCATGAAGCTGGTGGGCAGGTTGGCAGACCAGGAGGTGACGGTATTGATAGACAGTGGGGCGACCCACAACTTCATCTCCAGGAAGTTGGTGGAGCAGGTGGGGCTAGAAGTGAGTGAGACAGCCACTTTTGGAGTGATTTTGGGCACCGGCCAGAGGGAGGAGAGCAGGGGTGTCTGCAGGGCTGTGATTCTGACAGTACAGGGAGCTCAGGTGGTGGTAGACTGTTACCCCCTGGAGCTGGGGAAGGTTGACTTGGTATTGGGGATGCAGTGGCTACAGACATTAGGCGACACCAAGTTCAACTGGAAGATGCTTAGGATGGAATATCAGGAGAACGGAAGGACTGTGATTTTGCTAGGGGACCCCAGTCTGTGTTGTCACGCAGCGTCCTTGAAGTCCTTGGCTCGGGCAGTATCGATAGGAGGAGAGGCATATTTTGTGTCCTACCAGGAGTTTGGGGCAGAGGCAGAGGAGCAGAGGGCACCACCGGAGGTGGAGGAGTTGTTGGACAGCTATGGGCACATTTTTCAGATGCCGCAGGGACTTCCACCGCAGAGAGACCACGAGCATGCCATCGTGCTACGGGAGGGGGTAGCGCCCATCAGTGTCCGACCATACAGGTACCCGCATGTCCAGAAGGATAAGATCGAGCGATTGATCAAGGAGATGCTACATGCGGGGGTGATTAGGCCGAGTGTTAGTCCGTTCTCTAGCCCGGTGCTCTTGGTGAAGAAAAAGGACGGTAGCTGGAGGTTTTGTGTAGACTACCGTGCCCTCAACAAGGAGACGGTGGCAGACCGTTTTCCTATACCGGTGATAGATGAGTTGCTAGACGAGTTACATGGGGCGTCGATCTTTTCGAAGATTGACCTGAAGTCGGGTTATCATCATATCCGGATGAAGGCAGAAGATGTACAGAAGACTGCTTTCAGGACTCATGAGGGGCATTATGAGTTCCTCGTCATGCCCTTTGGGTTGACGAATGCACCGGCTACATTTCAGTCGTTGATGAACAAGATATTCCAGCCTTACCTACGGCAGTTTGTCTTGGTGTTCTTCGACGACATCTTGGTGTACAGCCGGACAGTGGAGGAGCACGTGCGGGACTTAGAGACAGTGTTACAGGAGCTACAGGCCCACCAGCTGTATGCCAATAAGAAGAAGT
Organism: Scilla litardierei; assembly: GCA_030789695.1. NCBI lineage: Eukaryota > Viridiplantae > Streptophyta > Magnoliopsida > Asparagales > Asparagaceae > Scilla > Scilla litardierei. Next base: position 99,425,283 of record CM061131.1, read on the forward strand.
GCACGTTCGCTCAGGAGAAGGTGGAATACTTAGGGCATGTGGTCTCAGCAGCAGGGGTGGCAGCTGATAGGAGCAAGATAGAAGCCATGCTAGATTGGCCGCGGCCAACTACACTGAGGGCGTTGCGGGGATTTTTGGGCTTGACGGGGTACTACCGCAAGTTCGTGCAGGGCTATAGTGCCATTGCCTGGCCTCTGACTGAGCAGTTGAAAAAGGATGGGTTTCAGTGGACCGAGGAGGCGACTGCGGCGTTTGATGCCCTGAAGGGGGCAATGACGACCGTTCCGGTACTGGCTCTTCCTGATTTTAGCAGACCCTTTGTGGTTGAGACAGATGCTTCGGGGTACGGGTTGGGAGCAGTGCTGATGCAGGATCAGCGGCCCGTGGCTTACTTCAGTCAGGTTTTGTCTTCATGGGCGAGACAGAAGTCCGTGTATGAGAGGGAGTTGATGGCGATTGCTTTGTCGATCCAGAAGTGGCGTCCGTACCTGCTGGGGCGGCCATTTATTGTGCGCACGGATCAGAGGTCCCTGAAATATTTACTAGAGCAGAGATTGGTGGCAGCGGACTATCAGAAGTGGTTATCTAAGCTTGTGGACTACAAGTTTGAGATACACTATCGGCCCGGGTTGGAAAACAAGGCTGCGGATGCGCTATCACGGCGGGAGGAGGTTACGTCCTTAGCAGCCTTGTCAGTACCACTGCTAGCGGATTGGAAGCCTTTATGGAGGAAGGTGGAGGCCGACGAGGAGTTGTCTAGAGTCCGCGAGGATTTGGTTCGGGGGGTGACTGAGCACCCAGGCTATTCAGTGGAGGGACGACGGTTGCTGTATCGGGGAAGGTTGGTGATACCACGGGGTTCAGTGCACATTCCACTGATTTTTCAGGAATTCCATGGGAGCGCAATAGGGGGGCATTCTGGCGTCCAGCAGACATACATGAGGATGGCTAGGGAGCTGTACTGGAGGGGGATGAAGAAGGACATCGCAGAGATGGTAGCCCGTTGTGACGTCTGCCAGCGTCACAAATACTTGGCCATGGCACCAGCAGGGCTGCTGCAACATTTAGCTCTTCCTGAGCGGGTCTGGGAGGGGATTAGTATGGATTTTGTGGAGGGGCTACCCAAGTCGGAAGGATACTCGGTGATTTTGGTGGTGGTAGACCGACTGAGCAAGTATGGATACTTCATTGGGCTGAAACATCCTTACTCTGCAGTGACAGTGGCTACGGCATTTATGCGGGAGGTGGTGCGTCTGCACGGGTTTCCCGAGTCCATAGTATCAGATCGGGACACTGTCTTCATGAGCCAGTTCTGGAGGGAGTTGTTCAGGGTGCAGGGGACCGTTCTGAGGAGGAGCACAGCTTACCACCCCCAGACGGATGGACAGACGGAGGTCGTCAACAGGAGCGTTGAGACCTACCTTCGCTGTTTTGCATCGGATTGTCCTCGGAGTTGGTATCGATGGCTGGCGTGGGCGGAGTATTGGTACAATACTTCCTTCCATTCAGCCGCACAGACGACACCGTTTCGAGTGCTATATGGGAGGGATCCACCAGCGCTGGTCCATTATCGTTGTGGGACGACCCCGGTGTTCCAGTTGGATCAGTACCTCGAGGAGCGAGAGGGGATTTTGGAGGAGCTGAAGAAGCATTTGACGAGGGCTCAGAAGCTTATGAAAGCCAAGGCGGACGCACATCGTAGAGAGGTGGAGTTTGCAGTAGGAGATCAGGTCTATCTGAAGCTGAGACCGTATCGACAGAGGTCGCTAGCCCGACGCCGAAACGAGAAGTTGGCTGCGCTGTTTTACGGGCCGTTCTAGATAGAGGCGAGGATTGGACCCGTGGCATATAGACTGATGTTGCCCCAGGATCTGCCTTACACCCAGTGTTTCACGTCTCTCAGTTACGACGAGCGGTTTGAGCGCAGACACCAGTGGCCACTCTGCCATCCACATTGACAGCCGACTCAGAGGTGATGATGGCGCCCCAGGATATTCTGCAGGTACGACACACTGAGAGGGGCGGCCGGGAGGTGCTGGTAAGATGGTTGGGGTTGCCTGACCACGAGGCTACTTGGGAGCGGGAGGATACCATCAGGGCTCAGTTCCCAGACTACAACCTTGAGGACAAGGTTCGTTTTTTTGGGGGGGGAGTAATGATGCGGTCGTCTACAAGAGGAGGCAAGCGGGCACGGGCCGGAATTAGAGCTACCCACCTTATCTTACTTAGCTTGGTTTGTTTTTGCTTTGTAACATCTTAGTCATTGCTTAAGTCACGGTGTGTGCGCTTAGCAATGACTAGATGAATCCTATAAATACCCCAAAAACCCTAGTTGTTCATTATCGAAGAATTGAGATTAAATTGCCGTGACGGCTAGGGTTAGTGGGGATTAGACTTTATCCTTTAATTCAAGTTAGGGAGTGATCTCTCCAGAAAAAGATCAAATCTATCTTATTGTTCTTCGTATTTCACTAGAAATTCCTCTCTTTTCCATTTTTCCTCTTTTAAATTCAGCCCTAAATACGATTTGACCCCAAATCGTATCACTCGCACACAGAAATTCTTCAGACCTCACACCCACGCAACCAAGCCCACCCTCATCTTTCACGCTCAAGATTTCAATTGGCAAAAAAAGTTTACGTAACTTTAATTTTTATTCAATTACTCATCATAACTATAAAAATTGAATACAATGGCATATTTGTAGGTAAATAAAGAATATTTTGACTCAACCAAACTCCTAAATAGACAAATAAAGACTTCTAAATAAAATAAAAGAGTTCATTATACTAAGAAACACGAAAAAGACTAAAATTCATTTTTTAAAAACTTTAAAAACTCAAATTCCTTTAATAAGAAAACCTTTAAAAGACTCAAATTCTTTTAAAAAGAAAACTCTAAAAAGACTCAAATTACACAATCTAAAAAGAATGAATTACTAAAAATAAATTCTAAACGACTCAAATCCTAATTTAAATCCAAATTGATATTGGAACCATATGATTCATTCCAAGTTTAAGAACTTCATTACCTAGTGAATGGTGGTAATAGAGCGCAAACTTGCAGAAGTTAAGCAATCTCCACTGGTTATTAAAGACTTTGTAACGCTTCATTTTTTTAAAAGAACCCAGGCCCACTCACAGCCCAATCCATTTAATGACTTCCCCCTCTACTAACTCTCTCCCCCCTCTCATTATTTCTTTTTCCCGTTTACTAATTTCCCTCATCCAACCCGATGCCATCTTTCCTCACACACGCGCGACGAAGCAGCGGACGCAGCCGCCAGGGATTTCGAAACCCTAGCCGTAATCTACGACTTCTTCTTCGGGATTTCCAACACCGATAAGATCTCTCCTGATCTCTCTCTCTTCTATTTATACGATATGGTCTTTAGGGTTTCTCTCTTGCAAAAAAATTGATTCTTTCTTCAAAGTTCTTCGATTAAGCTTCTGTTTGGGTGCGGATTATTCTCTGGTTTCTGAGATTCTTTCGGCTTGGTTTTTCTGCGCAATCGGTAAACCTTATTAGTTTTAAATTCAACTATCTCCTTCGTGCTTTTGAATCTGTGGAAGAACTAGGGTTTTTGAGACTTTATTGCTAGGAGATGATGATTCGTTAGTGTAAAAGGGATTTTTATCCCCTAAAGATAGAAAAGGCCTCCTACGAGAGAGGCGGCACTTTGCCGCAGCTTCGTATTATCGATTTGGGACTTGGGGGTGATAGGGTTGGCCGCCAGGGAGTCTTTCCCCAGAGAGATGCTCTGATCTGCAGTTCTCTTATTGCGGTTGTGTTTATTTGTGGGTCCTTGTAACAGTGATCTCCTTTGGACTTGTTCTGTTAACTGCATCACTTTTTGGGGTATTCAATGGGCTGTTTTCTTTCGGAAATTGTTTACCTGCTGGCTGCTATTATCAATTGTTTCCCATCTGTGTTTACAGTCAGTTATACGACGTTCTTCCGATGCGGACTTTCGGTTCAACTAATTACTATAGCATGTGAACCGAATGGTTTGGTTACTGCGCGAGACCCTTTTATTGCCCATATTTTCAGATTTTGGGAGAAAGTCCCCCGAGCTAGGTAGACCTAGAACCCCTCATGGATGCCAATAAATATGAATCTAATCCTATATTTGTATTATTTCATTTCATAAACAATTTCGTTTTAGTTTTAATGTTTGAATGAATTGATTATTTTAGAACTGTTTTTAGAACATATTAAATATAGTTTCCTTCACCATAGAAATTGATGTATGAAATTATTACAGTTAGCAAATAAACTTGTAGTTAGAATTGTGCAGTAATTCAGTATTTGTGAAATAATGTTACATTGGACTTGTTTCTAACGACATATTAGTTTTATGCACTTTTCTTCCTACGAAGTTTATAAAGTATAGAATTAGTGAATAATTGAAATAGATAGTTAGAATGACATGGGGTTGGGAACTCATAATTAAAGTTAGAAAGAGTAGCGGAGACTACACCCATTGACATAACTGAATGACTTGACTGGGTTCCTTGATAATATCTTGGTCCAATAAATTTAGGGCACATGCGAGCTCGCCTGTGAAACCCGAGGTTGTTCTTTAGCTCGCTCTTTCCCTTTACATTATGAGCATAATAAAAGACTGGAATGTATTGGTTAGAAAGGTTCAGTCTAGTGTTTAGTCTTGTTAGCTTGCTTAGGACTAGGGTTGCATGAAAGTTATAATTGTCGTTTATTGCCAATATCGTTTACTTTATCCTTTCAAATGTTTTCTCAACAGAGACTGAACCAGAGTACGAGGAGGCTCCAGCTTTCGAGGAGTTGGAATTCCCAGTGGAGAGTGCTGATTTCTGGGACAAGTATTAGTAAGGAGAGTGTTTTTCTATTGTTTAGTTGCCTTCTTGTTTAGAAATAAAGACTAGTAGTTATCTTTTGTTATGCTTTTGTACCCCCTTTTCAAAGGATGAATAAAGTTATCTCTTCTATGAAATTCTCTACTTGCTCTATGTTGGCTTTACTGGAACTTTGCAGGGCATGCATAAATAACGAAAAAGTAATGATACCCGAAAACGAGGCGTTACAAGTTGGTGGCCCATGCAGGTCTCTGCAAGACACCTCGTGAACAGTATAGAGCAGACAGGAAAATTCATAAATGAACAATTGGACTGATATCCTTCTTTAGAATACAGAATGTCGAAAGTATACCATCGTCGACGCGGTACTGGGAGCAATCCAATCATTACACATGCAGACTTGGCGGGAAATCACAGTGATGGGCGTAGAGCTGGGACCATGAACAACGTCTCTAACAACGCCAATCACATTGCTCATGAGAATGTTGACTATGGCGATGACTACAACTACGACGCCGATGACCAGCTTAATGATCAAGTCGACAACGGGAATGCTGACAACAATAACATCGACCCCAACCGCAATGATCATTTCCACCATGGAAATGGCGAAAATCGCCACGTCGACAATGGAAATAATGGGAACACTGAACAACCTGTAGCGACAATCCAGATTACAGACCAGACTCTATGAGAAATGATTAGAGTTTTTCAAAGGCAACCTAAGCAAAGGGAGCCTGAGCACAGACGAGAAGGTGGAGTTCAACAATTCAGATCAATGCGTCCACCAGTTTTCAAAGGGACAGAGGGACCTCTGGCAGCAGCAGAGTGGCTACGTCGCATAGCTGCTATGCTGAAAGCAGCACGGATCGCACCAAATTCATGGGTGGACATGGCAAAACTACAGTTGGTTGAAGACGATATGTCATGGTGGGATTCAGAGGAGGATCACTTGATCCAGCCAATTTCATGAAGCACGTTCACGGAGAGGTTTAATGCTCTGTATTTCTCTCCTGAAGCAAAGAGGACACTGCATACCCAATTTATGAACTTGAAGCAAAGCTCCATGAATGTGGAACAGTACAATGCGGAATTCTCCAGACTTAGCAAGTATGTATTACAACTTACAACAGTTAACCTATAGATGTATGTAATTTACTAATAAGTGGTCTTTTTGCAGATTTGCAAAGAATGTGGTGTCTGATCCTTGGGACAGAGCCCATCGTTTCCAAGAAGGGTTGAATATGAAGATTCAGAAGCAACTAGTGGCGCACAGGCTGAAGACCCACACTGACGTACTCTCTGCAGCTCGAGATTATGAGTACGTGCAACAGAAGGAAGATCTGGAACTACAAGCGAGTGCTCCTCAGAGGCGTCCCCCTCCACCACCTAGTCGACAGGCGGCCTGACCAGCTCAGCAGACATCTTCAAAGAGGCCAGCACCACCACATCCACAGCAGCACAGACAGCAGACCGTTTGTCACTATTGCAACAAGCCAGGGTACGTCAAGTCAGAGTGCAGATATCTACTGAATCAGTGCCTGATTTGCGGAGCAGACGATCATGTTACTAGAGATTGCCCAGAAGGGACAGAGACCAGCGGCTCCAGCACAGACATCTGCACCAGCTCCAGCTCCAGCGGAGAATACTCAACGTGGACCCCAACCGCAGCAAAGAGGATTTCAGCAGGCACGACCACAGGCTTTGCCCCCGAAGCGCCAAACGTTCACCATGACAGCTGAGGCCGAGGCTACAAGCCAGGTCATTACAGGTACAAATTTACCATTATCTTTTAATTTGTTTTATTGAATTGATGTATGGTTAGACATAGTTTTCGCGACCGTAGGAGTTGTGTTGATAGCTAGCAAACCCGCTCTTGCTCTTTTTGATTTGGGAGCTTTGCATTGTTTTATGGCGACGCGTTTGTCAACCAACACGATATCCCCATTTCACCTCTCACCTCTGGCCGGGACATCAAGACGGGAGGTGGTGTGTTGCGGACGACTAGCGGATATTCAGACTGTCCCGTGGTCATATGCAAGCGAGAGCTCTACGCCGACTTTTTAGCCATCGATATACCGAGTTTGATGCCGTATTCGGGATGGACTGGCTAGGGACATTTTATGCCACAATTGATTGTCAACGCAGGAGAGTGGCATTCGAGATCCTAAACCACCCGAAATTCGAATTCGTCAGCGAGAGCCAATCAGAAGGACCAGTGGAGTACAGAGCCAGACTTTCAAATGACGTAATGACTTCTATGGATGCTACTACAGAGAGATCGACGATAGTGCAGGAGTTCTCAGACGTATTTACGGATAGCCTTACAGGCTTACCCCCAGACCGTGCCGTGGAGTTTTCGATCAAGCTAGTGCCAGTAGCTCAACTCTACTCCAGGAATCCTTATCGTCTAGTCTCATCAGAATTGGTTGAAGTTCGGACTCAGTTAGACGACCTTTCGCAGACAGGCTGGATTCGGCCCAGCGCATCATCATGGAGTGCTCCGATATAGTTAGTTAAGAAGAAGGACGAGACCAGGAGGATGTGCATGGACTATAGAGAGTTGAATAAAGTGACGATGAAGAATAAGTACCATCTACCACGCATCGAAGACCTGTTTGACCAGCTTGAGAGTTCGTGCATCTTTTCTACGCTGCATCTGCAGAGCGGTTATCACCAGCTGAAAGTCAAGAAGGATGACATATACAAGATAGCATTCAGCACCAGATATGGACAGTACGAATTCTTGGTAATGCCATTTGGTGTGACCAATGCACACTCGGTATTCATAATTCTTATGAACCTAGTGCTGAACGAGTATCTGGATAAGTTCGTGCAGGTATACCCTGACGACATCCTGATATATTCGAAGAGCGAGCAGGAGCACACAGTACACTTGAGGATGGTCTTAGGGACCTTGAGGCGACACCAGTTGTATGCCAAGTATAACAATTGTGCTTTTGGGATGAAGAAAGTGGGATTTCTTGGTCGTGTGGTATCAGGAGAAGGGATTGCAGTAGACCCAGAGAAAGTAGCTGCCATTCTGAAGTGGCCAGCTCCTAAGACAGTGTCGGAGATTCGGAGTTTTTTGGGTTTGGCTGGTTATTACAGGAGGTTCATTCCGAACTTCTCGAAGATTGCAGAACCTATGACCCGATTGACGCGAAAAGATGTGGTCTATGTTTGGTCTAAGACCTGTGACGAGGCTTTCCGGAGCTGAAAAAGATGTTGATTACCGCGCCAGTGCTTACTATTCCAGACCGATCGGGAGGATTCGAAGTTTTCTGCGACGCATCCGGCCAGGGTCTCGGATGTGTCCTGCATCAGCATGGACGTGTGATAGCTTATGCATCAAGGCAACTGAAGAAACATGAGCAGAACTACCCCACCCATGACTTGGAGTTAGCAGCCGTTATTTTTGCATTGAAGATTTAGATGCATTTTCTCCTTGGAGAGCGAGTGAAGATTTTTACGGACCATAAGAGCTTGAAGTATATCTTCGATCAGAAGGACCTGAACTTGCGGCAGAGGCGATGGATCGAATTGATGGCAGATTACAACATTGATATTCGGTACCATCCAGGAAAGGTGAATGTTGTACCCGATGCACTGAGTCGACTTCCAGCAGTGCTTACCCTTACGACTCAGTGGAGGCTTCAGCAGGAGTTACGGGAGTTGGAGATTGACGTGATTCTACCTGAACTTTCTTCCTCATTGATGGATCTTCAGATATAGTCCAGTTTGGTAGACAGGATCAAGGCTGCGCAGGCAGAATATACTAAGCTTCAGAAGATCAGAGAGTTGGTGATGGCAGGGTAGCGACCAGAGTTCACGATACATTCAGATGGATCCTTGAGATTTGGCACCAGGCTGTGTGTACCATTTGGAGATGTTAGAGAGGAGCTGTTGAAGGAAGCTCACAGTTCGACATATTCTGTTCATCCGGACGGTACGAAGATGTATCAGGATATGAAGCAGCACTATTGGTGGCACGGAATGAAGAGGAGCGTTGCGCGGAGCGTGGCCAAATGTGTGTAACCAGGTGAGGCTGAGCACCAGAGAATTGCAAGATTATTACAGCCACTGCCAATTCCTGAGTGGAAATGGCAGCATATCACGATGGATTTTGTGACTGGCTTTTCCCGAAGCAAGAAGCAAAACGACGCTATATGTGTAATTGTGGATCGTTTAACGAAGTCTGCACACTTCATACATTTCAAAGTTGGTCAGTCTACAGAGGTTCTTGCTAAGAGATATATGGAAGAAGTTGTGAGACTACATAGAGTACCGGTGAGCATAATTTCAACAGAGACACCCGGTTCACATTGCATTTTTGAAAGAGCCTTCAGAAGAATCTTGGCACTCATCTCAAGTTTAGCACTGACTATCATCCTCAGACAGATGGGCAATCGGAGCGCACCATTCAGATCCTTGAGGACATATTGCGAGCATGCATGTTGGATTTCAAGGGGTCGTGGGAAGATCACCTGCACCTCGTGAAATTCGCATCAATAATAGTCATCAGGCGAGTATCGGGATGGTCCCATTTGCGGCATTATATGGACGGAAGTGTCGGTCCCCCTTGAGCTGGGACGACGTTGGAGATTGAGAATTGATGGGACCCGAGATGATAGTAAAGGCAGTTGATGTGGTACGGACGATCAGAGACAGACTGCAGTTAGCACAAGACAGATAAAAGCACTGGGGAGATTCGAGACGAAGACATTTGGAGTTTCAGCCAGGAGACAATGTATTTTTGAAGATTTCATCGAATCGTGGTCTGATTCGTTTCGACAGACGAGGGAAGCTTAGCCCGTGCTACATTGGACCGTTTGATGTACTTGAGCAAGTGGGAGAAGTGGCTTACAAGATTGCACTGCCTCCATCCTTGGAAGGAGTGCATAATGTGTTCCATATTTCTCAGCTACGCAAATGTGTGGGAGATCCAGCGCACATGGTGGACCATTCAGAGATTTCAGTGCGCCCAGACCTGACGTACGAGCAACAGCCAGTGGAGATCATCGATCGACAGCAGAAGAACCTGAGGAATAAGACAGTCAACTTGGTGAAGATATTGTGGCATCGTAATGCACCTGGCGAGGCTACTTGGGAACAAGAAGACGGGATGATGGAGCGATGCCCCTACCTTTTTGAGTAAGTCTTGATTTTTTCCAATTCCGAGGACGGAATTTTTTGTAAGGGGGAGGATGTAACGATTCATTTTTTAAAAGAACCCAGGCCCACTCACGGCCCAATCCATTTAATAACTTCCCCCTCCACTAACTCTCTCCCCTCTCATTATTTCTTTTACTCGTTCACTAATTTCCCTCATCCGACCCGATGCCCTCTTTCCTCATACGCGCGCGACGAAGCAGCGGACGCCGCCGCCAGGGAATTCGAAACCCTAGCCGTGATCTGCACCTTCTTCTTCGGGATTTCCGACCCCGATAAGATCTCTCCCTATCTCCTCTCTCTTCCATTTATACGCTATGGTTTTTAGGATCTCTCTTGCAAAAAATTGATTCTCTCTTCAAAGTTCTTCGATTAAGCTTCTGTTTGGGTGCGGATTATTCTCTGGTTTCCGAGATTCTTTCGGCTTGGTTTTTCTGCGCAATCGGTAAATCTTATTTGTTTTAAATTTCAACTTTCTCCTTCGTGCTTTTGAATCTGTGGAAGAACTAGGGTTTTCGAGACTTTATTGCTAGGAGATAATGATTCGTTAGTGTAAAAGGGGATTTTTATCCCCTAATGATAGAAAAGGCCTCCTACGAGCGAGGCAGCACTTTGCCGTAGCTTCGTATTATCGATTTGGGACTGGGGTGATAGGGTTGGCCGCCGGGGAGTCTTTCCCCCCAGAGGGATGCTCTGATCTGCAGTTCTCTTATTGCGGTTGTGTTTATTTGTGGGTCCTTGTAACAGTGATCTCCTTTAAACTTGTTCTGTTAACTGCATCACTTTTTGGGGTATTCAATGGGTTGTTTCTTTCAGGAATTGTTTACCTGCTGGCTGCTATTATCAATTGTTCCACATATGTGTTTATAGTCAGTTATACGGCGTTCTTCTGATGCGGACTTTCGGTTCAACTAATTACTATAGCATGTGAACTGAATGGTTTGGTTACTGCGCGAGACCCTTTTATTGCCCCTATTTTCAGATTTTGTGAGAAAGTCCCCCGAGCTAGGTAGACCTAGAACCCCTCATGGATGCCAATAAATATGAATCTGATCCTATAGTTGTATTATTTCATTTCATAAACAATTTCATTTTAGTTTTAATGTTTGAATGAATTGATTACTTTAGAACTGTTTTTAGAACATATTAAATATAGTTTCCTTCACCATAGAAATTGATGTATGGAATTGTTACAGTTAGCAAATAAACTTGTTGTTAGAATTGTGCAATAATTAAGTATTTGTGAAATAATGTTACATTGGACTTGTTTCTAACGACATATTAGTTATGTGCACTTTTTTTCCTACGAAGTTTATAAAGTATAGAATTAGTGAATAATTGAAATAGATAGTTAGAATGACATGGGGTTGGGAACTCATAATTAAAGTTAGAAAGAGTGGCGGAGACTACGCTCATTGATAGAACTGAATGACTTGACTGGGTTCCTTGATAATATCTTGGTCCAATAAATTTAGGGCACATGCGAGCTCGCCTGTGAAACCCGATGTTGTTTTTTAGCTCGCTCTTTTCCTTTACATTATGAGCATAATAAAAGATTGGAATGTATTGGTTAGAAAGGTTCTTAGCGTTGTTGGCTTGCTTAGGACTAGGGTTGCATGAAAGTTATAATTGTCGTTTATTGCAAATATCGTTTACGTTATTCTTTTCAAATGTTTTCCCAACAGAGACTGAACTAGAGTACGAGGAGGCTCCAGCTTTCGAGGAGTCGGAATTTCCAGTGGAGAGTTCTGATTTCTGAGACAATGATTAGTAAGGAGAGTATTTTTCTATTGTTTAGTTGCCTTCTTGTTTATAAATAAAGACTAGTGATCTTTTGTTATGCTTTTGTACCCCCTTTTCAAAGGATGAATAAAGTTATCTCTTCTATAAAATTCTCTATTTGCTCTATGTTGGCTTCACTGGAACTTTGCAAGACCTGCACAAATAACGAAAAAGTAATGATACCCGAAAACGGGGCGTTACAGACTTATCCATGAATCTTGAAACGAGCTAAAATATAAATATGTAGATAAGAAGTTTCAGGACGTACCAAGATCATTGAAGAAATGAAGATATGCAAATCGTGCCGACTAATAGGTTGTAATGGATCGTGAATGACAAAGTGTGATGCTCAATTAGCTGAAATAGGTTCTGTAAATTACATCCTGGCATAGGATCAAAGTGTAGCTTATGCTCAAGCTTGGACTTAATCACAGATCCAATATCAATTTCAGGCACAGATGCAACTCGGGCTCCGGTTCAGACTCTGGCTCAAATACTGACTCATGCTCAATCCAGAACTTTGTCGAGAGCTTTGGCATAAGCTCTGCTTGTATGATTTGTCCTCATATTTTTCTAAACATATAATGTATATCTTTGAAAAATTCTGATGCGGACGCCCCCTAGCCGCCGCCCCGCTTGCCGCAAGCCGCACCCGGATCCCACTTGATGCTTAGGCTTTGGTGATTTAGTTATCTAGGGGTATTCTAGTCTTTTCAGACTAGATTAGTAAATCCCCTCTTTTTCTATTTATTAGGGCTAGCCGTCATTTTATTTCTGGATGCCTAATTGTGAAGAACAACTAGGTGTCAATTGTGAAGGTGCTTAGGCTTTGGTCCGTTCATCCAAAGCTAGGAGATAGGGCTTCGTCTCGAAAGAGGCCCAATTTATCTATTGTTCTTCGCTAAAATTCCTATAAAAATTCCTCTTTTTATATTTTTCATCTTTTAAATCTGAAATTAATTGATCGATCTTCCGGATCGTATCAAATTGGTATCAGAGCATTAAGATCCGATGGCGACAAGCACGAGATCAAAGGCGGATGGCGTGGATGAGAAGGTGCAAGGGCTTCGAGAGGAGTTCAACCGGGAGATCGAGGGATTGAAGAAAACCCTAGGGGAATCCATCAAAGATCACGCCCATTCGCAGGAGGACATCCAAATCGAGCTCCGTGCTATGAGAAGGGACGCCGCGCAAACGGGACGCGATATCCAAGGGCTAAAGGAGGCGACTTCAGATCTGAAATTTTTGAGGGAAGCCACGACGTCGATTCCGGAGATAAAAGCAATGCTTCAAGCACTAACGATGGAGAGAGGAGGAGATCAGGGCAAGAGGATTCAAGGGGAAGAAACCCAGGGAGAATCGACGCTTGAATCGGCAAACCGGGAGCAATCGGAGGGGGCGACGGCTACGGCAACCATTCTAGGGCAAGCCGCAGCCCCAGTGACCCAAAACAGGCCCGGACAGACCAGAAACAGGGCCGGTGGGCCCAGGCAGGAGGTGGCAGGCCCATCTGGGTCTGCGGAAGCAGCAGCAGGCCCATCCGGGCCTGCGCCTTGCTCGGCAGGCCCTCTGGGCCCTGTCGAGCAGCCGACAGGCCCATCTGGGCCTGCCGCAGCTGCGGCAGCCCCAGACTGTGCCGCAGCAGCTGTTGCAGGCCCAGTCTGGCCTGCAGCAGCCGCAGCGGACCCAATCAGGGCCGCAGCAGCCACTACAGGCCCGTGGGGCCCCGCAGCAGCACAGGCAGCCCCATAGGGGCCCGCAACGGCACAGGCAGCCCCCTGGGGGCATGCCGGAGGAGGACGGGCCCGAGACACACCGATTGGGGCCCCAGCGGCCCAATTTTGGAGACCAGAGGCTTATCCACGGGCACCGGGACCGCAGGTTGATCCCAGGCAGACTTTTGAGGGCTTTCCGGGGCGGGGACAAGGCCCAGGAGTCTACTTTAGGGAGCGGACAACACATGGACAGCCACACAGAGGAGCAGGAACACCCGTGTTGGCGCGACATCAGGTGTTTCCAGGGTACCATTACCAGCCAGAGGCGTGGGAGAGACCTATTTGGCCTGAGGAGCTGTACGGGGTTGACGGAGGAGGACCCGTTGAGGCAGTTGGAGGATTCGGTCGTGGAGGTGACCGCGGCAGAGATGTGGGGCCACAGGGGGACATCAATGCAGACCGCCGACTGATGAAGCTGAAGATGCCGATTTTTGACGGCACGGATCCGGACGGATGGATCTATCGGGCGGAGCGCTACTTCCATGTGATGAGGTTGACGGAGGAGGAGGTTCTGAGGGCCTTCGGAATCTATTTCGAGGGCAAGGCGTTGGCGTGGTACAGATGGAAGGTAGCGCGGACCCCTTTTCGCACTTGGGAGGAGCTATCAGCACTGCTACTAGATCGATTCCAGGAGACCACATGTGGAGATTTCTATGAGCAGTTATCTTCTTTGAGGCAGGAGGGGACGGTGAGAGATTATGTGGAGAGGTTCGAGATGCTGAACAGTAGGGTGAAGGGGGTGACAGATGAGGTGATGATTGGGAACTTCATGAGGGGGTTGAAGCCCTCTATACGAGCGGAGTTACGGATGCAGAGCCCGGGGACATTGGAGGATGTCCTTCGCCTGGCCCACAAGGCGGAGGAGAAGCATGTAGAGGAGAAACGCATTCGGAGAACTTGGGGAGCCCAGGGCCAGCGTAGTCAGACAGCACCGGCCCCACTTGCGGGGGTTACAGTACCACCAGTGGATATGGAAATGAAGAGAGAGGAAACCCGACCAATGATCCCTGGTAAACGGATGACTGAGGCTGATATGAGGGCGAGGCGTGCTGCAGGCCTCTGTTTCAGATGCGATGAGAAGTTCAGTCCTGGTCATCGATGTGCGAGCAGGCTGATGCAGATTGTGATAGTACCGGACAAGGGGGAGTATGCAGATGATGGGGAGCCAATGATGACGGAAAAGAGCGAGGTTGAGCACGCACATCTGGATGTAGCGGAGGTGTCCTTGAACTCCTTGGTAGGGGTAACCACGAACCATATCATGAAGTTGTCAGGACGATTGGACGACGCGCCGGTGACGGTACTCATAGACAGTGGGGCTACCCACAACTTCATCTCTCGACATTTGGTGGATCGTCATAGGTTGCAGGTGAGCACCTTGGAGACGTTTACGGTCCTCTCAGGGACAGGGAGGAGGGAGGAGAGCAGTGGGATGTGCAAGGGGCTGAGTCTAACCTTACAATGGGTGCAAATCATGGAGGACTTCTTGCCCCTAGAGTTGGAAAATATCGATGTGATTTTGGGCGTGCAGTGGCTGAGGGGGGTTGGGCGAGGTGAATATGAATTGGAAGCAGCTTAGGATGGAGTTCCAGGAGGGTGGTCGCACGGTGGTTCTGACAGGTGACCCTAGCCTCTGTTTTTCCTCGGGGGCCTTCAAAGCCAGATCTCCACCTTGAGGACAAGATGGCTCTTTTAGGGGGAGGTATTGATGCGGACGCCCCCTAGCCGCCGCCCCGCTTGCCGCAAGCCGCACCCGGATCCCACTTGATGCTTAGGCTTTGGTGATTTAGTTATCTAGGGGTATTCTAGTCTTTTCAGACTAGATTAGTAAATCCCCTCTTTTTCTATTTATTAGGGCTAGCCGTCATTTTATTTCCGGATGCCTAATTGTGAAGAACAAATAGGTGTCAATTGTGACGGTGCTTAGGCTTTGGTCCGTTCATCCAAAGCTAGGAGATAGGGCTTCGTCTCGAAAGAGGCCCAATTTATCTATTGTTCTTCGCTGAAATTCCTATAAAAATTCCTCTTTTTATATTTTTCCTCTTTTAAATCTGAAATTAATTGATCGATCATCCGGATCGTATCAAATTCTTTCAAAATATCAATTGTGTTTAGTCCTGGAAGTTGATAGCGGTGGAGGTAACTGAAACTGCTATCGAATTTGTATCTTAAACCGAAACCATCCGTAACAAAGCTTCTATCTATACCAAAGAGACCTTCTTTCAATTTGTATTAGGCACACCAATCAGCTAAATTAAAGCAAAAGAAAAAGAAAGCTTCCAACTAGTACTCCAACTTTTCATACAACAGTTTTTGTATCCATAAGACTATAACAAATAGGAATAGAGTGAAACTTTCGAAGCTCGATTTTAATAAATTTTCAAGCATTTAGATGATGATATACACAACCAAAAATTTATTAAAATATACTAAAATAGCGGAAAATACATCTAAGATATGTAGCCGCTCGAATTGTCTTACAACTACAAATTTTAAAGCAACTGTAGCAAAATTTATTTTTTTTGAAATTTTCTCTGAAACTTTTTAACTGAAACTTTTTAATCTATTTGAATTTTTTTCTTTTCTTCTTATTTCTTATTCTTGATTTTTTTTCTCTTCAATTTTTTTCTCCCCTTTTTATTTTTTTCTCTTTTTTGCTTGTTCATGTTTTCTTTTTTCATCCCTTTTTATTTTGATTTTTTTTCTCTTTTTTATCGGATTTTTTTCTCTTTTTTTGCTTTTTAACTAAATCCTAACTAAAAAGGGGATGATGATGACAAGAAAGAAAAAAAAACTAAAAAAGATCAGGATTTGGCTCTAATACCAAATTTGACAAAGAAATGAAGATAAATGGGTTGTGGTGTGGCAATATTGGACAAAAGAATATAGAAATTTGATAGGGGAGTTGTTATGTGAACATACCTAATTGCTCAGTACACTTTACTGTTGGAACATGTGGCTACACAACACACTAAACAATTGCGTAAATGGTGTAAAGGCAAGCAAAGCTTATAATTAAAAAGTTACTAATAATTAAATGCAATACGCAGGAGAAATAAAAATAAAGCGCTCAACAACAACAAAGAAAGATACGCCATTGTAAACGCAAACAAAGAGATGTATCCTGGTTTGGATTCCTAACCGGCGATCATACTCCAGCACCACACTTGTAACCCAAGCTGTGGATTTCTACTAATACTCCTTAAACCGGGATACACAAGAATACTCTAATCGAGTACAACCCCTAACAGGTATACAATCCCTAATCGGGATATGGAGTAAATTTCCAAGTGGAGTAACCCACACAATGTACTCACAATCTGAGTACTAGATAAACAAAAAGTAAACAAATACAATCTTACATATGCCTTGAATAGATTTTATCAATTGTGAAGATGAAGGCATGAAAGATTGAAAACACCAAGTGCTTGACAAAGATGAGCGTGGATGCACTTGGAAACTTCTCTTTAAATTAAGAGTTACCCACCACTAGATCATGAATTGGAAGAAGGAGAAGAAAGAGTGAAAGAAACCCCATTCAATGAAAACCCTCAACTTTGGCACTCACAAAATGTTCTTAATGAGCAAGATTGGTGCCAAAAACTGCCCAACAAAAAAGCTTAAATAAGCTCACAAAACTGCACGAAAATCGAGAAAATCTCTCCTCAAAAATCGCAACCAACGGCTATAAACGGGCAGATTTGAGAGTAACGAGACGTCTGGAGAAGGGTTTACATGTGCATGATCAAATGCTCAGAACATAACTCCAAACGACTGGCAGATGAGATGACAGAACAAAGAAAACTACAATCTTCAAGCGTCAGACGTCTGATGTCTGATGAACACTTACCAGAATATTGAACGATTGTGCAGTCGTCTGATAAGCCTTTTACGAACAGCTAGCACAAATGGGTCCAATAGACAGAGCACAAGAAAGTTTGCTCACTCTGTACAGGCGCCTGGAGCATATGATCCAGACGTCTGTGTAGTTCAGACGCCTGGACAAGGAGCATCAGGCAACTGACCCATTGCTATGTAAAGCTAAAACAAAACTCTGACACGCCAAACATCTAGTGAAGACAAACTAGACGTCTGATCCTACACTCAAGCATAAAGAAAAATGCTTTGGGTCAGACGTCTGGTGAACACTTACCAGGCGTCTGTCATGCTCATGAAAACACAATAAAGAGTGTTTTGAGCATAGGATCAAGTGGAATGTGTTCTACATGAATCCTAATGAACTCTATGATGGAAATGACACATGAGATAGTGGGAGTGCATCTGCTCAAGGCTACAAATATACTAAGTAAAAAACAAAATTACATGAAGATTACATTTGAAGCTCAAACTTATGCATGCAAGCTATGCTCCAAAGCCTTGAACCATCATCCACCATCATCACATCACCTATTGTTTTGTCTCCTCCTTACGATAATCAATTGTTAATCTGAGACTAAAACAAATGAGATGATTAGCACACAACATAATATTGATCATCATCAAAAACAACATTGGTCTTGAACTCAAGAACCAACAATTACCACTTTATGTACAAGTTTGCGACTAAAAATTTACCGGTGTGACATTGAAACTTTTCCCTCTTTAACCAATCAGATCCATGTCATTTTATACTTTTACCCTCGTCCATTCCCCCACACGCACCCACCCCCTCCCCACGTCCCCCCATGTTCGCTCCCCCCTCTCCCCTCCCCATCCCCTCGTCCGCCTCCCACCCGCTTTCCCACTCCCCTCATCTGACCCCTCCCCAGTCCCCTCCAGTCATCCCCCCAGCACCTCGTCTGATCTCCCGCCCACATACCCCTCCTTCGTTCTCCGCCCCATCCCCCGCTCACCTCGTCCCCCTCCCCCCTCGTTCTCCGCCCCCTCCCCCACTCCCCTCGTCCCTCCCCCCTCGTTCGCCACCCCCTCCCCCGCTCCCATTGTCCCCCTCCCCTCCCCTCCCCCTCTCCTTTATAAAAATTAGGTAAATGTAGGTATGTGTGCATGATAGAATTTGGAATGTGTGCAAATTTTAGGTATGTGTGCAATGTGGTGTGTGAACTGAGCATAAAGGTATGTTAGCAACGCAACTCCATTTGATAGTAGGCATGTCACCATGGGAATCCAATGATTCTCGACTCTAACGTCTCGCACGTAAAGATTCTTCGAACCTCATGCCCAGTAAACCAAGCACTCTCACATCTTTCACACTCAAGATTTCAATTGGCAAACAAAAGTTTACACAACTTTAATTTTTATTTAATAATTCAGCATTACTATAAAAAGTTGAATACAATATTTATAAGTACAATAAAAATTTATTTGAATCATACTCAAACTCCTAAATAGACTTAAATAAAAAATCATAAATAAAATAAAAGAGTTCCTTAGAACTAGAAACACAAAAAAGACTCATAAACTAATGTAAAATCCTTAAAACTCTAATAAGACTCGAACTCTTTTTAAAAGGAAATTGTAAAAAGACTCAAATTCTTTTCAAAAGAAAACTCTAGATAGACTCAAATTACAAAATCTAAAAAGACTCTAAGACTAAAACTAAATTCTAAAATACTCAAAATCCTAACTTGAACCTAAATTGAAATTGGATTCAGCGAACCTACAATTAATATTGATGTACTAATTGCACTCCATAAAGGTATTTGACAATGCACTGGACATCCACTTCATAAATTTGTTATACATGATTATCTCTGACCTACGTATAGTGTTTTTTGTCTTCCATTGACTCTCATTCACTTCCAAGTCTGTATCAAATGGCTTGTCTAATCCAAATTAATATTAGAGATGTCAATATTAATGCATAACCGGATTTGGGATCTGGTATATGTTTGGTAGTAAGTGGGTTTATATTGTGAAGTTGGATATCAGGCTTATTATCAAAGGTTATTCATATGCATATGGCATAGACTATCATGAGACTCGCTTATTATCAAAGGTTATTCATAGGCATATGGCATCATAGACTATCATGAGACTATCTCTGGTTATGAAAATGACTATAGTACGTCGATTGATTTTCCTGACTGCCACTCATCATTTACAGTTGCATCTGTTGGATGTAAAGAACATGTTTCTCAACAGTGGTCACGAAGAGTATGTATACATAGAGGAACCGTCAAGTTGTGTTGCTCAAGGTAAGATAGAGAAAGCATGTAAGTTGAAGTCATTATATGGTCTCAAGCCATCACCAATGACTAGGTTTAAATATTTAGTAGATTCTATGAGAATATTTGACCTCAAATATGTTTCTTAACAGTTGGATGTAAAGAACATGTTTCTTAACAGTGGTCATGAAGAGGATGTATACATAGAGGAACTGTCGGGTTGTGTTGCTCAATGGAAGATCAGGAAAGCATGTAAGTTGGCATCATTATATGGTCTCAAGTAGTCACTAAGAACTTGGTTTAAGTATTTAGTAGATTCTATGAGAAGATTTGACATCAAACAGTGTCAAAATAATCACTCTATTTTTAGTTGGACCCACCAAAAGCAGTGGATTCTTTGGGTGATATTCGTTGATAACATTGTGACCACTGAAGATCATGCTTCTGGTCTTTAAAAATTAAAGACATTTATTCAAAAAATTCAAACACAATACCTTGAAACTCATGTATATTTTCTTACAATAAAGATGGCACTTTCAAATAAAATTATCTATTATCTTAAAGAAAATATGTCTTGGATATGTTGTTAGAGATAGTGGTATCATTGTGTTGACATATCACTTCACCTATGGATCTGTTAGGATCCAACGAAAAAGATGCAATTTTTATAGATAGGAATAGCACAAATCTAGATAATTAAATACAAAATTGGTGTATTCTCCTCCCAAGACGCCAAAGAGGACGTCCGCACTCGTCTACCTATGAAGTCACACCAATATCAATAATCAAGCATAAGAAAACAAGCGATGCCTAGCCCCTCTATTTATAATAGAAAATAGGGTTTCAAGGGGGCTAGGGTGCGCGCACGGCTAAGGAGGGCCGGCGGCTTGGGCTTGGGCCTGGGCCTGGGGCGGGTATAAACTCACAGTGGGGGCCCATCAATCCCCCCAAAGAGCCACCTTGTCCTCAAGGTGGAAGTCTGTAAAACGCGTCGTCATCTCGTCCATGTCCTCACCCGTGCTATCATGATCTGGCAAGACCTTCCACTGCAGCAACACAAGTCGCTCTCATGTATCGCTCCTCCGAACCCCTTTCAACACCTCGGGCTCCAGTCTCACCTCCATATCAGCAGTAAGGGTCTCTGGTAGGGAAGGAAAAGGTGTGTGGTCGCCAATGGCCTGGCACAACTGCGAAACATGGAAGACTGGGTGAATGGCCGATCCTGGAGGCAAGCGCAAACTGTAGGCCACCGGCCCTACTCTCGCCTCAACCTCGAAAGGTCCAAAATAACGCGGTGCCAGCTTCTCATTCCACCTGTTAGCCACTGATCTCTGCCTGTAGGGTCTCAGTTTCAGGTACACCATGTCCCCTCTCTCAAACTGTACGTCACGACGGTGTAAGTCTGCCATCGCCTTCATAACCTGCTGCGCCTTCGCCAAATGGAGCTTCAGCTCCTCCAGAATTCGGTCCCTCTCTGCCAGGTACTACTCCACATCCGACACGAGGGTTGTCTTATGCCCATAATTTAGTAAGTGAGGGGGGTCTCTGCCATACAGAATCATGAAGGGTGTCGTCTGTGCTGCCGTGTGATATGAAGTGTTATACCAGTATTCCGCCCATGCTAGCCAATGCGCCCACGTGAAGAGAATATGCAGATGCCCTCGATAGCACAAGTCTCCCCCAGTATAGCAGCCGCCCATCCTGAAGAGAATACCCCGGAAATTCAGTCGACTCCTGTAGAAGAGCCTCTCGTATACCTGCTAACTCCGGATCCTGCTCCACCTCCTGCTATAGTGGGCCCCAGTCCTCAAGGTATGACACTGCTAGTACCGCCAGCCCCGCCTCCTCTCGTCGGGATAATGCATCAGCCACCTTGTTCTCCAGCCCCGGGCGATACTCAAACTCAAACATGTACCCCATCAGCTTCTGAAACCACTTCTGATGATTCTCTGCTACCATCCGCTGCTCTAATATACTTCAAGCTCCGTTGATCGGTGCGTAGCAGGAAACTCCGTCCCAACAAGTACGGCCGCCACTTCTGAATAGCCAAGACTATGGCCATCAGCTCCTTCTCATAGACCGACCGCAGTCGGCCGCTAGCTGTCAACACCTGGCTGAAGTAGGCAATGGGCCGCTGCTCCTGCATCAGTACGGCCCCCAGCCCATGCCTTGATGCATCCGCCTGCACCATAAAGGGTCTAGAAAAGTATGGTAGTGCCAAGACTGGCACTGTAGTCATGGCCTTCTTCAGAGACTCAAAAGTTGTCGTCGCCTCCTCCCCCAATGGAACTGGTTTGATAACTCGGTCAACAGCCAGGTGATGGTCACATATCCTCCACAAACATGAGGTAGTATCCTGTCAGCCCTAGGAACCCCCACAGCCCCCTGAGAGTGGTAGGGCGCGGCCAGTCCAGCATCGCCGCAATCTTCCCCCTGTCTGCTGACACCCCCTCTGCTGATACCACATGTCCCAGATACTCCACCTGTGGCTGTCCAAATAGGCATTTCTTCATGTTGGCCACCAGCTGATGGTACTGCAACTCCGTAAACATCACCTGCAGATGATCCAAGTGCTCCTCCAGGGTGCGACTGTACACTAGTATATCGTCAAAGAAAACAAGTACAAATCGCCTCAGGTACGGACGGAATACATTATTCATAAGGGACTGGAAGGTGACTGGTGCGTTCGTCAAGCCAAAGGACATGACGAGAAACTCGTAGTGGCCCGCATGCGTCCTGAACACCGTCTTGGGCACATCCTCCTGTCGCATCCTGATCTGATGGTAGCCTGACTTGAGATCTATCTTGCTGAACCAGGCTGACCCATGTAACTCATCCAGGAGCTCGTCTATCACCGGTATGGGAAACTTATCTGGCACTGTCTCTTTGTTCAAGACTCGGTAGTCCACACAAAAGCGCCAGCTCCCATCCTTCTTCTTTACCAGGAGCACGGGGCTAGATAAAGGGCTTACACTAGGCTGAATCACTCCCTCCTCCACCATCTCGGCTACCATCCTCTCAATCTCGTCCTTCTGGTGCTGGGGGTACCGATAGGATCTGACACTAATGGAGGAAACCCACTCTCGTAGTACAATGGCGTGCTCATGGTCCCTCGGCGGTGGCAGACCCCGAGGCTCCTGAAAAATCTCCTCAAACTGCGCCAACATATGTTGCACCTCCCCCGACACGGCCTGCTCCCCACTGGTCCCTACTCCTCCCTCTGTCATGGTATACGGCTCAACCAAGTATCTGCCTCCCTCAGCCTGTAAGGTCCTCAGCATAGTCTTCGATGACACTAACACACTGCAAAGGCTGGGATCCCCCTGTAGAGTGACCGTCCTCCCCTCATCCTGGAACTCCATCCGCAAAAGCTTTCAATTCACCGTCATCTCTCCCAGTGTCTGCAACCAAGTCATGCCTAGGATGACATCTGTGCTCCCCAAGTCCAGTGGTAGAAAGTCCGCCATCACATGTATCCCCTGTAGGTCAGCACCAACCCCCTGCAGACTTTCTGACTACTCTCCTTCTTCCCCGTGCCCATTATCACACTGAAACTCCCGCAGTCGGTCAACTGTAGTCCCTATTGGTCCACTACTCTCCTGGAGATGAAATTGTGGGTCGCCCCACTGTCAATCAGCACGGTCACCTCCTGCTCGTCGATCTTCCCCTTCAACTTCATGGTATGGTTCAATGTGAACCCTACCACGGAGTTAAGGGACACCTCTGCTACGTCTAGCTGATGGTCCTCGGGCTCCTCCTCCTGCTCAGGACTCTCGTCCTCGACATCCACATCCGCGTCATTATCCTCCAGCAGCAGAACTTGCAACTTGCGCCCCGCGCACCTATGGCCTGGTGTGAACCTCTCATCACACCGGAAGCATAAACCCTTCTAACGTTTTTCCCTCATCTCAGCGTCAGTCATCCTCCGGAACTGTCCTCCTGCTCGGATAGCGCTACTCTTCTCCCTCGTCTTCTCTCTGCTCGTCTAGACCGCCCCCGTAGTGATCCCAGCTCCTCCAGCTCCATACGGGGTGCCCCTCTGTATGTGACCACCGTAGCCGCTCCTAACTCTCCTATCCTCTGTCTGAGCGTGCTCTACCATCTGCACCATCTCTATGACCTCCGAAAGCCCCCTGGGCTTGTAGGGTCTCACTGCCGCTCTAAGGCTGGGCCTCAGCCCCTTGAGGAAGGTGCTCTACAGTGACTCATCAGATACACCATGAACTCTCTCTGCCAAGTTCTCGAACCTCTCTATGTACTCCGGCACCGGTCCCTCCTGCCTGAGGGCATATAGCTGCTCGTGAAGGTTTTCCAAGCGGGGATCCCTGAACTTCTCCAACATGAGGTCCTTCAGCTCCTCCTAGCCTCGAATTTGTTGCCTCCTCTTCTTCCATTGGTACCACCCCAAGGCTCTCCCCTCCATGCAAATAGCTGCCGCCTCCAGCTTTTGTGCATCTGTCATGTGGTGCGCTGCGAAATATCTCTCCGCAGTGAACAACCAAGCATGTGGATCCTCCCCCATGAATAGCGGCATCTTCAGCTTCTGCACCCTGCAGTCTCCCTCAAAGTGCCCCTGATCGGGCCTTCCCTCCATACGGTGATGTGGATGATAGTGTTGCCGCCTCTCATCCTGGGTCTCGTACTGTCTAGGTGGCCCTCCTCCGCGGTCCTTATATTCCCCTCGGTGACCCCGACGCCTGTCATCGAAGTCATCCCAACCTGCATCATCGTCGAACTCAGCCTCGTAGCCTCCCTCGCGGTCATAAAAATAGTTTCGACCCGTCTGTCTCCGTAATACTGATCCTCCACCGCTGGTCGCTGCCCCGGAGGCCTGAAAATCCCCCGAGGGCATGTCCGCACGTGTCTTCCCCCTGGCGGCTGCCAGGGGGTCCCCTGGTCAAATCAACTCTCCGGCGGGACCCTCTGGGGCTGCCGGAGGGCCGGCAAGGTCGGGGGCCCTGCCGGGGGTCTGGCAGGGTCGTCGGCCCCTGGCGATGGCCGACAGGGCCTGGCCAGCCCTACCGCGCCTGGCCGCAGGCGGGGGGAGTTCCCTCGCCCAACTGCCACGGCGGCCGGCCCCCAGAGTTGTTTTGGGGGGTCGGCCACCCCTCCTCGCATGGTCGCGACGCCCGAAAGGGGCGGCTAGGGCCGCCTCCGTCCCTTTGAAACTCCACCGCCCTTTGCCGCACCTCCTCGCGATAATCAACCTTCCATGGTCCCTCATCATCTTCCTCGTCCAATTTTTCCACGAAATAGGGTTGGTTTTGGTTAAAAATCTCTTCGTTTTCCTTTTCCTTCTTCAAAGTTGCCGACTTTGGTGTCGAATTAGGGTTTCCTTCGCCTTGTGGAATAGCCGTCAAGAGGGAGAGGATCTTCGCAAATTGTTCGTCGTTCTTTGCTTGACTTGCCTTCATTTGATCGATGGATTCCGCCACTGATTTCTTTACCCCTTCAATGGATTCCGCCATCGATTTCTTTACCCCCTTCAATCTCCCCCATGAATTTTTCCTCCAACGCCTCAATTTTATCTTTCGATCTCGTCGTCGTCGCCATGGATCGTCGCGCTCTGATACCAAATTGTTAAGATCCAACGAAAAAGATGCAATTTTTATAGATAGGAATAGCACAAATCTAGATAATTGAATACAAAATAAGTGTATTCTCCTCCCAAGACGCCAAAGAGGACGTCCGCACTCGTCTACCTATGAAGTCACACCAATATCAATAATCAAGCATAAGAAAACAAGCGATGCCTAGCCCCTCTATTTATATAGAAAATAGGGTTTCAATGGGGCTAGGGTGCGCGCGCGGCTAAGGAGGGCCGGCGGCTTGGGCTTGGGCCGGTGGCGGCCTTCGGCGAGTATAAACCCGCAGTGGGGGCACATCAGGATCTTAACTCCAAACTTATACCAGATTATGGGGAACAACTACATGATCCAAATCGATACAGAAAATTAATTGACAAGCTACACTAGCTCATTATGGTATGTTGGGATTTTGCCTTCTCAATGTGTGTGAGAATCTATTTCATATTTAATCCAAAGATTACACATTGGGAAGCCATGAAACAAATATTGATATACCCAAAGAATGCACCGGGTAAAAGTCTTTACACTCTGATTGTGGCCATTACAAAGTTACATCATTCTTAAATTGGGATGTTTCACTCATTGATCTGTGATCTATGATTAGTTATTGAGTTTTTATGGGAATTAATCTAGTTTTCCAAAAAAAAGCAAGAAACAACCCATTATCTCTGCAGCTGTTTCTGCTCTCTCTCTCTCTCTCTCTCTCTCTCTCTCTCTCTCTCTCTCTCTCTCTCTCTCTGCCATTTTTCACGATTGTCCTTTCGGCCGTCCCTATAGTTTTCCTTTAGGGGCAGAATTTCCCTGCAAATGCATTTTATACGAAATCCTTTCAAAAATATTTATATGATACTTTTGGTGATTAATAGATGTAGATATAAAGTATTGCCTTGGTGTGATTCATGATCCAATGTATTACTAAAATGGTTTGTTGGATATGTTGAATTGACCCTAAATATTAGCAATGACGAGTTTAAAATCTGAGATAAAATGAGGCATTGATAATAGAGAAGGAATTACGTGTCCCTGAAATTTATTGTGGGAATAACTTAGACGTGTAGATGATTAAAAACTATATTATGACATCTTGTAGTTTATATGGTTAAATGTAGGGATATGCTTGGATTGTGCTGTTGAATAGATTGGTATCGTTTCCATGAATACAAATTGTTGGATGGATGTACATAAATGGAAATGCATGTATAGACCCTTTAACTATGTGAACTAGATATGATGTGTTCTTGGATTTATTAGAGAGACTTTGTCCCATTTTACATATGAAATGATGCATGTCAAGTAATCCCCACAATAAAGCATTAGAATACAACTATAAAACAATATGTCATTACATTGATATGTTCTATCATATAACCTCACTTCTTTACAACATGTCAGCCTACGTTAGATACACCATTATGACAATTATATATGATACACCATTATGACAATTATATATGATACTCTACTGAATACATAAAACATATACTACACTTGACTCACTTGAGTTTGGGGTAACTCATATTAGATAAAGTGCGGAAACGAATGTAGCCATCTTTACTGTATTTGATCGTATTTGATGAATCACATTACTGCATCTCTGTTTGAATCCAGTTACCATATTTGACCATATTTGATGGGTCCCATTATTGTATTTGTTTAGACTCGACTCAGGTGAACGTCTCCATGATACAGTTTGGTTTCATTGGTTGCATATCGTACTCTTCGATGTGAGTCACGACCTAGGATGGTTCCATTGTTACCAGTACATGTAGATAAACACGTTAACACAATTAAATATATAAAACTGTCTCGCATGCTTGCCATTTATCAATGTCCCTTCTTATCGTTACTATTTTACACTTATCTGCTAGTACATTTGCATTAATTCCGAAATTTGCCGCTATTGTTATCTACTATTAACCTAACGGTTTTTGTGTTGTCACTATTAGGTACCGAAGAGGAGTTTGAAGAAGCTCCAACTTACGAATAGTCGGACTTTGCAATTCAGGATTCTGAATTTTGAGTGACAGTCTTTAATAGTTTACATTCAGTTGTTTCATTTTTTCCATGAACAGTGTATCTTTCTTTATTGTATTCAGACTTTATACTACTCATGTTTGAAGGAGAAGCTTTATGAGTATGTCAGGACAAGTTTATGAGTATGTATTTCTTCTATGCTATATTATTTCACTGGTAACTTGTAGGACCTGCTCTCTTTTTATGCTGATGTATTTTGAAGTTACAGGAAAAAATAGCCGCTTTTTCCTTTAAATTCAAAACGCAATGCGGCTTGTCTCATTTCCAGGAACCAGGGCACAACAATCTAGATCTAAAGAAATATATCTAAACTACAAAGAAAATCAAGACCAAACCAAAAGCACAAGAGAAGATGAAACTCGGACTAAAATGTTGCAACATTTTTTCTCATTGGCTTTTACCATAAGATATGAGATGTTTTCCATTATTGTACAGATTGAAAATTATATAAACGACAGCCAGATTAACAATGGAGACAAAGATCTACTTCAAACTAGGGATGGCAATTTTGACCCAGCCCAAAATTTGTCGGTTTGAGTCAACTCTTAATTGGGTAAAGGATGCAACTTGGCCAACACACCTACTCCATTATTACTTGGGTCCATAAAGGGCTGATTAGTACTGTAAATCAAGATGTTATATAGCTCTTGAATTACCTTCTAAATTATTAGAGATATAAAAACGTAACCGTCAACCCTCATCATAACTACTACATTTGTTGCTATGATGGGGACTTTAAGATGAAATTAAACTGACGAGGTCAAAATACCATAAGGCCCACAATTAGAAACGGATCAATCAAACTACCATAGCGTAAAAGCTCATATTTGGCCCATAAAAAGGGCTCAGAAGCTACTAGTGTGCGTTAAGATATAAAAATATAACCGTCAACTCTCAACACATCTTCAGAATTTTGGTATGATGTCAAGGAGTTCAAGGTGAACAAAACAACTGACTCACTCATATGGTTGAGGCATTTGGCTTCTCCACTTAATGCTAGTGGTTCAACTCCTGAAATTTTGATGTTTTGTGACTCACTTAAAAAGTTCGCGTAAACAACGAATGAAAAGTTATTGTTGCTCTTTAATTACCATAAAGCCGTCTTGGTGGTTACAGTTTGATTAGTGCATTATTTGGTTAGTTATGGGTTTGAATTTTGGACTTTGTTACGGGTTTTTTTTTCTTTTTTTTTTGAATAACTGTATCCTTTAAAACACATCCCAACCTTCTATAGGTCAGACTGGTCGAATCTGGATTCCACAATTGTTAGACTGGTCAAGAATGGGTTAAGGTCCAGGCCCCAATTAACAAGTGGGGTGGGTTCAAGTAACGCCATAATCAAGACAGCTCGACATTGATCCTATTCAATTGCTACCCACTTACTTCCAGCAACAGAACCCTTAAACAGAACGTATAGAATAAAGAAGAGTAGGTTTAATCTTTCTTTATGTTGGGAAAGCATAGAATTGGCCTCACAGGTATGATTTCAAGGTTGTTTTCGAGCGCCAGATAAACATTAGCCAATGTCTGAGCCTCCACACCCTGTACAATCATAGTTCACGTAAACTCAGTAGCATATAATACATAAAAAGAATTAATATCATGAAAGCACGAAACCATGATCATATGATAGGTTTTGTTGGCATTTGAACAGTATTTCCAATAATATAGTTTAAAGGCTCAACATTTAAAATGAATTCGGTGTTGCAACTTACAGTATGGAACAAAAATTATGCACCTGAGAAGCATCAACAACTAAAAGGGCACCTTCGCATGCGGCAAGAGATCGAGAAACCTGGTCAACAGAAAGTAATGTTTACTCACTAAGACGGTATAAAGAAACAGGAAAAGAATTACTGTAAGATATTTGTCCTACAAAGTAGCTTAAGTTAAAATTTTAAGACATGCGCATCATAAGGAATTCTCATTTCACTCAAACGAGGTTCGCTTAACCACAAAACAGATGGAAGAAACTGAAACATGTACCACCTTTTCTGACTCACCTGTTTATAATACCACAAAAACATGTAAGAGTGTTCTAATTGTTCATTGTTTTTTTTGCTTTATGTTTAGTTGTAATGAGATAAAACATGATATCAATCTTACCTGTATGGAATTGTTTGTTGCCCGTATGGCATGAATAAGCCGTCTAAAACAAGTGAATTTAGGTTTTACAATTTTATTAGAGAGATCGTCTTAAAGCATTATATTTACATTAAATTTGTCAAATTTTATATACATGAAATATGTATCTTTCATCCAATATGGAACTGGATAGTTACTAAATGTTTCCATCCAGCATTCACCATCATACATGGAATCCCCTCATGCACCATGGACCCAACATCTGCCAATTAAACCTTTGGCATACAGACAGATATGCACACATGGAGTTTTTACTTATGCTTAAGATTTTATATGTAACCGTGTATCAGTATGTGTATGCAGATGATGCCTTGACACATTCTTATATTTATATGAGTCAAGTCCTAGTTAGTGAAATTCGTTCTCATCCTTTAATTGAATGTTGGTAAATATTGGCTAGCTTCGTGTAAACCAATCAACACAAGCCTAACAGGACGATGCAAATTGACACGTCGTAAGTACTGCCCAACAAATGAATGCTTTTGATCAAAGGACGAAACATGGTTGACCCGGGGCACAGTCAAGAATATCGACGCTATGCATTACCTTATAACCAAAACCAAGTTTATATAGCATGTCTACAGATTGCTTCCCAGCCAGCCTTCCCAGTGAAAACGAAAATATCTGGATGAAGACAGTAAGTGCTGGCTGGTACCACATTTCCTAGTACTCTTTAAGCTGTAGAAAGAGCTGAAAGCAGAAACTGATGAAATCACTGTGGCCTGAGCCCTCTAACACTCACCACCAACTAGAAAGGAATGAAGACTCATTTTCCTTCCCCAATTTTTGCCTATGGCACAGTCTGGAACCTTCAAAAGGAGGGGAAAAGGTGCATGATCGACAAAGTGGATAATCTTTTCAGTCTCTTTGTGAAGGTCTGAATGCATAAAGAAAATGTATGGTTCACTGTCTGACACATCTTCCAGACTGAAGTTTCCGATACCTGCATATATTGCGGATATTTTACCATACAAGTTGCGTGATTTATTTCAACATTAATTATGGAGTACACTAAATAATTAAAAAATCAGAACGGCTTCACTCCTCATCCAACTAATTTGTCAAAGTCTGAGTTCTTTATTAATAGGTTTTTGCAATTTCATATACAAGCCATTCAGTTTAGAGCACTATACTAACTGTCAACTTTTACCACATGTATTTTGGGGGCCAGTCCAAATCAGGCTATTTAACGCCCCGTACCCGGGTGCCGTCACATTTATACCGTCACATGCTGGTCTTGCAGATGCCAGTGAAAACAAGGAGAACAAAGCAGAAAACAAAGATACTCAGATCATTACTTCCATATCATAATTACAGAATTTCAGTACAAGGGAACAAAAGTACCACTCACTGATTCACTCCAAGACTAAAACAAAATACATAGAAAGGAAACACCAAGTACACTCACACTTAGCCAGTGCTCAAGACTCAGAATCCGGAATCAGAAACTCCGATTCCTCGTGCTCAGACGCCTCCGTACAATCCTGTGTGTCACCTAGTGGAACAACAGAACACGTACCACAGCTCAAAAGAGTTGACAATATCTAACCAAACGACAGAAATAATAACGATACACAATAAGGCGATTATGATAGCAACAGTTATAATGGTACGGTACAAAGATGTAACATAGTATGATCATTTTAATGTCCTCAACTACTATAAGGTTGTACTTGCTAATGTGAACCAATCTTAGGTCGTAACTTATAACGGAGAGCGCGTTGTGCAACCCGAATACCATCTTGGACCGCATGATGCTACCCCGGACCGAGTAACAATGACTCAGGATCTATATACGGAAATCCTCATAGATATGGGTCGAAAGTAGGCTCCAATCGCTCTCGCACTCTCTAAAATCAAAAGCTTTCCAAACCCCAGCGAGTCATGTTAAATTGATTAGTTAACATTTTAGTGTCGTGTAATATTCATGTCGATATAGCCTAAGTTTAATATCATTTAAACTACGTAGTCAAGGGTGTCCACTGTCAATAATCGAATCTACATACATGTAGTAGAAACCAAACACGTCATCAGCCAATTCTCAATTCCACCAGCCAGTCATTATCAGTGACATCACGAGTAACATTCCATGGACTATGCAATTTAAGATAACATTAAACTTTCCGCATGCATAAGAAACAACCTCTTAAAGGGAATTATTCAATGTTAACTATCAGTTTAAGCTAAACAGGTGATAACTACAAATAGATGCACAATTAGACAATAGATGCAACAATATTGATTTGAAAAGGAAACTGAAATCTGTAATCTTTGGTACTTCTGAAAATTCTAATCAGAGGGATCAGATTTGGGGTTTTTCCTCATGTGGTGGGGAAAACCCGAGCCTGCAGTAAAATCCACGGGATCTGTAGCAAGGAACCAAGGTCTAATGATCAAAACAGCGGGGTAATGGAGCCAAAATCCCAAGTAATCCACGACGAAACCTAAAACAGCAAGCAAGGAGACCAGCAAACCCAAATAACAAGCAAAAAAAGCCAGCCGAACCCAACAAGCCAGAGACCCAAAACAGCAAGGGACAGGTCAACCCCTCAAAACAACCCAACGGAGAGACCCCCGGGACCCCACAGCAAGCAGGCGAGGGAAACTAACCCCACAAAATAATCGAAGGGAATCAAACCCTAAATCACCTCCCAAATCATCCTCTCACGTATCCGTTAAAAATCCAATTTTTGCACAATATACCAACGATTTCATCTCAGATCTATGCATACTCAAAACCGAAATTTAGTCTGAAGCGTATGGGAGATAGAGTCTACCGTAAGTTGCCGATAAACCAAATAAATCAAAGAACAAATGCCCCCAGCAAGGTCCAAGAAATCGCCGCAAGAATCAACCCTAAATGCCGAAGAAACCGAACTGAAAAAGCTCCGAAAATTGAAGAAATACTACAGTGTTTGCGTAAGCATGAAGGAGGGGAGGAGAGGACTTATAAGGATCAGAGCAACCCCACAAAGAAGACGTGTCATGCGAGCTGCACTGTCGAAACAAGGGGACGGGACGGCTTCGGAATGGCCTCGTAGGCCTTCGCGTCGGTTGTATGAGAGAAGGACGAGAGTTTGTGTCATCAAAAACCCTAGCAGGCTTGAATCGCTGCGAGAACGAGAGAGAAGAGAGATCGTGATCGAAAGCCCTCGAGTGGGCTCGGTGACGTGATAATGAGGGAGGGAGGAAAATATGGGAGCCCGCGTGGGCTTTGCTGAGTGGGCCAAGAAACGAAAGGGGAAAGGAAAAAAGGGGGGAAATAAGGCCCATTACATTCTACACACCTTACAAACATTCCGTCCTCTGAATTGCAAGGAACTAAGATATATCAAACAGAAATGGATAACGCTCTCTCATATCATCCTCTCTCCCCCAAGTAGACTCTCCAGGCGAGTCACTGAGCCACATCACCGGGTGGATCGTCTTGTTCTGAGGGCCTTCTGCTACCAATCTACGATCCTCATTAGCTGATGCTCATATGACAAGTCTGGCCACACGGTAATCTCTGAATGGTCAACTACATGCATTGGGTCTCCTATGTACTTTCTTAGCTGGGATAAATGAAATACATTATGCACCTCTTCAAAAGATAGAGGCAGTGCAAGTCTGTACGCCACTTTTCCTACTCGCTCTAGCACATCGAAAGGCATAATGTACCATAGGCTGAGTTTCGCTTTTCGACCAAAGCGAATCATTCCTATGTTAGGTGAGATCTTCAAGAAGACATGATCGCCTGGCTGAAACTCCAGATGTGGCCGATTTGAATCTGTCCAATGCTTGTATCAGTCTTGTGCCAGCTGTAGCTTCTCTCTGATAATCTGCACCACATCAACTGCCTCCAAAATTAACTCAGGTCCAATCAGCTCTTGATCACCATCATCCCAGCTCAATGGTGATCGGCACATACTCTCGTACAGTGCTGCAAACGGTGCCATCCCAATGCTGGCCTGCTAGCTATTGTGGTACGTAAACTCAACGATGTGTAGGTGATCTTCCCACGACCCCTTAAAGTCTAACATACAAGCACGCATCATATTCTTCAAAATCTGTATCGTACGCTCTGACTGCCTGTCTGTTTGCAGATGATACAGGACGTTGAAGCTCAATTGTGTGCCCAAGCGCCCCTGCAAGCTCCTCCAGAAATGAGACATAAATCGAGTATCCATGTCTGAAACAATGCTGACAGGAACCTCGTGCAGTCTCACAACTTCATCCATGTACTTCTTGGCAAATGTATACATTGACTAGCCTACCCTGAAAGGTATAAAATGCACCGACTTGGTCAACCAGTCAAAGATTACCCAAACGACGACATTATGCTTCGCACTCCGAGGTAATCCAGTTCCGAAGTCCATCGTGATTTGCTGCCACTTCCACTCTGGAATAGGTAAATTGTAATGTCCCATATTTTTCTTAGTAGATTTATTTCATGAAATTGCTATTTTTTTTTATTTTCCTCACTTAATTACCCTCTTGAATGAGCTCATCTCACTAACTGATTCTTTAAATGATGTCTTCTTGAGCTAGGCACGTGCCCCTCTATTTGAACCCAACTCAAAGAGGAGGCCCAACTCACTTCTTGTTCTGTCCATAAACAATCAAGCCCATCAAACTTTTATAAACATTACACTGTCAAACCCCAAGCCCAAGCATTGAGGCCCATTCTCCACTCAAATATCTAAACCCCCCTTTTTACCTGAAACCCGATAGGAGCCCCTCCCTTCATTCTTTCGATCAGAGCAGGGCGCCGCTCCTCCTGTGGGTTCGAAAGCCCAACTCGAACCCTAAATGACACCGCGCCCCTCTCTTCGAATCGCAGCAAGCCCAACAACGGCCCCGTCTCTCTCTCTCTCTCTCACGGGTCGAGCCGCGTCCTCTCTCGACTTCGAAACCTAATCGGCCGCCTCTATTTCCCTTCGAGCAAATCGAGCTCGCCTCTCGCGTGTGAATCGAACGGAGCTGTCTTCCCTCGATTTCGACTCGAGACCGAATCAAAGTCTGCTCCTAATCGAACGGCCTGCCACTCCCCTTGTGCGAAAGGAACCCTAGCCGCCTTCGAATCTGATCAAATCATATTCTCCCCGAAGCTTTCGGGATATAGATTTGATTCTAATAATTTTACAGCGCATCCTCTATTTATACTCAATGAATTTCTAGGGTTTTCATGCGAAATCCTCTTTTACTCTCTCTAAAATTCTGTTTTCAAGTTGGGTATACGATCTCTTTCGCGTCTGGATTTTTGGGGGCTTTTGATCCCTTCGCGTTCTTCGCCTTTGAGGTAGATTTCTTCTACTCTAAACTTTCAGATTATATCTTTGGTTTTGTTGGGATATGATGTTGATTATTTATAGAGGGGTTTTCCCCGATGATGCAATGATCCGGCAACCGTCTGTGCTTCACGACGATTCTCTTTGCTTCTTTCTTTACCCTCTACTTTGGCTGGTTTTCCGGCTTAGTTGGCCGCCGGGGGAATTGATGATCTAACGCTCGAATTTGGCGATCCATGTTCTTTATTGCTGGTTCTCGATTATGTGTTCTTTGTGAGCTTATGTAGCTGCTGTCATGTTGTTCGCTCAGGTTTCATGATGTCTTGTTGTGAGGCTTTTTCCTGCTCTGTTGATTGTTTCGGGCATTATACTTTAGTAGGATGGTTTGTATAAATCCTTGTTGCTGAGGCACCTTCCTTTGGGCTTCGTGGTCTGGATCTGTGGGCCTAATATTGTTTCCAACTTTAAGTTTCTGAAATTCCCTCCTGGCAGGTAGACTATGGATTTTCTATAAGTTGCCGAATCTGATCCCACCCCCCTTTAAAAACGAATTGAGTTCTTCTTTATTCAGTCTTTTGGTTATAATTATTAAATTATTGTTTATAATTGTAAACCATTGTTCTAAATTTCTTTATTAGCGTTAATTAGGTTGCTATGTGAACATTTATCTAGAGAACGTGAACACTTACCAAGAACTCAAGCCATACTTGACACTGACAATTCATGACATCAACCCAACACACTAGTGTGACCTACAGTTAGCTCATAGTCCAAGGAGTGTGAATGTGATTATAGACAGTATTTGTTTTACCACTCTCCTGATGGAAGCAGTGCATATTACTAATTTTCTCCTCCATTTATGGAACGAGGGTGCAAATACAATTTTCCTTTCTTCTGAAACGAGGGGTTCAATTTTTAATTGTCTGTTATGCACACTAATAGCGAGGTTACAGAACGAGTTAATCCATCATATTTCCTCAGACATGGGTCACGGATTAGAAGGGCTAGTTAACTTTTAACCAACTATTTAAGAGATTCACAGCTCAGTAGATCTTTTCTCTTGTTCAGAGATATTGTACTTGTACTGTTTTCGCTATTTATAAACTGTTAAGTTTGGCTTAGATGTAATCTACTTCTAACTTTGTTGTTTATTTTCTCCTCAGGTTTAGCAGGAGATTTACAGTTATTGTTCGTGCATAAAGTTTCTGTTAAACTAATCGTACAGGTATGACTTTAAATACGGTATTATTTTCTGCTTAGTCCTATTCTGCTTTCACATGTAACCAGCAGGATCTGCATAAAAATTGTAATTTGTGACGGCCCCCGAAACCGGGTCGTTACAAGTGGTGGCCCATGCAGGTCCCTGCTGACCACCTCGTGAACAGTATAGGTCAAGTAGAATATACTGTAAATCATACCTGTACTTATTTGCGGTATTTTGATTATCAGGATGACGAAGGTATACAACCGTCGTGCACGTTCTACTGCGAACAACTCCATCGCCATTAACGAAAACGTGACGGGGAATGCAAGCGACGGAAGTAGATCTGGCACCATTAACAACAATGTCGGTATCAAAGCCGATAACAATCTCCACGAGAACGTCGGCAACGGCAATGACGTCAACTACGACGTCGACGACCAGCTTCACGATTACGTTGATGACGCGAATGCCAACGTCAATCTCAACCCCAACAGTCCTGACAACAATGTCAATGGTGGTAATCACCTCGTCGACAATGGAAATGATGGCAACAACGCCGAGCGGCCTGCACCGACGATCCAGATATCAGAGCAGACCTTACAAGAAATGATTAGAGCATTCCAGCGGGAGCCTGAGCGTAGGCACGAAAGAGGAGTGCGGGAATTCAGATCACTGCGTCCATCAATGTTCAAAGGAACCGAGGGGCCTCTTGCAGCAGCAGAATGGCTACGTCGCACAGCGGCCATACTAAGAGCCGCGCGGGTCGCGTCGGATTCATGGGTGGACATGACAAAGCTACAGTTGGTTGAAGACGCCATGTCGTGGTGGGATTCAGAGGAAGATCGATTGACTCGGCCGGTTTCATGGAGCACATTTACTGAGAAATTTAATGCTTTGTTTTTCTCTCCAAAGGCGAAGAGTGCACTGCAGGCCCAATTCATGAACCTGAAGCAAGGTTCCAAGAACGTGGAACAGTACAACGCCGAATTTTCCAGACTCAGCAAGTTCGCGAAGAACGTGGTGACCGATCCATGGGACAGAGCTCAACGTTTTCAAGGACTGGATATGAAGATTCAGAAGCAGCTAGTGTGACAGAAGCTGAAGACTCACACCGAGGTACTCTCTGCAGCTCGAGACTATGAATACGTGCAACAAAAGGAAGAGCTAGAACGACAGATGACTGCTCCCCCGACGCAACAAGAATCTGCAACAGCTGGAGAAGAAAGGAGTCGACGCCCACCATCGAATACTCGCCAGCATGAACAGAAGAAGCCTGCTTTGCAGACGTCGCAAACCACGTAATTCAAGAAGAACGGGGCTCCGACGAATACTAAACGATCTGTGGTGTGTCACTACTGACAACGACCTGGACACGTAAAGAAGGACTGTCGTCGTTACAACAAGTTGTGTCTGATTTGCGACGCGTCCGAGCACTCTATTGTAGACTGTCCTAAGAAGAAGGAGAACACCACTGCTAGTGTTACCGAGCAAGGGCAACATCTACCAACTCA
Organism: Scilla litardierei; assembly: GCA_030789695.1. Taxonomy (NCBI): domain Eukaryota; kingdom Viridiplantae; phylum Streptophyta; class Magnoliopsida; order Asparagales; family Asparagaceae; genus Scilla; species Scilla litardierei. Next base: position 99,462,724 of record CM061131.1, read on the forward strand.
ACCTCCGAGACGCCAGGCGTATATCTTGACGGCATCAGAGGCAGATGCTCCTTCCGTATAGAATGCAGTATCAGTTATCTTAGGATTGTCTTTACTATTGCATTTTGCTATTAGTAATTTTGCATTTTTGAAATTCCGAGGACGGAATTTATTTTTTAGGGGGGAGGATGTAATGTCCCATATTTTTCTTAGTAGATTTATTTCATGAAATTGCTATTTTTTTATTTTCCTCACTTAATTACCCTCTTGAACGAGCTCATCTCACTAACTAATTCTTTAAATGATTTCTTCTTGAGCTAGGCCCGTGCCCCTCTATTTGAACCCAACTCAAAGAGGCCCAACTCACTTCTTGTTCTGTCCATAAACAATCAAGCCCATCAGTCTTTTATAAACATTACATTGTCAAACCCCAAGCCCAAGCATTGAGGCCCATTCTCCACTCAAATATCTAAACCCCCCTTTTTATCTGAAACCCGATAGGCGCCCCTCCCTTCATTCTTTCGATCAGAGCAGGGCGCCGCTCCTCCCGTGGGTTCGAAAGCCCAACTCGAACCCTAAATGACGCCGCGCCCCTCTCTTCGAATCGTAGCAAGCCCAACAACGGCCCCGTCTCTCTCTCTCTCTCTCTCTCTCTCTCTCTCTCTCTCTCTCTCTCTCTCTCTCTCTCTCTCTCTCGGGTCGAGCCGCGTCCTCTCTCGACTTCGAAACCTAATCGGCCGCCTCTATTTCCCTTCGAGCAAATCGAGCTCGCCTCTCGCGTGCGAATCAAACGAAGCTGTCTTCCCTCAATTTCGACTCGAGACCGAATCAAAGCCCGCCCCTAATCGAACGGCCTGCCGCTCCCCTTGTGCGAAAGGAACCCTAGCCGCCTTCGAATCTGATCAAATCAGATTCTCTCCGAAACTTTCGGGATATAGATTTGATTCGAACAATTTTACAGCGCCTCCTCTATTTATACTCAATGAATTTCTAGGGTTTTCATGCGAAATCCTCTTTTACTCTCTCTCTCTAAAATTCTATTTTCAAGTTGGGTATACGATCTCTTTCGCGTCTGGATTTTTGGGGGCTTTTGATCCCTTCGCGTTCTTCGCCTTTGAGGTAAATTTCTTCTACTCGAAACTTTCAGATTATATCTTTGGTTTTGTTGGGATATGATGTTGATTATTTGTAGAGTGGTTTTCCCCGATGATGCAATGATCCGGCAACCGTCTGTGCTTCACGACGATTCTCTTTGCTTCTTTCTTTACCCTCTACTTTGGCTGGTTTTCCGGCTTAGTTGGCCACCGGGGGAATTGATGATCTAACGCTCGAATTTAGCGATCCCTGTTCTTTATTGCTGGTTCTCGATTATGTGTTCTTTGTGAGCTTATGTAGCTAATGTCCTGCTGTTCGCTCGGGTTTCATGATGTCTTATTGTGAGGCTTTTTCCTGCTCTGTTGATTGTTTCGGGCATTATACTTTAGTAGGATGGTTTGTATAAATCCTTGTTGCTGAGGCACCTTCCTTTGGGCTTCGTGGTCTGGATCTGTGGGCCTAATATTGTTTCCAACTTTAAGTTTCTGAAATTCCCTCCTGGCAGGTAGACTATGGATTTTCTATAAGTTGCCGAATCTGATCCCAACCCCCCTTTAAAAACGAATTGAGTTCTTCTTTATTACTTTTCAGTCTTTTGGTTATAATTATTAAATCATTGTTTATAATTGTAAACCATTGTTCTAAATTTCTTTATTAACGTTAATTAGGTTGCTACGTGAACATTTATCTAGAGAACGTGAACACTTACCAAGAACTCAAGCCATACTTGACACTGACAACTCATGACATCAACCCAACACACTAGTGTGACCTACAGTTAGCTCATAGTCCAAGGAGTGTGAATGTGATTATAGACAGTATTCGTTTTACCACTCTCCTGATGGAAGCGGGGCATATTACCAATTTTCTCCTCCATTTATGGAAGGAGGGTGAAAATACAATTTTCCTTTCTTCTGAAACGAGGGGTTCAATTTCAATTGTCCGCTATGCACACTAATAGCGGAGTTACAGAACGGGTTAATCCATCATATTTCCTCAGACATGGGTCACGGATTAGAAGGGCTAGTTAACTTTTAACCAACCCTTTAAGAGATTCACAGCTCAGTAGATCTTTTCTCTTGTTCAGAGAATTGTACTTGTACTGTTTTCGCTATTTATAAACTGTTAAGTTTGGCTTAGATGTAATCTACTTCTAACTTTGTTGTTTATTTTCTCCTCGGGTTTAGCAGGAGATTTACAGTTATTGTTCGTGCATCAAGTTTCTGTTAAACTAATCGTACAGGTATGACTTTAAATACGGTATTATTTTCTGCTTAGTCCTATTCTGCTTTCACATGTAACCAGCAGGATCTGCATAAAAATTGTAATTTGTGACGGCCCCCGAAACCGGGTCGTTACATAAATGCTGCAACAATCCAGCAGTGTGGTGATATTTAGCATTCACCTGTTGGCACACAATACATTTGGCGACACTCCGTGTAACAATCCTCTTCATCCCGTGCCACCAATAATAATGCATCAAGTCCTTGTACATCTTCGTCCCGCCTAAATAAATGGAATACGAAGAAATTGAGCTTCCTTCAACAGTTCCTCTCTGATGTCTCCAGACGGCACACATATCCTGCTGCCGTACCTCAAGGACCCGTCATCGTGAATCTGAAACTCTGGTCTATGCCTAGTCAGCACTAACTCCCTGATCTTCTACAGCTTCGCATCCCCTACGCGAGCGGCCTTGATCCTGCCTACCAAAGTTGATTATATCTGACGGTTCATCAGAGAAGCAGTCATTCCTGGTGATACCACTTATATCCACATCTTCATAATCTATTGCTAGAGCATCCACCAAGTCGTAAGAATCATTGCTGTTGGAAGACGACTCAGTGCATCAGGTACAACATTGACCTTTACATGGTGGTACTGAAAGTCAATGTGGTAGTCTACCATAAGCTCGACCCATCGACGTTGTCACATGTTCAGCTCTTTCTGCATGAAAAGATATTCAATCTCTTGTGGTCTGTGAACACCTTCACCTGCTCTCCCAACAAGAAGTGCTTCCAGCTCTTCAAGGCAAAAATGACTGCCGCCAACTCAAGGTCATGAGTGGGATAGTTCTTCTCATGGGTCTTCAGAGGCCTCGAATCGGTCATGCTGGTGTAGCACACAACCGAGACCTTTGCTGGATGCATCGCAGTATGCCTCGAATCCTTCCAACTGATCTGTAATGATCAATATCGGTGCAGTAGTCAATCTCTTCTTCAGCTCATCAAATACATCGTCGCACGCCTTGGTCCAAACAAACATAACATTCTTCCTCGTCAACCGCGTCATTGGCTTCGTGATCTTCGAGAAGTCATGAATGAACCTCCGATAGCATCCAGTTACTCCCAAGAAGCTCCGAATCTTAGATACTGACTTAGGGGTTGGCCACTTTCGAATCGCTCTTACCTTCTCTGGATCCACAGAAATCCATTCTTCGGACACCACGTGGCCTAGGAAACCCACCTTGCTTAACCAAAACTCACATTTACTGAGCTTGTCGTACAGTCGGTGTCGCCTTAAGGTCCCATGAACCTTCCTCAAATGCTATGCATGCTCATGTCTGTCCTTCGAGTACATCAAGATTTCATCAATGTACACCACCACGAATTTATCCAGAAACTCGTATAACACTAGGTTCATAAGACTCATGAACACCGTCGGTGCATTCGTAACACCAAACGGCATTACTAAGAATTCATAGTGCCCATACCTGGTCCAGAATGCAGTCTTAGTGAAATGAACCAGCCCAACAACTCACAAAATAAAGACCTAATTTTAAGTGAACCAAATGACAAGAGGAAGGCCGAAAAGAATGCAAGATGCAATTGGAGCCCAAATAGAAGTATTGTTGGCCCAAAAAGGTTGTGCTCAAAATGAGGCCTTAGTCTTGCTAATCCAAGCCCAAGAAAATTCAGGCCATAAATCTGAATGCATGCTTGTGGAGGATCAAGAGTCAATTGCAACAATAAATCTGAATTCATGGGGGAAGATCAAGAGCCATATGCATCCAATAAATCTGAATTCATGGGGGAAGATCAAGAGCCATACCATTAAATCTAAATTCATGGGGAGATGAAGAGCTATACCATTAAATCTAAATTCATGAGGAGATGAAGAGCCATTAGTTCTCATTAATTAGTGAGCAAGCTCTACCTATAAATAGAGCATGTAATCCTTTGTAACAAGCATCAATCAGATTATCATTTCAGAATTTGAGTGTTTTCTCATATTGTGTGAGTTTAAATCTTATTTTGCTCTTGTGAAACCTTACCTTGTCAATCTTCCTTATAAGATTGGTGATCCAAATTCGCAAAAGCCCTCCAATTCGTGCTTCAACCCAAGTGTGTTGATGTGTAGATTGGTTAACTCGTGTTCGTGGTTGGCCAAGTGGTCTAAGTAGCAGGTCGCGTTCCTAAAACGTTGGTTGGCTATTTGCATTTGGCAGGTCAGTGAACCATCTTTATCTAGAGCTTATCACTCCCTTTTTCCTTTCTCTAAGTCTGGAGTGTGTGCTCTATCCTTCTTTTTATGTTCGTTTCAAGTTCCTTGAATAACATATGCCGTGAAGATTGGACCACCTTCCTGGTTTCACATCACTTAGACACATCCTCCTTCCTAACCCTCACTTAGTGGTATCCAGTTCTAAGATCTAACTTCGAATAAACACCAGACCCACCAAGTTGGTCAAACAAATAGTCAATACGAGGTAGAGGATATTTGTTCTTTAATGTAACCTTGCACATGCGTCTGGTCCCCTCCTTCTTTTTCACCAACAATACTGGTGCACCCCATGATGACACACTAGCTTGTATACATCCCTTCTGTAGAAGATCCTCCAATTGAGCTCACACTTCTTCTAATTCCGATTGCGCCATGCGATAAGGTTTCTTCGACATAGGTTGGACCACTGGCAATAAGTCAATTGAAATTTCAACATTGCGATCCGAAGGCAAACCTGTAAGTTCTTCCAGAAACACATTTAAGAATTCTCGTACAACTTCTGGTTTCTCTGGCTCATCATCCATAGCAGTTACCACTGCCTTCGTCGGTCTGGCTCTGAACTTGATCAGCCCTTCCGACCTGCTCCCTCTGACGAACTCGAACTTCGAATGATCGAACATTTCGAACATCACCACCCCACGACGGCAGTCCATGATGGCGTAAAATGTTCCTAACCAGTCCGTCCCGAAGACAGCTTCAAAACTCGGCATCTCGATAATCAAGAAATCCCCGCATATCACTACGGGGTAAGAGGAACACCCACTAGACGTCTTCAACACTCATCTGCGCATGTTAACGTCCCAACAAGAGACAAGGGATGACTCAAGAACTTTATGTTGGTCAACGAATCGTCTCCACATGAAACAATAAGAAGCTCCCGAGTCGAATAATGCAAGGACATGCTTGCTAGCTATTAGTACGACACCTAAGATAATAGACACTATGTTTAAGCATACCATGACTAGAGCACAGAACTAGAATTAAATGCCAAAAGTGATAAGTCGTACCTGTGATAACCTGTCCGGTAGCATCGGCCTCTGCAGCGGTCATAGTGAACGTCTGGCGCCTGGGAGGTCGAGCATGTGATCTCGCCTGCTGAAATACCATCCGCTGAGGTGAAAGTGGGTGTCCACGCTGAGTATCCCCAGTTGAAGCAGTAGCTGTTGTCGAAGCTAGGGCTGTAGGCATTTGTCTCCTCCGTGGACAGTCTCTGGCCACATAGTCCTTGGCCCCACAGATGAAATACAAGTTCAGGAATAGCATGCATTCTGGCTTGATGTGTCCAATCTTGTTGCAGTATCGGAACAGGGCGTCGCTAATGCTGATACAACGGCACTGGTCTCTTAAACTGAGCCTGCTGGATGGGTCGATGTAACTGCATGGTGAAGGCGGGTGGTTGTCGACTGGATCCTGTGTAAGCTGCTGTAGAAGGTGGTGGTCGTCTCGGAGGGACACCCACCTGCCGCTCTCGTTCATGCCCCCTCTGTAAGTACTCATACACTCAAGCTGTGGAGAGTACGTCAGTATGGGTCTTCAATTTGAACCCGACCATCTTATCAGGAATATCGATGTCCAGGCCAAGCAGAAATCTCTTGGCCCAAGCCAAATGGGTGGACACCATGTCCTTGGCAAACCTGGAATACCAATTCGTTAAAAATACAGGTGAACTGTATAGTCAACTGACATGCGTTAAGACACGCACCTGCTGAGCTTAGAAAACTCAGCATCGTACTCTCTACCATCATGGAGCCTTGCTTCAGACCTACGAACTGTGCATCTAACTCCATTTGCGCCTCTAGTAAGAAATACTGGACATTGAATTCCTCCATAAATGTAGCCCAAGAGATCGGCTGCGGTAGTCGGTCCTCTTCAGAATCCCACAATATCCTAGCGTCTCTGGTCAGCTGCAGCTTTGCCATGTCAACCCATGAGGCTGGAGGTGTATGTGCTGCCTTTAGCAGGTCAGTAATCGAGTGTAGCCACTCCTCTGTAGCCAGAGCATCTTCTCGTCAAGTAAAAATCGGCAGACGTCGTGATCGGAACTGTTGCACTCCTCCATCCGGTCGAAGTCCTTCTGAATCGCATGTATCATCTCTCGCAAGGCATGTTCCGAAATCTGATGCACCGTGCTCGATACAGAGTTGTTGAATGTCTCAGATCCCGATCCCGAAGCGTTTGCAGCCATAGTTGATTTCTTAGATGCTCTGCGTCTCTTGCATATGTAAACTTTCATACACCTATATTCATAAGGCAAGATTAAATCAGTTGCGTATTTTAGTACGTACTTTATGCCTGCTCTACACTGTTCACGAGTCGATTGTGCAGACCTGCATGGGCCACCACTTTATAACGCCCTGTTACCCGGGTGCCGTCACATTTATACTGTTACATGCTGGTCCCACAGATGCCAATGAAAATAAAGTAGAACAAAGCAGAAAATAAAGATACTCAGATCATTACTTCCATATCATGATTACAGAATTTCAGTACAAGGGAACAAAAGTACCACTCACTGATTCACTCCAAGACTAAAACAAAATACATAGAAAGGAAACACCAAGTACACTTACACTCAGCCAATGCTCAAGACTCATAATCCGGAATCAGAAACGTCCACTCATCGTGCTCAAACGCCTCCGTATAATCATGGGTGTCACCTAGTGGGACAACAGAAGTCGTACCACAGCTCAAAAGAGTAGATAATACCTAACCAAACGACAGAAATAATAACGATGGACAATAAGGCGATTATGATAGCAACAGTTATAATGGTACGGTACAAAGATGTAACATAGTATGAGCATTTTAATGTCCTCAACTACTATAAGATTGTACTTGCTAATGTGAATCAATCCTAGGTCGTAACTTATAACGGAGAGCGCAATGTGCAACCCGAAGACCATCTTGGACCGCATGGTACTACCCTGGTCGAGTAACAAGGACTCAGGATCCATATACGTAAATCATCCCAGATATAGGCCGAAAGCATGCTCCAATCGCTCCCACACTCTCTCAAATCATAAGTTTTCCAAACCCCAGCGAGTCATGTTAACAGTTTAGTGTCGTGTAATATTTCTGTCGATGTAGCCTAAGTTTAATATCATTTAAACTACGTAGTCAAGGGGGTCCACTGTCAATAATCGAATCTACATACATATAGTAGCAACCAAACATGTCATGAGCCAATTCTCAATTCCACCAGTCATTCATTATCAGTGACATCACGAGTAACATCACAAGGACTATACAATTTAACATAACATTAAACTTTCCGCATGCATAAGAAACAACCTCCCAAAGTGAATTATTCCATGTTAACTATCAGTTTAAGCTAAACATGTGATAACTGAAAATAGATGCACAACTAGACAATAGATGCAACAATATTGATTTGAAAAGGAAACTGAAATCAGTAATCTTTGGCACTTCTGAAAATTCCAAAACAGCTAGCAAGGGACAGGCCAATCCCTCAAAACAGCCCAAGGCAGAGACCCCGGGACCCCACAGCAAGCAGTCGAGGGAAACTAACCCCACAAAATAATCAAATGGAATCAAACCCTAAATCTCCTCCCAAATCATCCTCTCACGTACCCGTTAAAAATCCAATTTTTGCACAATATACCAACGATTTCATCTCAGATCTATGCATGCTCAAAACCGAAATTTAATCTGAAGCGTATGGAAAATAGAGTCTACCGTAAGTTGCCGATAAACCAAATAAATCAAAGAACAAAAGCCCCCAGCAAGGTCCAAGAAATCGCCGCAAGAATCAACCCCAAATGAAGAAGAAACCGAACTGAAAAAGCTCCGAAAATTGGAGAAAAACTTACAGTGTTCTCATAAGCATGACGGAGGAGAAGGTGAGAGGACGTATAGGGATAAGAGCAACCTTGCAGAGAAAAGACGTCGTGCGAGCTGCACAGTCGAAACAAGGGGACGTGACGGCTTTGGAATGGCCTAATAGGCCTTCACGTCGGTTGTACGAGAGGAGAGGGGCGAGAGATCATGTCGTACGATAGGAGAGGGGCGAGAGATCGTGTCATCGAAAACCCTAGCGGGCTTGAGTCGTTGCGAGAACGAGAGAGAAGAGAGATCGTGATAGAAAGCCCTTGTGTGGGCTCGGTGGCATGAAAATGAGAGAGGGAGGAAATATGGGATCCCGCGTGGGCTTTGCTGGGTGGGCCAAGAAAAGAAAAGGGAAAGGAAAAAGAGGGGGGGAAATAAGGCCCATTACAGGCCGCCTAGTTTAAGATGAATGCATATTTGCTGAGCTTTCTCACGAGGCTGGCCACCAGCATACATTTTAAGGCTTAATAAGAAATAAGTTTGGAAAATATGGTAGATACATTCACTGTCAACACTGTTGTACAAAAATAAAGCTAAATCTTTTTCGGCTGATAATATCAATATCCTTCAACAACCCAAATGTGTTCAACCAAACCAATTTCACTTTGGGCCATTCAGATCACTTCAAATTATTATTCCAAAAACATGACGACATGAGATGTCATTACCCAAAATCTGCAAAAATGGCATTTGAAGAAACCCTGGCCTTCAATCCCCCCCCCCCCCCCCCCCAAAACAAAAAAACAAAACAAAACAAAACAAAACAAAACCCCTGCAATAAGAAGCAGATATGAAATAACAAATTAAGCCTTTCTCTTAGATTTATTCTTGGCTTAACAAATGGAATCATTATTTTATGTTTCTTCTGGTCATTTGGCAGGTAGTAGGAATTAGGTTCGGTATTTAGGTATTAGTACTATGACCTTTCAACTAAATGGCTTCAATTTGAACCCATATATTCTTTGATATCCAGGATCGAATTGCACATTGGGCAATATCATCTAGCTTACTAACCTTTTACCATTTATATAGTTAACATTGAGATCAAATCTCCTAAAAAGGATGGTTATTTTACAGATGTTTTTAGATAGGAATGTCAGAAAAGAAACATGCCTTACATTCAACTGGAAAGTACACGTTTGTGAAGAATGGTAGAACAATCACACCACCGTTACAGCTCTGTCTTGCGACACTCATGAGCTTTCTCAAACTAGTTTGTTAGGTAGACCAGATTAAAAATGAGCGTCATAATATTGACATTTATTATTCGATAAGGATCCAGGTTTGTTTTAGTCCTTGTTCGACGGACTCGGGACTGCCTATCAAAGTCACTGCCATTGAACCAGCCAGGCCAGGGTATCGAACTAAAACATGGATCAGGACTATTCATACATGAAACTGGCCCCAGTTCAACCCCTCTCCCCAACCATCTATTATGAATCCTTTAAATTAAGCCTCAGTTTGTGACCACATGCACAGAATTGGCACGAGTCCAGCCCTTTTACAGACCTGAGTGGAACTTACCCAGCCAGACATAATGTGTCCTTTATATTAACCATCAGTTTGAAAACACATGGTGTGCATTAATTCAGTACAGTAAAGACAGTGAAAACTGCATCTTCTTCAAAATATTACAAGTCTACAGCAGGTAGATGGTTTTCGCTGCATATTATAACAGAAAGATGCTGATAAGAGTAGAGACTACAGCGATGAATAAAAAGATAATTTTCCAATACAACTAAGAATTTGATGGAGTTTATCGTACCTCATAAGAGAAATCAACATGACCCGGTGTATCAATTAGATTCAAGCAGTATGGCTCATTATCTAGTACAAAACGCATTCGAGCGGCCTGCAACAGAGATTGAAGAAGCATATTTATCTTTACAAGACCTAATACTTAGACATCAGCATCTTAGCTTTCACCTAATACTTACAAATCATGGAACATAAATCCCTGAAATGAACTATTGCATGATAAAATTTTAACATAATGCCAAAAATATATAACTGAATCACTTAACTACTGTAGCATCCACATCCAATAATAATCAGGATAAAATTTGATCGTCTATAATAGTTAATTAAGTGGCAAGCCCATATTTTTAATAAATCACGAAAAGACTGATGTTGAAATAACAAAGAATCAAGTAAGAATTGCATATATGAACTATCCTGAGACATGACTAATCCATATAATAATAAAAAGCTGTAGAAAGGTTCCATCAACTTAACAAGGAGATGATAGGAAAATGATATAAACTTATGCCACAATCACTGAGGCAGCAGAAGGATATTTTGATAATTGATATGTACAACTGGGAGTGTTAGGTGAGTGTCAAGATTAATTACGGTTAACAAAATCCAGACGGCTTTCTACTGGGCTTGAGTAAGAAAATCATTGGGTTGAGTTAAGATTGCAACCGTTGTCCCTGTTCTCATCATCTCGCCTATTCCCATCAAAATGGAGATGTTGACTGGCTATCAACCTCACATTGATCTTTTGTCCATTATGCCATGTTCCTTGCCAAGGAAACTAGAAACAAGGGAGATGCTTGCCTACAACACTAGGTGGCATCCTTCAGCTTGCACTATGGGAAAAAGTCTTTAAGTAGGCAAAGATAGATGGATTTGGTATATAGAATTACATTAAACACTAAGGTCCGATTAAATCCAAGGGCCTGACAAAATATATTCCCAAACTGCTAAGTAATCCTTGTCCTAGCACAAGATTTATTACAATGATTACATTGCATGTGCATTTTTTTCTTCAAAATCCAAGCTTTTTTTAATCAAAAGCCAAATTTTAAAGAGATGTGTCCATTTTCAAAAAGAGTTCGTGTGCTTGAGTGTTCTTTGATTAGGATCATGATTAATATTCTCTCCTTGATTCTCAATATCAATCTCAATTCTCAAACACTCATTACTCTCATTCACATTATTCTCATTAACTTCATCTGGATTGAGCTTAACAGAAATCATTTATCATCTAGATTGCATCGGGCCAAATTAATGCTGTATTCGTTATCCCTATCATTACAGCCTTGCTTGTCATCTATTAGGATTATCTTGAGCTTCATCGGTTCTAACTCTTGTGCTCTTAATAACAATCTAATTGTGCTTAGTTTGATAGATTTGTAAGAGTTCAATTGTTTGAGAAAGGAAAAGTGGGTCACCCAATCCCTTAAAAAGCGGATAGGTGGGTAAGGGATTGAGTTGGTGGAAAGTCATATCACTAAATAAGCAAGTTGTCAAGTATAAAGCTACTGAAGAAAGAATAAAACATGGTTGTAAATTTAAAGAGGACTCTAGTAAGTGTAATAGGCTCATTGAAGGAGTGTGACCCACAATATATTATTCTGTCATCTTTGACTAAATCTCAATTTCTCTTAACTCTAAACACCATTATATTGCTCTTTAATTACATTCCTTGTCATTATTTTGTTATGCTATCATGCACCGATGTTAGCCAATCAAAATTGGATGTTATATTTGGGAATTATGGAAGAGAGATTTTGGGAATGTTAGTTACTCTCTTTACCTATACGTTATTATATATACTACTAGCTCTTTTACAAATACAACCCTATAGTTACTCTCTCTACCCATCTATTGGTATACATACAACTAGCTCTTTTACAAATACAACCACATACATCTGCATATTACGTACTCTCACAATCCTCCTCAAGCTCCTCAAGCTGGAGAATTTACATCATGCATGCCCAACTTGTATAAATGAACTCAACTCGAGACTTCCCAAGGGGTTTATGAGTAAGTCTCGTCTACAATATCTCAATTGCCTTCTCTTCTTCTATCAAACAATGTGATAATCTTATGTTTGTTCTCTCATGAAAGACTAAGTTGTTTGCAATATGCCTGCTTCTTGATTATCAAAATACAATCATATGAGGAGATGACACAAACCAAAGTTCATTAAGTAGTTGCCTAATCCATACTAATTTACATGTAATGTTCTATAGCTCAATACTCAAACTCTACACTCGACTTAGAGACAACTAAGATCCCAAATAAACTCATAATTCTTGTTAGTAAATTTCCTTATATTGTAACATCGAGTTTTACATGATGATACTATAAGTTGACACGATGATACTTTGAGTTGTTTATCATTAACATTTTACATAAAATACTAGTAATAATTTAATAATAAATTTAAACAACTTGAAGTATCATTGTGTCAACTTATAATATCATCGTGTAAAACTCAAAATCGCATCATATTGGCTAACTATACCCCCACAAAATATAAAATTCTTAATTTATATTCATTATGTTGCTTTTCATAATTTGTTACATTGTATTGTTATAGTGATGGATGTAACTCGCCTCATTAGTAAGTCTGACAAGCTGTGCTAGAATTATTCTTTTCACTGTTTGTTCTGATCTGGCATGAAGGTGGGCCATAGCAACTGCAAAATTGTGAAATAAAGACTAAATAATACTTAGAGGCAGACACACATCATGAAACTTTGCTTGGATGCCACCCTCGGTGTGAGGTAAGGGAGCAATGGTTAATTTTATTGTAGTTAATTTAACAGAAAAGAAGACACTTTAGAGGGCAATGTGAAGAAAAAGGATCCGATAAAATGAATTTGTTCGTATTGTTTCTCCTATTAGCTACATTTTTTTTATGCATATTATTCCTTAGAAGGTTCCTCAAAATGCACGTTAGTTTCTACAACCTTGCTCTGAAGAAAATAGAATTTTGCCTCAACAACACATGCAATGTAACCTGAGAGTGAGAGTAATCAGAGGAGAAAAGCAAGAGATTGATCCCCTAATCTTTCCAATGTATATGCAAAAAGATACATAAATGTATGGTTTTTTGTGAGAGTGGGAAAATCCCATCTCTCCATTTCCATTTTATTTCAATTGATACAGTAAGTGGAAGATTAACTCTTCTTTTCTTTCTTACTCTCGTCAATAAAACTACCAGAGTTGGATTAACTCTTGATCTTCTAGTGTTTTTTGTTTTTCCTAGTAGCTAAAGATTTTGTCTAGAGTGAAAAATCTTCCTTATTCCAAGGTTTTGGTGTTTTTCTTGACTACATCATTTACTAGCATTTCCTCCAATTGGCAACAACCCTTTATTTATGGATAAAGTTGGCATTTCCCTACAGGAACTTTGCTAGAATTTGTGGTCGCTTGTCCTTTTCTGATGCATTAAGATCCTCATATATCACAATGTATTCTTGAATTTCTTGTCTATGTGGTTAAGAATATTACACCTTGGCAAAATTACTAATTTGTCCATCACATATCTTCACCCAACTAATTAAAAAGGCAATATGGCATCAGCAACATTGAATTGTTGATATGAAATATATATTAGACTTCATCAAATCCCGAAAAATTTAAAACGCTTGACATTTTCAAGATGGGTAATTTTTAGATTTCGGAACAAAAATGAAAATAATATCAGATTTCGACCAAAATTAAAAATATTTACAGATTTCGACCAACTTTGGCCACGTCAACGGCGATGTGCTATTTTTGAATATGCCGCACTTGCCAAGTGCAACATTTTTGGCCGCACTTGCCAAGTGCGGCCAGTTTAGATGCCCTTGACTAAGTCACGGTTAAGTCACGGACCACTTGTATGGTAGTTGGACCAAAATGGCCGCACTTGCCTGGCCGCACTTGCCAAGTGCGGCATAGTCGAAAATGGCCGCACTTAGACTAAATGGCCGCACTTGCCACGTGCGGCCAAAAATGCCGCACTTGGCAAGTGCGGCATATTCGAAACTAGCCAACCCAGTCGCTGACATGGCCGAAGTTGGTCTATTTCTGTAAATATTTTTTTTGGTCGAAAATTAAAATTATTTTTAAAATTTTTCCTAAATCTAAAAATTACCCTTTCAAGAAAAGTTGACCACATCAAGTTGAACCAAACATGTCAATCTATATATTGGATGAAAAAATGGCCAAACGTTGCTTATATCCAATCTAATAACTGAAGTTCAATCTTTATGCACGGATATATTTCAATCTATATATATTGGGTTGTTTATTTTTTCTTTTCTTTTTACCATTTATGGCCTTTTGCCCAAAACACTTGACCCAATAATGTAGGTAAAATATGCCATAAGATTAGACTTTTTCATCTAGATCTCTCAAAGCACAACAACAGCTATAGAAACAAAGAGCAAGTGCAATATATGCGCTTGTCAAAAGCAATCAATAGGGACAACTGAAAGCAACGCATAGTGATTGATTGCAACTTCTTGCCACATTTTTTAACGTGATCTCTTTATCAATAGAACAAGAGATGAACTATTCAAAGCCTCAAGCTCAAATTGGATATTGATGTTGCTTATATAGCTAAAAATACAAGACCAATCCAATTAGAATCACAATTCTTATTTGATTCGTTATTTGACTCTAACTCTAAAAATAGAAAAATATAATTCATATTTCTCAACTAACTCTTCTAATTTTACTATAACTGTAGCATTCTTTTTGCTTTTCCCTTATAATTTAACAGTTTTTTACCATAGCCTCTCATTCATTAAGGCTGTGTTTGGCTGCAAGGAAAAGGAAAGAAAAGGAAAGAAAAGTGATGGGAAAGTTAATTTTCATTGTTTGGTTGTATAGAAAAGTAAAAGGAAAGAAAATGATGGGAAAAATGAAAGAAAAAACATATAGAATTTTTCTCTCTACTTCTCCCTCCCAAATCAGAAGGAACCCATTTTCTTTCCCAAAAAATTTCTTCCCTTTTCTGAGCCAAAAATTTTATCAACAACAAAAAATATCTTTTTGTTATTGCTCATTTTTTATTTCAGAAGAATGGTTTTGGATTGAGTTTAATAAAAAAATGAGACCCTTTAAAATATTAATTATAAATAAAATCATATTTTCTTTCTAGTTTTCCTTTTCATTTTCATACGCAACCAAACATAAGAAATCATTTTCCTTACCATTTTCCTTTTAATTTTCTTTACAATTTTCCTCACTAACCAAACATAAAAAAGAAATCGGTTTCCTTTTCATTTTCTTTTTCTTTCTATTTCCTTTTCATTTCACTTTTCTTTCTTTCCTTTTCCATGCAACCAAACACAGCTTAAGTCATCTTCTACCCTAACGAATAAAAGTTGGCACTCAATTGATTTGGTGATATATCATTGCAATGATTTTACTTTGATTTTAATAAAATTTATCTTCTTTTTGCTTATTAATAAAATTCTTTCATTTTACTTTGATTCTCTTTGAGAAAAACTCTGAAAAAGTTCTAGACTTTCTATTCTTTCTAACTTTCCTATTTTAGAACAACAATTTCCTCCTAACCTATATAAGAGTCATTTACACTAATCACTCAAGGCTAACAGTAGATTTTAATCTTTTACTTTTCAGCAAAGCATCTCTCGGGTATTGAGATATTGTTATATAGTTAGCAACGATGTGTTGTCAAGATGTAAAGATTGAATTATTAGTGTGTAAACTTAATTTAGTGGAAAATCTCAAACGAAACTGGCTTGGCTTGGGGACTGGAGTAGGTTTATAGTCAAGATTTTTACGATTGACTATAAAATTGTTTGGTTTGAATTTCTAATATCTTATTTCATTATAGTTCAAATTATTTGCTTTCTGTGAAACTTAGTAAAGCATTAAATTTCTATTTTATTGTTGATAGATCATATTGCCCCCTTTTAGTGTTTGTAGTACCATATTACATATCCTACTCTTATTTCAAATATTAAACTTAACAAATAACTCCATTTAAATAATTTTTGACACGTTTTAGCAATTTTGTTACATAATAACACGGATATAAGTCTTGCAAATGCATTTTTTGTAAGTGGCTTCTTCCCATTCTCAATGGGTTTTAGTAGTTGAGGAGCTACTTGCAAAAGTTCTTACTTGATATAAGTTGCCTGGAAATTATACCAAAAAAGATAGTCATAATGAAGGAGATTGTTTGCATCTGCCCTCTGAAATATTCAATGGTAAATCTCTTCATTATAATGGAACCTTATGAGTAACAGAATAGGATGCTTCGAATGATTATGCCCATCTTGATAAACCAACAGAAAATCATAACACTCATTCAACTTTGTTCTTTGTTGATCAGATTATATTGGTGTTATAATTGCTTTTTGAAAACGAAAGAGTCAATCAAGAATTGCAACGATAGTTTACACGGACTACCAAAATGCATGTGTAGCAATGATGACATAATTTTGACCATCTCTAGTTTTGTTCAGAGTATTGCATACAATTATTTCATCAAATTGTAAACAATGTTTATTTTTCTAAATATACCTGTAATTTGATTGTGATCCCCCGTTCTCTTTCTAAATCCATGTTATCTAGAAATTGTTCTTTCATATCCCTCTTATGTACAGTACCCGTCAGTTGTAACAATTTATCTGCTAAGGTTGATTTCCCATGGTCAATATGAGCAATTATACAAAAGTTTCTGATATTTGATATGGGCACCTGCACAACACACAAAAAGATGTCAAATTACTTGAAATCAAAAATATCAAATGTCTGATACTAACTAATCTGAATGTTTATTATGATATCACTTAAACTTGTACAAATTTGACCTTTCAGACCTTTCTTTAAAAATGACAGTTCAACGGGAATGAATCTTTTCCATGTTAACAACTCGAAAAATACCTAGATGCAACTCTGGGTGTGTATGGTGTGGCAGGGCTGAGGTTTCTTTTTTTGGGAGTGGGGGTGAGAATCGGGGAGATTCAGTAAGATATTCAACTACAGACATTATTCGAACTATTGGAGAACTAGGAAAATGACACATGTAAGACAGCTAAAATGGTTCAAATCATACACATACATGACATGGCAAAAGGCAATTGCATCAATGAAATCCCCAAAATTTTCAATTTTGCATGGAGAAAACCTTCCCATTTATCCATCAAACTTAATGCCAATGACAAACTCTAGAGTGCAGAGATAGACACCTCAACAACAATCATACACATGGCTTTACAAACTTTATATCAGTTTTAAAAAAAGAAGAGTTAACATGTTTTAACGATGTGCCCTTAGAATTATTTACATCGGTTTACAATTCGAGGCAAGTGCACTTGGAGACGCCAGCATAATGTTAGATAAATATGCACTGATCTCAAAGTAATCGGGTATCCAACAGCTAAGCACCTGGCAGTCCACATACCTAACATAAAATCGCATACTCGAACCGTTTATGCTTATATGACAATTACAACATGTACCTATATCAATAGAATTCCCTCAAATTTAAACTTGTTGGAGAAGTCATTTCAAATATAATGATTAACCACTTAGCCAGGGCAGTGGCAAACAAATGATTTTTTTGTAGAGTGAGCATATGGAAATAAGTTTAGTTTTGAATTAAATATTAATACAATTTGGCTGAAAAAATTAGATTTTGTATTTCATGCCTAATAAGTGAAGTTTTTTCATTTTCATATTAGGATTTAAGGGTAAGAATATAGGTAGGAAGCATGCTAAAGTTATTACATGTATATAAAAACAATAAACTTTAAAAGAACTTAAATTATTGATATTCTACTAGATCAAAGTAAAAAGGATCTACCATTCTATGTAGAAACTATGAGAGGAGTACCCAAAAGGACAATCATTGTCGGTAGTACCATCCCTTCTTTGGGGTAAAACTATTTAAAAATATAAGTTTGGATGCATATAGGAAATTGTGATAAACTTTAGAATTGATAATTGTAATTCATGTTTCATCCTACTATAAATGAGTTCAATATATCCATCATTCAAAGAATTTCATAATTAGTCTAATTTGAAAGAAAACAATATAAAAAGTAATGTGTGGGCCCATTTATTTCCTCGTCCATGACTGTAAATGAGATTGCTTTGGGGAGTGCAAAATGGTAGTCTAGCCTAGTTACCTAGGAAAAATATGAAATAGGTTGGTGGCAGGATGTAATTCCCTACCACCACTCTTCTTTCTTTGGTACTAAGATACTCGATTCGGACTTCATTGGGTTAAAATATAAGGGTCATTTGTTCCAATAATAAAACAACAAAAGCCATGTACACTTTTTCTTAAGGATGTAAATGGATTCGGATTATCCGAACGGATCCGCATCCATATCCTTTCATATGCGGATGTGGATATCAACATTTTCCATCTGACCAAATACGAATTCGGATTCAAATAGTAATATTAGATTTTATTTTATTTTGATATAGATACGGATATGGATATCCAATATGATGGTAATATACTCTACTCCTGACTCTTTTGTACTTAATCACCTCGATCCAAGATCATATATCAATTCATATTTGATACAATTAAGTATAAACCCAATAATATAATAGAATTGATAGGTATTGTATGCATTTTATCTATACATCTACAACCAGTAGCGTAACAAGGAATTTTTTTGCCCTGGGCAAAAAAATGATGATCAAAGAATAATTACTTCATAAAATATCAAATCAAAAAAATTAACGCTAAGAATGCTTTGATTATATATTGATAATATCGGCAAAATATTGTCATGTATAGATTCAAAATATGATATATACAATATATAAAAAGTGTCTATTTACATCAAACTCTATCTAAGCTGATAGAAAAGTATAATCTATTGTTGACTATGTATAATATGTCTCACTTAAGACATCAATAACATCTTTTTTGGAATAAAATGAAAACAAAATTTTCATTCATGTTCTAGACATTTTAGCTTTAAAAATTAATATAGTAATATGTATCGAAAATTGATAGACAATGCAAAGTAGAAATGAATGAAATAATTGCTAGAATTCACTTGATAAGTATGCAATAATATCAAACATATTTGAAGTAAACAAGTGATTCAATGTTTTCTTATATAATATAAAATTCAAAGTACAGAATCAAATTTTACTTTAAAATGTTTTTTTGCTTTCAACGGATCGTACATGTTATGCTATTATCCTAGTAAAAACTACACAACCAATTGTCAATGAGCGTTCCCTGTCAACTTCATCTCACTTAGTTTTGGCCGAAAAATGAGTGCTGACAAAGACTTGATAATTTGATAAGTTTAAAATTAATAGAAATTTAACAAACTTAAAATTTAAAATTAGCTGTTTTATAACAGTAGGTATACATAGTAAAACTTTGCATACATATATTAAAGATTTTAAAAGATTAAAAAGGTTAAAACTTTAAACAATGTTAATGACAATTAATAATAGTGCATATATGCATAGCAAAACTTTAAGAAGATTAAAATGACAAAAGTGTAACATAAATTAAAATAATCAATAGTTAAAATTAAGCTATAAAAATATTTTTTAAATTGCCAGCTCTGGGATTTGAACCCACGCCGTGTGGATCAAGAGCAAACATTAGACGCACTGACGAGTTGGCCAAACTGCAACAATTGTTGACTGGGTAATGGAATTAGCTTAATCAGCATTCCTAAATATGACATCATGAACTAACCAATCGAAAAAAGCCTATACAAATTCTTATTTGCTTCATTTTGCCCTGGGCAACTGCTCAGGGCTACGCGGACGTAGTTCCGCCCCTGTCTACAACCAATATGTATTATTTATAATAAATATGGTTATGTATCCGTATTTGATACATATCTGATAGATATCCATATTCCTTTTTTTATGAATACGGATAATAAATTTTCTTCCCGCATATTATCTGTATATGTATTCATATTCAGTATGATATCAAATACGAATTTGAAAAACATATATCCAAACTGTTTACTTCCCAACTTTTTTCCCATAAACTTGTTGTGGGTCTTCTCAAACTAGACAACTATGTTACCCAAATGCTACATTGCCCTTCATATTATTCAAAATCACAGTGCTGGGTCCCGCCCACACTGGACCTAATGTAGTTTAGCCCTTGCAAAGGAGATAGTGCTGCAACATGAACACGAATATGGCAACATGACAAATTTTAAAAGTATAAGCCTACACTTGACCTAATGTAGTTTCGCCCTTGCAAAGAAGATAGTGCTGCAACATGAACACGAATATGGCAACATGACAAATTTTAAAAGTATAAGCCTAGCCAACTTAACAAGAACGCATGCACACATACATGGCTTTACACATATTGCATTATTAAGAAAGAACATGTTTTTGAAAGAGTAACAGGTTAAACCTATGCATGGAGATTTCTGTGCATAACTTACTTTCCAATGCATCTGATGTGCTTGGAGAATCAATGTAACTTTTTTAGCTGTTAACCAATTAGATATTTTAATTACTCAAGATTTGTGTAAACATATCAAAGGTTCCTTTCTCTTCATTTTTTATTTTATAAACAATGTCGACAATTCAGTTTATGCTACAAGCACATATTTGTTTTATCAAAGAAATAAAACTTCCCAAAAACATCATAGGTGACCCAACCCAGGCAGGAGGTGTCAAAAACTTTAAGCAAAGGGCCTACTCTAAAAAAAGTTATGTTTTTGTTCAGGCGGATTCATTATATAGATGTGTCGAAGTTTGAACCAACGTCTAATTTGAGTGGATACCATCATAGTTTCTAAGCCAAGGTGAGCAAGATTCACAAAAATTATAAGTAGAATAGAGGGGAAAACGTAATGAGATAAATAGAGAAGATAACTACACGAAGACACAAAAAAGAGGAAAATGATGATGCAGTCATCATACTCATCTCAATTCTGTAAGCTTACTTAGAGTATGTTCTTCTACATAAGGGAAATCATAATTGAGATGCCACATGATGGAAATCATAAGGCTTGCAAACAGTTGAGTTATTATTTTCCATGATCTTGTTGTTCATTGGTTTATAAGCTAATACAACTGTTTGGTCAAATAAGTCATTTTACTAGTTGTTTACTCAAGAATTGCAGTTTCATTGTTGCATTCACTGTCGTGTTACCAAAGGAATTGACTTCTTTGATGTCGTCTTCTCATGAATTGTAACATTTATTGTGTCATTATGCCTTTTGACGTAGCACAAGAACAAAAATAGATCCCGGTTTTAAACCTAGGGTTCCAATGTGGTGGTAGCCGCTCTGTCAAGAAATGGAGAAAAATTCTAGGGACTAGGAAAAGCAAATGATAAGATAAACAAAAGGATAAGATTTGGACATCTCACCCAAGCACCTCTCGTATTCACTCTCAACTCCGCTTGAGAAAAGAGATTTCAAAGAAAACTAAGCTTTTCTCACAGACCAAACTAGAATTTTCAATTCACCAATCATAAGAGTTGTAATAAATCCTTATTTAAATGGCACTGAGAACGGTGCAATGTTTTGGATTACCCATAGTCAAACCAAAATGAAATAATTGAAACCTAATGGTTTCGAACCCTCTATCCATGGTTTGGATGGTAAGGATGACCGAAAATTAAGCTACATAGCATGACAACTATTCGTTAAAACGGGTCTACAATGCAACATGATGAAATAGAGAACTACAAGGATACAGGTAAAGTGTAATATACAACACTAAAAACCAACACAATATATCAATGGCCGAAAAATATGTGTTATATTGCATAGGTACATCCCGTTCCATCTCAAGACATGCAGTCAAAAGACGCAAAAATATGACCTAATCTTAATAGAGAGTATCATTTTTCTTGGTCTGCATTGGGGGAAGAGTAGCACCCTGATAGAGATAAGGAGACATATGTGTTGGACCACAAAACTCCAAAGATCACGTTCACATTTACATGTGCATAAAGAAATGTTATAGGTCCCACTTAACCCAACGTACAGTCCGCTTTAACTTAAGTATAGGCCCTATATGAAGGAATAAACAAGTGAATGTGCCTGTTTCATTTATTTGATCTAGTAAAAGAATAAAAATTTCTCAAATATTAGCCACAATGTTTGAAAAATTACCCAATACTCAGACATCAATGTATGTTACTAAATTTCAAGCAAGTTGACATTATCAATTTGAACAAGCCGATACCAGCATTATTAGTAGCAACTAATATGTAGAGATCTATTATGTGAAGTCAAATATTTTGGTTAAGTGGTTAAAAGAATATCACGTAAAGTCAAAATCAATTTTTGAAAAATTAGTTGATATCGTACATATTAGCCATTTTGGGTCGAGTCTGTGTAATATGATGGGATATAGCATCACAACCAAACAGCATCTTTAATCTTCCTTGTGAAACTTATGTAATTGGACCATTTCCATTGTAAAACGAGGCTAAGACATCCAACTTTCAAAAAGGTAAAAAGAAGCCAAGCTGATTAATTTAGATAACATATTTCCATAAATTTTCCCCAAATTATACATTTAGCTCAAGTCTTGATGATAAAAATAATTCATAGATAGATGAACTACTTGTTAATGATGATAATATACCCGCAACCAACATGTAAGTTGAGATAACCCAACTGATACCTAAAATCTAACCAATACAGCCAATGCCGATACTAAAACCCATCGGCTGATACGAGACTGAAACCAGGATTTGAAACATTTGGTAAGGTATTTGTATGTGTCTTCATTTTGCCAAATGGGTTTGCCACCTTGAAATGTGCTACCTAGTTCCATGCAAATGTTATAGGAGATGCTTATTGATGCAGTATGCTATACAGGCTAGGCTACAGTCCAGGTTAAACAAGTGAACCTATGCAAAATTCTAATATGGTTTTATCACATTAACATTGGAAAGACACATGTTACATCCTGCTTTCAAAGGTCATAGAGTTAAATTCCAAGCATAAATGCAGGGTTTTATGTAGGGGTGGTAATGGGCATGCCCAAAGCCCGATTGGACTTCCAATTGGGCATGCCACATTGCCATCCCTACTGATCCTTCATTAGAACTAATGAAGGACCAGTAGGGATGGCCATGTGGCATGCCCAATTAGAAGCCCAGTTCTAATGAAGGACCAGTAGGGATGACCATTGGCATGCCCAATTAGAAACCCAATCGGGTTTGGGCATGCCCATTACCATCCCTGGTTTTATGCTTAGGTCACGATTTAGCTTCTTTTGCTTTTTTTTTTAAGATTCTTGTTTTTAAGTTTCCCATCACAGGATTTGAGCTGAAATCGCTCACTTCATTTCAAACAGAAGTTGAGGCTTTTTAAACCTGGCTTTTTTCAAAGAAGGAAGTTCACGAACTTGACCGAATTGGAATCAAAAATTGCTTAATATATAGAATGAGGTGTTGTATACCTTCATCAATCGGTGCTGGCCTGCATCTGTGGTTGCGATTTCTGTTTCGGCAGTGGCTACCACGACTGATCTACGAGCAAGTTGAGGGCCGCGCGTCGAAAACGAAAGAGGATGAACAGCAAAGAAGGAAATGGGCATAATAGGCTTCAATTGCTGAACCGACCAAGAACAAGAACCATTTCTCCTTCGTCCTTGCTTCGAGTTGCCATGCTGGAAGAAAGCGATGACGCTTTTGGTCGGGCGACAGACGTCCGCAGCAGCCATCGATTCTTTTTGTTTTTCTCTTCTGGACTGAGGAGGAATGAGAGCAAGAGGTGCCAGGTTTAGCCCAAGTTGTCCGTATTTCCCTTCCCTGGTTCTCTTCAATTCAGCGTTTCTATTATCCAATCGAAATTTGTGGACAATTTTTAAATGGGAGTTGCTACACGCACATACCGAATTGATGTGCTGCCGCTTTTACTTTTTATTCATTCTGTGCTGACGAATAAAATAATATTATCGTTTTTGTTACGAAGACAATGGTTATTAAACCCGTAGTTTTGTATTTATAGGAGAACGATTACATAATGGGTGGATATCCTAAACATATGTGACTCCATATGGGCCTACAAAAGCTCATTCATAACACTTCCACTTAGTCATTCATTGTTGTAAGCTTGATATATGAATACTTCAGGATTCATAAAGCTTATCTGATCACAGGAATATGGATACTTCTGGATCCTAAGTTAGGAGGTCTTGCCTCGTTAAAACCTTTGGCTATGGAAAACCCAGTGGGAAAAACCAATAGCCAAGGGAAAAAAGTGCAAGTCTCCTTAACTTCACCTGATCGATGGATATCACTAGGGGTTTATACTTCTGTATCCAGAGTTGATGTGATTGCCTCGTTAAAACATTTGGGTATGGAAACCCAATGGGAAAACCTAATAGTTAAGGGAAAAAGAGTACAACACAACATTAACTCCGCCTGTTGTGTACAAGCTTAAGGCTTTTAAGTCTCTCAACTGTCTCATCCCAATCCCCATTACAAGTTTTCTAAAGGTACATCGAGGTAATGCTTCAGTAAATAGATCTGCCAAGTTGTTGCAAGACTTGATCTACTGGATGTTGATCTGTTTGTCTTCTTGTAGTTCGTGCGTCCAGAAAAGCTTGGGGGAAAATGTGCTTCGTCCTGTCACCTTTGATGTAGCCACCTCGTAGTTGAGCTATGCAAACTGCATTGTCTTCGTATATGGTGGTTGGTTCAAGGTCATCCGTCTTTAAGCCGGTCGTCACCGGGATGTGGTGAATGACTGAATGTAGCCAAAAACATTCTCTGCTAGCTTCAAGGATCGCAATGAATTCGGAGTGGTTGGATGAGGTTGATGTCGCTGTCTGCTTCACAGATCTCCATGAAATGGTTGTTCCACTGTAGGTGAATATGAAACCAGTCTGGGAATTTGCGGTGTTGGGGTCTGATCTGTATTCTGCATCTGCAAAACCACTAAGTTGGAGAATACGCCTTTCTGGTAGTATAATCCCAGGTCTATTAACCCTTGGAGGTAGCGCAGAAAATGCTTCACTCCGTTCCATTGACGATTTGTGGGCGCTGAACTGTATCTGGCTAGTAGGTTAACTGTGAATGCTATATTAGGACGCATGCAGTTTGCCAGATAGAGGAGTGCTCCAATGGCGCTTAAGTAAGGTGCTTCAGGACCAAGTGTTTCCTCCCCCTCTTCCAGCGGACGGAAGGGGTCTTTATCAACATCCAATGATCTGACGATCATTGGTGTACTCAGCGGGTGACATTTGTCCATTTGGAAAATTTTCAGCAATTTCCTTGTGTAAGTGGATTGATGTAACATGATTTCTCCGCTGAGGTGTTCAATTTGTAAGCCAAGGCAGAATTTGGTTTTGCCAAGGTCTTTCATCTCAAAAGTCTGTGTAAGGCTTTTGGATATCTCAGATATCTCTTCGGGAGATCCTATGAGATTTAAATCGTCTACGTAGATGGCAATTATTGCAAATTGACGTGCGTTTATATTCTATATATTCACGCACGTCTTCTTTGTGATTTTCCGTTGTTTTCCATCGTTTCATATCTGTTCTTTCATGTTTTTTTGTATCTTTTCAATTTCTCCGTGTTTTTGTGCAAATGCAGGACATTGCCAGCATTGGGGACATATAAAGAAGATATCACGAGTCCCTGGAGCAACGGGAGGAGTCACGCGTAATCCAGAGGGCCAAACGATGAAGAGATTAACATTTCAGCCCTCAATCGATCGGTTGGACCAGCCACCCGATCGGTTGATGTGCGCGTATCCGACCCGGGCGGCAACTGAAGAAGAGAGCAGCTCACCCGATCGGTTCCGCGATCGTGTGAACCGACGAAACTCTCTGTCTGAATGTGCTGAATTCCAACCGATCGGGTGACATCTCACCCGATCGGTTCATATGTAGCCGATCCTCCCAAAAGACGACCCGGAGAGCTCAACCGACGACCCGCTCTCTCCAACCGCTCGGGCAGTGCGCTCGGTTGAAGATCTTCAAAGATCTCACCCGATCGGTTGACTCATCAACCGATCGGGTGGCTATTTTTTTCTGCGGTTCTGGACCCGAACCATTAGGGTTTCGAAGGGGGCTATAAATACACAGTGTTGGCCGACTGAAAGGGCATCCTCTTCTATTTTTAGGGTTTTTTCGGTCCCTTTGTTGGGGCTTAGGTTAGTTTAGATTAGGTCTTTTGATCAATAAATCTTGTACCGGATTGATGGATTCGAACGTGAGATAAGTATTTCTTTCTCTTGTTTTCCATTATTTTGTATTGTATTTATTTTGCTTGATGGTAAACGTTTGTGCCTCTTTTCTGTTGTTTGTTTTTATGTTCTTCACCATTGAGTAGTGTCGATGAACCCTAATACGGGTTAGAGTGGATTGATGCTTGGGTTGTTTCATTTGACTTGGTTGCATGGTATGTGTTCGATGAAATGTGTCAATGGGGATTTCTAGCAATCTGAGTCCAATTCGTATGGCAACACACTAGTTGTGTTGGGGATTGGGGTCCGGTGTCTTGTCCAGTCAAGATCCGCTTTGATGTATTGCTAGAAATCACATTCGACCTATTTGGCCATTAGGGTTACGCGGGGGCGTTTCATTGTCATTGGCGGGAGAAAGACCGCCTTTGACCGTCGGGCCAAGGGGGAATAAACTTGGCGGTTGACTCCCTAGCCACAGCTCACACCCCCTAGTGTAGACATTGAGTCCTCACGCGAGGAAACGGCTTGGACGAAGTGTTGGGAGTTATCATTGTGGCCTTAATGCTCCCGGTTGCGGTCGGTGTTAATGGACAGGGGAATACCCACCGTCCGAAACCGGGTAGACCTAGCGTACTCGGCATCGACCGGAATATCGGGCCCATGGACGCTAGGTACCACCTTTTGGGGCAATGTCTCACCCTGGGTTAAGTCAAATGCCAAGTGTCATGAGTGCTCTAGCCCGTGTTAGCGGGGATTCATTTCATGTCTTTTTATTTCTTCTCTTTATTTCTACACTTCCACCCATATTATTCGCGTAGCTAGCACACAACCTAGGCGAGGCTAGTAGCCATTCAAGCCATACACCTCCCTGAGTTCGATAAACCCGCACCCTACACTAACCGTGCACTTGCGGTAAAACGACACCGCGCCCAAACCATAAACGGGGCGCCGGTCACAAATCATGTTCCATTTACTCGTATAAAGATGCAATGGCAGACTTCATTATTGGTGAATCTTTGTTGCACGAGGAATTCACTGAGTCTGTTATATCACATTCTTCCCGATTGTTTTAGACCATGCAGTGATCTTTGGAGTTTGACAGAATAGACGTCCCGAGGTCTATTGTCATTTTTGTTGGCAGTTTATAACCATCCAGAAGTTTCATATAGATATCTTTATCTATATTACCATATAGGTATGCAGTCACAACGTCCATAAGCTACATATCCAGGCCTTCCGTAGCTGTTAAGCTAATTATGAATCGGAAAGTTATCGTATCCATGACCGGAGAATATGTATCATCATAATCTATTACTGGTCTTTGGGAAAAGCCTTATGCAACAAGGCGCGCTTTGTAGCATGCGATCTGATTATTTTCATTTCACTTTCTTACGAATACCCATTTATATCCCACAGGTTTTACACATTTTAGTGTTGGGACTACAGGTCCGAATTTCAAGAGTGAGTCCAGCCCTACTCATATTGCCTCGTTCCATTTTGGCCAATCCTCTCTGCGTTTACATTCTGCTAGAGAGCGTAGATCGATATCATCGTCATATTCAGTGACGTGATTAGCAATAACAAACGCTAAGTCGTCATTAATGACAGTGCTTTTTCTGTCCAGTACCTCCCAAGTACATACATAATTTCATGATATTTCTCCTATATTTTCATCTTCTGTGGATTTTAGAAGGGGAGAGGTATTTGGGCTGAGCTCAGCATCATGTGGTGGTATCGTTACATTTTCTCCAGGAGTTTCCTCTTTCGAGGAAACTTATCCTTGGAGCCTGGGGGTCATCCTCTTTTTTGTTGAGGTACGCCGTTTCTGCTGCAAGAGGATGGCATCCATCTTTGGGTATGTCTCCTAACTGGCGTGTTTGCAGCAGGGACGTGTGATATGACAATCTTCCGATTGTCAGTGAATATGTTCGGTAGTATGTGAACTGTATTTTGTATTTGGAGGATCTTTAGGATCTCATCTTCACATTGGTTTGTACGCGGATCAAAGTGGGATAACGTTTTGGTATCCCATGAAATGGTCTTTGAAGCTTCAGGCTTCTTAGTATTCAGGCC
Organism: Scilla litardierei; assembly: GCA_030789695.1. NCBI lineage: Eukaryota > Viridiplantae > Streptophyta > Magnoliopsida > Asparagales > Asparagaceae > Scilla > Scilla litardierei. The sequence continues at coordinate 99,491,100 of CM061131.1, forward strand.
TAGTTTGGGAAATGTATTTTCGTCAAGCTCACAGTCTTCTAGATGTGCCTTAAAAGCATCTCCCGTTAGGGGTTCCAGGTATCTAATGATCAATGGTGAACCCTATGTAGATACCTAGGCGACGTTGAGGACCTATTTTGGTCCTCTGCGGTGGTGCGATGGGGACATAGACTGCACATCCAAATATACTCAGTGAGAAATATTTGGTGGAGATCCATATGCAAGTTGCATCGGAGAATAAGTTTGACTACCAGATGGTCGTAATCTTATTAGCGATGCAGCATGCAAGATTACATGCCCACATGCAGTCACAGTCAACTGGGATTGCATTAGCAATGGACGTGCGATCCATTGTAGTATCTTTATAAGAGATTCAGCTAACCCGTTCTGGGTGTGAACATGTGTTACATGATGTTCAACTTCAATACTAGTTGCTTGGCAGTAGTCTAGAAAGACTTGTGATGTAAATTTCCCAGCATTATACATACGTAATTTCTTAATCTGGTTGTCTGGGAAAAGTGCCCGCAACTTGATGATTTGTGCCAGTAGCTTTGCAAAGGCTATGTTGTGGGTGGACAATATGCACACATATGACCATTTGGAAGATGCGTCTATCAGTACCATAAAGTACCGAAACGGGCCATTTGAGGGGTGAATAGGTCCACAAATGTCTCCATGTATTCTTTCCAGGAAGCTGGGAGACTCTTGTTGGATCTGGATCCTAGCCTAAGGGGGGTGAATAGGCTTTTTAAAAATAATTCGTGCAACCCACGAATAAGCACACACAGTTATAGCAACAACAGGGTAAATAAAAAGCAGACACAGAGTACACAGCCGATTTACCCTGGTTCGGTCGTCCCAACGACCTACTCCAGCCCCCAAAGCAGAACTAGTATTGAATAGCGCAATAGGTACAAAACCACAAGTTAGAGCACGCTCAGAGCACCCTCTATGTCTCTACACTCGCCAGGCTCTCAGTACCCCACACACAGTGTTTCCTCTCACTATCAATCCTAGTAATGCTTTCTACCAGCTAGTCCCAAACTAGCTGGGTCCCACCTGTCAAGTCACAACTAGACAAGTCCCAAAATAGTCACAGAAAAATATGTAAAGTTTCCCCTACGAAGATCTATCACAATTGCTACACAAAATAATAGAGTATAGAGTTTAGGAAGCTTAGATTGTGTAGCAGCGATGTCTTCGTCAATAAGCACGGGTCAGATCAATCTGACAAGTAGTAGTCTCTGATGTCTCCCCCAATAGTTCGGCTCCCCTCTCGATGAAATTTGTGCCCTCCACCAACAGTTGAAACTTGTGGCACCTCACCAAAGAATTGCAATTTGAGGCACCTACTCAAGAGATTGAAACTTGTGAATGGCCCTCTGTATTTCAGCACGAATCGCCCTCAAGAATTTTTCGGCAGGGTAGGATTTTTGAGCACTTGACAATGTTAATTTCGGCCAGCAATAGCCCTTTCTCCTTGAATCATTCGGCAACCTGTGAACAGAGAAAAAAAACTTGTGTTGCCTTAAACAGGATTGTGCACACGTGAATGCAACAATGTTGAGCTCTTTGGAGATTTCTTTAAGCACACAATCATTCGGCCTTCCCCTTGTACTCTTGGCCAACTAAAAATGTATATGGCATGTAGCATCAAAAATTTGGCCAAGCACAACAAGAGAAACCATAGTAATTATCGGCTGATGTAATCAAACAAAAGTTTCTCAAATCTTAGGCCCTGCAAAGAAAACACCTTCAATTATTATAATAGTCAAAAGGAATTAAAAGTTCTTGCTTTTTTAAAAAAAAACAGTGTGCTTCCCCTCTCAGTCAAAAGTTGCGGCTGACTCTGAAAAATTTCGGCATCTTTGTTGATTGATGAAGTGTTTCGGCCGGCCTTTTTGTCCTCTTTGTGCGGCTATGGATGCATCAATAAAGATCAATTGATTAATTGAAACAAAAGAAAGTCTTACCTTTGGTCTCTCAACGCCTGCAAGTAGATTAATGCATGGACAACAAAAACAAGAGTTCTGCACACAAAAAGGAATGCACTTGATATTTTGGTGGCCGCCGTAAGCTCTTGATTGATTTCTCAGCACATAAACCTCTTTTGATTGACTCACTTATGAAGTTACATGGCTCACAGACATGCGGCTCAAGGAAAAAAATGCAGAGGCTTGCTTGGCTTTCAAAAGAAATTGTGAGGATTAGGAAATATCTCAGCATGGGTTAAAACAAGACAAGCCAATTTGAAAATGATATGCAAAGACAAATAATGAATGCCCGTGACTTGTAAATCCTTAAGAAAAAAAATGACTTGCGTCCGGAATTTTTTTTGATCCCCTTTTATGTTCTTGCCGCACTTCTCTCTTGGAAAAAAAATTGACCGAACTTAATTTGATTGCCGCACGCCTTTTCAACCCTAGAGGATGGGGTTTTATAGGGTGATGATGGGGTGATGCGGTTACGGGGAATCCTATTTTGAATAGGAGATTAGAGATTTGGTTCTATCAATTTGCACCTCAAATAGGAGACTTGATTTGATTAAAATTGGGATTTGATAGAAATTTAAATAGGATGAGATTGGAAAAGGAAAAGATATAGGATTTGATTAGATCTTATTTTGTGTTTGAATAGGAAATGGGTAGGCACAAATCCATCTAATTGATTTGATCGAATATCAAATCGATTTGAATCAATCCAATCTCCTAAGTCAATTTGACTTGGTCCACATCTCTTCACATGACTTGACTAAGACCACTTTGCTCTCCATTGACCAAGTCAAACTTCTTTGTGCACATACACTCCCTCTCTCCCAATATGCTATACGAATAGCAATTCCTCCAAATAGTGATCGCCAAGCCTGAAACACACTAAGCACACACATTAGATATAACGACACGTTTGTCATCATCAAACCAAGGTCCTAGATCGTTGCTCCCAACAATCTCCCCCTTTTGGTGATGACAAACCCATGAAAGATTTGAGCAATAAGTATGGGTGTGTGAAGTGTGTTGAAGGGTGTAATGCAATATGAAGTATGGATTAGTCATTCAAGCATTACAAAGCATCCCCCTTCTCTCAAGCTAACAAATAGTAGATATAAAAGCATGCTCCCCCTTCTCTTAAGCTCCCCCTTCAACAAATAATACCAACATACATCAAAGCTCAAAGCTGTCACAATCTTTTCTTTCTCCCCCTTTGTAATCACCAAAAGTGGATTAATGAAGTGCCAACAATATCCCATGCAAAAAAAAAATCATTATTAAATGTAGCGAGCAATGTGCATGAGTATTCCAAGTAATAGACAGTTCAAGTTCATAGAATTTCATAACAAGACGTCTCCACCTTTGTGTAAGTGAAATGATATAGACACTAAAGTGCAAGAGGAGATTCAATATCAGAAAATCAACCAAATCAATCCACATTTTCCAATTTTCATGAATATCACTAGGATTGATTTTTCCCACCTCATCAAAGATGAGTTCAAGTTACCGAATCCCAAAAACATGGCCTAAAAGGACTTTTAAATGTGGGATGGCTTTGCTTGACGAGTTATATACACCAACGCTAATGATTACCCATGTAGCACAAGTTGGATACTCGTGGGTTGTGTATTAGCCATGAAGTGTATCCATTTTTCATACGGAGCAAATATCGTTTTTTTTCTCAGTTTTTTTACTCAATTTTAATTCATGGCTAAACACTTCATATCCCTTAGAAAATTCAGAATTAATCATTCCTACATTCACTTTCCATTATTCTTCAAAAGAATCTCCAAAAGCACTAAAAAGTCAAACATCGTGAACGTGCAAATGTAGGTGTAGAAGTCAAGTTTGAAACTTATAGAGACATGTCATGGCTACTAAAAAGAATAACATCATGTTCATGTAGCTACAACAATAATGAATTGACTTCTACAAGGAATAGAATTGATCATTCATACAATATCACTCAAGAGATTCATAAGAGGATTCAATAAGCACAATTTTTTTTTGATTTTTGATTTTTCAATTTTTTTTTGTTTTTTTTTCAGAAATAAAAACATTAAAAATCATCCATGCAAGCACACAAAGCAAAATAAATCAAGCACACACAACAATCTATGAAGGTATGCAATGAAATTCAAAGAGGGATAGAAAATTATACCTTCTCGTCGCTTTTTGACGAAGGAGCTAAAAGAATGAAACATTGAATTTAACGCTCCTCGCCAAAACTCCATCACACCTACATGAAAGGTGTTAAGTGTGACCTTGGAATCCAACAAGGTCCACTAGTGTTAGCCAATATTGTTTTAGGAACCCACACTTGTTTAAACTTGATGTTTGTGTTCCTAAATTTACAATAATATGAAGTGTGGCCTACACTATCACAAGTAAAGCACTTTGTGTTTCAGAGTGTTTTCTCACTACAAAGCGTTGACCGTGGATAACCCGGTCAACGTGGTCAAGGGGCCCGTTTGGGTCCCTCGGGCGAGTCGAGTTGGTGTAGTTGAGGCTCAAGTCGGACCAGCCGGTGACGTAGAGCGCGTCGACTGGATTGAATCGGAGTCCTCGGCCGTTGGTAGGGCGAGGGGTAGCCTCGGCCCGGGTCGAGACATTCGGCCTCGGTCAGTTGCGCTCGGCCTCGGCGGTCGGACGACGAGGGGAAGCCTCAATCGTCCAGCTGGTTGCGTGGTCGGCGAGGGGCGGAGGGGAAGCCTCGGCCCGTTGATCTGATGCCCTCCTGCGTAGACGAGAACGCTCGTCAGGGGGCCGGGCCTTGGTTCCGGCCAAATCCCCTCCGATGCCTAAGTCAGACAGAGATCTGAAAGAGGAGGCCCGGCGGAGACGGTTCGACTCGTGAGGAGATCGGAACGGCGTCTCACGGCGCGAGCGGGGGAGGAAGGAAATGAAATGGGGGAACTAGGTCGTTGATGGAGTACCTTAGGTTCTAGATACTTGAGATGCGGTCCCCTGTCCTGTCGTCCTCCTAACCCCTTTATAGACCTCCGCCGTGATTGCCCCCGACCCACGTCGCTCGTCCGCCCCCAATCGTGCCCCCTCAATCCGTCCCCTGCCGCCGCTCCCTGCGCCACGCCAGCCTCCCCCCATAACTGCCATTAAGTGGTAGTGGGATCGAGGGAGCGGTTATCGCAGGAGTGGGTGAGTGACCCGCAAGTTACCGGGGCCGGGTCGGATCTACATTTGGGGGAGTCCCTGATAGGGCCTTATTGAGTGGGCCTGAGTGCTCAGATGGGCTCTTGTCCGGAGGTCGGGTTTTTGGGCTCGTGTCTTTCGGGCCTCGGCCAAATAGGCGTAACAATTGCCCCCATCGGTCGGGTCGATCGGCCTCGGCCGGTTCGGCTCGGCCGATGTGACTTCCGCCGACTTTGACAGGCTCGCCAATCGATGTCGACTCATTTATTAGTCGTCATCATGAGTTGGTCCGTTCGATATTTTTAAGGCGCGGGCTCCGAAGCGCCGTCGGTCCTCTGATGCTGCCACGTGTAGCTGCAAGCTTATCCCCACCGCTCGTGGGGTCGTCTTAAGTCGAGAAGCCGAGGGGTTCGTGAGCCGCCCTTGGTGGGGTCGACCGGCCTTGGCTTGCTCGGTTCGGCCGCTGCGCCTCCTGGGATTCCGAGTGGCGCTTTAATCGAGGCGTGGTCATAAATGTTGGTCATGATGAGGCGGATCGATTGGACTTCCCTTGGCGCCGATTTCGAAACGCCGCCGGTTCTTCGAGTCCTGCCACGCGTTATTGTCAGGCGCTTCGAATTCGTCCCTGCGTCCGATATATAAGATCCCCGGCTGCGTTGATCTCCTCTCCTTTCTTGCTCTTCCCATTGCTCTTGGCTTTCTACAACTCGGAGTCTCCCATCGCCTTCGCTTCTTCGCCTCCTTCAAACTAGTTAAAAGGTAATTTCTTTCTCGCTCTCGTCTTATGGCTGCTCTTAGGATAGGCGGTTCTGGCCGAGGGGCGAGGGATTCTCCAGAGTCCAGGCGGGACAGGGCCCGGCTAGTGGGATCGGGTTCCTCTTCCGGGAGTTGTCCCCTCCAAGATAAGGGGAAGGGGAAGTTATTCCCAGACTACGCCTGTGATGACGTGGCGTCGGCTGCCGTGCATCTTAACGTGCCCCCGGCTATCCTCCGTACGCCGTCGAGGACCATTCCTTCGGCGGTCACGGAGATCCGGGAAAGGTATCTCTGCTTCCCGTACGATGTCCGAGTTCCATTCGTCGACGAGCGGATTTGCCTTCCGAGGAGCAATGAAGTCGGCGTCTACGTCGAAATGTTTCGCCTGGGTCTTCGTTTCCCGCTCAATCCCTTCCTTGTCCAGGTCATGGAGTATCTCATGGTGCCCCTTTGCCAGTTCACCCCTTGCTCGATCGCGGTACTGACGGGATTCGTAACGCTTTGCTGCACCCGCGGTCTGGAGCCGTCTCTCCCCCTTCTCTTCCACTTTTACCAGGTCCAGACGGTCGGGCCGGGGTCATGGCTGCAACTCCGAGCCCGTTCGAGGAGGGAATGTCTGATCGGGCTACCCCGCTGGTCGGGGGATTGGAGCTCGGATTATGTCTTTGTGGTCTTCTTGGGTGATGCCCAGATTCTGACAAGCTGGGGCGCATCTGTCCAGCCTCGCCTGCCGCTAGCCCTTTCTGACGTTGATCAGGCAGCCGCCGCGCTGCTGTCGGATCTTCCTTTGGAATCGAAATCCATCTGGTCTTTGTTGGACGACCTACTCCTGAAGGTCGTCTTGTGGTCTCCGGGTAGGTCGCTTTTTCTTCCTCGAATCGCCCTATGACTCATCCTGATTTCGGTCTCCTTTGCAGGGATGGCAGGCCGCGAGTTCGTCCGTGACGTCGATGAGCTGATCCGTCGTGGAGCCGCCCGGAGCCGAGGTAGTATCTCTGGAAGGGCGCCTCGGAGGACCGTTGAGGAGGAAGTGCGCTGAGCCGAGCCCTCCGTGGGTAAGGTGGTGGTCGCGCCTCCCGCCTCTTCTTCTGGCGATCCCCTTCCCGGGGGGTCACAAGGGCCGAACCCGCCCCGTCAGCCCAAGAAGCAGGGGGTAATGACGGGTCCGGTGCTGTTCCTTCTGCCCCTGGCGTGCCCCCTCGGGTTCCCGAGGGTGGGGAGGGTGCGAGGCGGAAGCGCTCCCCTCCGGCGCCTTCGGAGCCCCACGGTGGGAAGAAGAGGAAGGATGACGCGGATCCCTCCAGTCCGGCGGGTTCCGCGCTTCCTGCGGCGACCACCGGGGACCCTTCGGTAGCCGTGTCGACCACCCCCCTTGCAGCGTCCTCGCCCTTATCACCGGGGATCGGGGCCTTGTTGGCGAGCAATATGGCTTCCCTTGTCGTCCCTGGGAGTTCAATGTTTGTTGACCGGGACTTGGCCCAGCAGGTTGCCGAGGTCTCCGTCCCTCCCCGGGACCGCAGCCTCCTCAAGAAGATCCCTGTCGACAAGATGTCGGATTCCTTGGTCTGGATCCTTCAATAGGTTCGGTTATCTCACTATCCTCTCCTTCCCTTTATCCTCTTCTTAGCCCATGTCTCGTCTTTCCAAGGTTCGGCGCTTGCTGTGGAATTGCAGTGTCGAGTCATCCGCCTGAGGGAGCTGGAGGAGTCCTCCATAAGGGCCCAGGAGTGAGCCGGGGCGGCGGAGGTGGCTATGATAGAGGCCCAGATGGAGTCTCGGTGTCTCAAGCTCCGCGTGGCCGAGTTGGAGGGACGAGTGGGTGACCTCCAGGTAAAGCTGGAGGACGCCCATCAGTCGGCTGACGAAGCGGCGGAGTCGTTCCGCCGGGAGAGGGATGAGCTTCAGAGGGAACTGTCGGACCGGCGTCAGGTGACGCGGCTTGCAGAGGAGGTGGAGAAGGGCGTCGTCGAGACCCTAGGGAAGAGGATCTTCGAGGTTCTCAGGGAGGCCTTCGGTGCGTATGAAGACCTCATCGCCCCCCGGATCGTCGAAGTCGCCAAGTCTTCCTTCCGGGAGTGTGCGGAGCGTGTTCGGCAAGCCCCTCCGCCGGTCGATCCCCCTCGCTCCGAGCAGGGCGAAGTGCCCGAGGATGTGTCCTCCCGAGCCCGGGCTCCCTAAGCCGTCTCTCCTGGCCTTATCCTCAAATTCTTAAGCATCCGCTTCGCTTTGGGCCAGTCTACTTGAAATGGGCCCCGCCATCTCCTTTGGCTTCGCTATCGGCTCTGGGGCCAATAATTACTGGTTGCATGGCTGCTAACTTGGGCTATCTACTTTGGGTCTTTTGTCAGCCAATTTTGTTCTGTCGGTGTCGTCCTAGCTTCTGTAGGTGATGAACTCTGTCATTCGTCGTGAGTGGATTATTTGTAGAGTGTTTCCTTCGCCTTGATTCCCTGTAAACAAGACACGTTTTTGTACCCTGGTTAACTATTATAAACGAAATTGACTTACTCGGACTTCTCGTGTATTTTGCATTGCTGCCTCGTTCTTGGCCTAGGATTGGATGACGTTCGCGTCGGCTGGGGTAATTGCCCCCAGACTCATGGGCGCAGGAGTCGGTCGGCGAAGGCAAAACTCCTCGGCTTAGGTCCGGTCGGCGTCCGTGCCTGCTGGGGGAACTGCCCCAGACTTATGAGCGCATGAGTCGGTCTGCGAGGGCAAAGTCCCTCGACTTAGAACCGGTCGGCGTTCGCGCTGGCTGGGGGAATTACCCCCAGACTTATGAGCGCAGGAGTCGGTCGGCGAGGGCGAAGCTCCTCGGCTTAGGACCGGTCGGCATCCGTGCCTGCTGGGGGAACTGCCCCCAGACTTATGAGCGCAGGAGTCGATCGGCGAGGGCAAAGCTCCTCGGCTTAGGACCGGTTGGCGTCCGTGCCTGCTGGGGGAACTGCCCCCAGACTTACGAGCGCAGGAGTCGGTTTGCGAGGGCAAAGTCCCTCGACTTAGAACCGGTCGGCGTTCGCGCTGGCTGGGGGAATTGCCCCCAGACTTGTGAGTGCAGGAGTCGGTCGGCAAGGGCGAAGCTCCTCGGCTTAGGACCGGTCGGCGTCCGTGCCTGCTGGGGGAACTGCCCCCAGACTTATGAGCGCAGGAGTCGGTCGGCGAGGGCAAAGCTCCTCGGCTTAGGACCGGTTGGCGTCCGCGCTGGCTGGGAGAATTGTCCCCAGGCTTCCAAGCGCAGGAGTCGGTCGGCGAGGGCAGTGTCCCCCTTCCTCCTCCAGTGAGGCAGCGGCCTTCATTCTTTTGCACTATTAGTGAAATGTCAATTCCGTCGAGGATTTAAGAAAAGACAAAAAGGGAATGCAATTGTACTCTTAAGAGCCCTGTCGGACTGGTACATTTGGAGGAAAGGAAATAGGGAATAAAGCTAGACAGAGGGATGTAAACCTAGATAATCCCCTCGGGCCAGGCTACGACTGGGGGAGAGAGCTCGCCCGCTCACTCTACGATGCGAAGGGGTCCTTGGACGGCGTTGATCTTCTTCCCCTTGTCCGACTGCATGGAGGTCCCTTCCCCATGGGCCGGCTCGTCGGCTAAGTTCCTGGCATGCCCCCGACTCATCAGCTTCTCAATGTCCTTCTTCAAGTGCCAGCAGTCTTCAGTGTCGTGGCCGTCATCCTTGTGGTACTTGCAGTACTTCTCCTTCTTCCCACCTCTTTTTGCCCTCGGTGGGGGTGATCGGTGCGTTCTTCCTTCTGCACTTGGGCGAGGACGGCGTCTGGGGTGACGTCTCTCACACCTTCTCCTCGCTGCCTGTTTCTCGGCCTCTTCTCGGTCCGGTATCCTTCGGGACTGCCTCGTCCGTTGTCGCCGCGCTTGGACCCTCGAGTGGCTTTTCCTGCATCCACGGCCAAGGCCTCCTCGGTCAACATGAAGCGCTCGGCCCTTGCCATGATCCCGGGGAGGTCCTTCGGGGGATCGTTGTGCAGGGACTTCTTGAGGCCTCTGTGGCGAAGCCCTTTCTTAAGGGCCGTTTGGACCACCAGGTTGGGAGGGCTGTTCACGTTTAGCCTCTCCGCATTGAAGCGGCGCATGAACCGCCGGAGCGGCTCGGCCGGGCCTTGCACTATGTTGAACAGATGTTCAGCATCAGGCTTGATCTGCCTCCCTGCCATGAACTGCTTGCAAAACAACTGGGTGAGTTCCTCAAAGCTGTCGATGGAGCGGCTAGGCAGGCTGCGGTACCAGGTCCTCGCCGCTCCCCTGAGAGTAGAATAGAAGCCTCGGCAGAGCAGGTCATCGTCAGCTCCTTGGAAGGACATGTCCCCCTCGTAGTCCATTACGTGGTGTCCCGGGTCCCCTATCCCGTCGTACTTCCCCAGCGCCGGGATCCTGAATCGAGATGGGACCCGTGCGTCGGTTATTCTCCGTGATAGGGGGCACCGGTCCCCGTGGATGCCTCCGAGGATTCGATAGTCGCCTGCCTCTGGCTCGTTCGGTGGCGGAGGGTGCACAGGCGCCGGCGGGGCTGGCTCCGCGGCCCTCGCCACGCTGGGGGTCGGGCTGACCCGGCGCTCCCGGCTCCTCCGGCGGGAGCTCCTGCTCTGTCGTGATCGGTCTCTCAAGTGGTGTCGTTCGCTTCTCCTGCGGTGGGAAGACCGTGACCGACGAGATGATGTAGTCATCGACTTGCCCTCCGTCCCTTCGGTTTCTCTTCGGCTCCTTTCACGATAAGGGGAGGAGGCGCGTGATCTCGCCTGACGGGAGTCGGACAGCGTGAACCGACGATCCACGTTCGGCTTTTTGGTCCCGTGGTCGTCGACCACGGCGGACCGCAAGAGCGGGGGACCCCCCGCCCATTGATGGCCATCGCCCAACGTGCCTCCGTTGGATGGTGCAGGGCCGACGAGCTGCTGTACCGTCGCGACCAACGTCTGGAGGCTCGCGTTGGTCTCCTGAGCCAGGGCACGGAGCTGTCCCTGTGTGGCCAGTCCTGAGCCGCCGGTTTCTTCGGCTGAGGGGTCGGGGTGATCGCCGACGGGTGTGTCTTCGAGGTTGCCGTTGGATGCGCCGTTCACCTCCTCTGGGATGGGGGGCATGCGCTTCCTTCCATTGCTGGCTCGTGCCATTGTTGGTGTGGTTTGCTTCTTCGTGGGACGGTTTTCGGTTCCCACAGACGGCGCCAGATGTTTCAGAGTGTTTTCTCACTACAAAGCGTTGACCGTGGATAACCCGGTCAATGTGGTCAAGGGGCCCGTTTGGGTCCCTCGGGCGAGTCGAGTTGGTGCAGTTGAGGCTCGAGTCGGACCAGCCGGTGACGTAGAGCACGTCGACTGGATTGAATCGGAGTCCTCGGCCGTTGGTAGGGCGAGGGGTAGCCTCGGCCCGGGTCGAGACGTTCGGCCTCGGTCGGTTGCGCTCGGCCTCGGCGGTCGGACGACGAGGGGAAGCCTCAATCGTCCAGCTGGTTGCGTGGTCGGCGAGGGGCGGAGGGGAAGCCTCGGCCCGTTGATCTGATGCCCTCCTGCGTAGACGAGAACGCTCGTCAGGGGGCCGGACCTTGGTTCCGGCCAAATCCCCTCCGATGCCTAAGTCAGACAGAGATCTAAAAGAGGAGGCCCGGTGGAGACGGTTCGACTCGTGAGGAGATCGGAACGGCGTCTCACGGCGCGAGCGGGGGAGGAAGGAAATGAAATGGGGGAACTAGGTCGTTGATGGAGTACCTTAGGTTCTAGATACCTGAGATGCGGTCCCCTGTCCTGTCGTCCTCCTAACCCCTTTATAGACCTCCGCCGTGATTGCCCCCGACCCACGTCGCTCGTCCGCCCCCAATCGTGCCCCCTCAATCTGCCCCCTGCCGCCGCTCCCTGCGCCACGTCAGCCTCCCCCCATAACTGCCATTAAGTGGTAGTGGGATCGAGGGAGCGGTTATCGCAGGAGTGGGTGAGTGACCCGCAAGTTACCGGGGCCGGGTCGGATCTACATTTGGGGGAGTCCCTGATAGGGCCTTATCGAGTGGGCCTGAGTGCTCAGATGGGCTCTTGTCCGGAGGTCGGGTTTTTGGGCTCGTGTCTTTCGGGCCTCGGCCAAATAGGCGTAACACTTTGCATATAAGTTCTTAGCAATAGAAGGTGCATTGTGGAATTTCTTGAATTTTGGCTTTTCGGCATTTTTCAAACCAAATCCAAGTCCTCTTCTATTATTGCCATATAATTGATTCTCTAAAATATTATCCAACGATTGTTTTCCCATAGAGAATTTCTTAATGGCCAATTCAAGATTAGAGACTTTGGATTTCAACAATTTATTTTCTTCCACAAGCAATGTGCATTTACTTATAAAAGCTCTCTTGTTTTCCTCTTCCTTCTTTTCAAATTCAACCATTTTTCTTTTAAAATCATTATCCAACATGCAGAATTTATCATTAAGCTCTCTAATAACATAGTTTTTTTAAGTTTCGAGCTTAATCAAATCAAGTTTAAGCATGCTAATATTATTCATCAAGGAAGGGCAAGAGAGACAAGGTGCTTCATCATTAAAATTGGATTTTTCCCTTTTCAAAGTATCAATAGTAGAGTCACGAGCAACAATATCAATTTTGAGTTTTTCAATCTCTTTAGACATTTCATATTCAGATTGTTGCATTTCAAAGTTTTCATTTTGGTAGTCATCTATAGTGGATTCAAGCTCTACTATTTTATCTTGCATTTCTTTACAAAGAGTAAGGAGTTCAGTTTTACTACCAGAAATTACCTCATCGTGTATTCCCATCAATGACATGCATGAATGGGCTTCGTGTTCCTTCTCCTCGCTCTCAGCTTCGCTATCCATGTCCCAAGTAAGCACCTTGGATTTTCCCTTTTCTTTATCTACCTGAGCTGTCTCATATGGGCAATCCCTCATTCAATGTCCTCTTTTCTTGCATTTAAAACAAGCCATTCTATTAGTAGTATTCTGATCATAATTTTGCTTAGAAGACTGAAAAAAGTTAGAGCGATTAAACCTGGGTGCCATTTCTGCTCTTCCTTGCTTGGTCTGGACAAACTTTCTGAAATTTCTGACCATTAGCGCTATGTCATCATCATCTTCTTCACTTTCGTCAGCTTTCAGAGCAAGTGGCTTGGTAGCTTTTTCTTTTTCCTCAGGTTTCTCCCTTTTATCCATGTTTTGCAATTCAAGCTCGTGGGACATTAAATTACCTATCAAGTCCTCCACCCTCATCTGCGATAGATCCTTTGCTTCTTGGATGGCAGTGACTTTAGGCCTGAAAGAGCTTGGCAGTGCTCTTAATATCTTTCTCACCTGCTCAAGGCTAGAATATGGCTTACCGAGCGAACTAGACTTGTAGACAATGTTGGTGAACCTCGCAAACATTTCTGATATCGTCTCTGATGGTAGCATGCGAAATCCCTCGTATTCCGTGCTCAGAAGTGCAAGTCTAGACTCCTTCACCTGTGACGTTCCCTCGCGTGTCACCTCCAAAGTATGCCATATTTCCTGCGCAGTTAGACAATGTGAGATACGATTGAATTCAGATTTATCTAATGCACAAATAAGAGCATTCATGGCTTTAGCATTAAGAGAATAAAGCTTCCAATCATTATCATCCCACTTATCATCAGGTTTAGACATTTCAGTATTTTCAATTTTAATAACAGGTGATTTATAACCTTTTTCAACAATTTGCCAAGCTTTATAATCAATAGAAATCAAGTAGATTCTCATACGATTTTTCCAATAAGCATAGTCTACTCCATTAAATCTAGGTGGTCGGGAAATAGACTGACCCTCAACAAAAGCACTATCAATGTGGTCCATGGTCAAACTAGGCTAGATCCTAAAACCCGCTCTGATACCACTTGTTGGATCTGGATCCTAGCCTAGAGGGGGGGTGAATAGGCTTTTTAAAAATAATTCGTGCAACCCACGAATAAGCACACGCAGTTATAGCAACAACATGGTAAATAAAAAGCAGATACAGAGTACACAGCCGATTTACCCTGGTTCGGTCGTCCCAACGACCTACTCCAGCCCCCAAAGCAGAACTAGTATTGAATAGCGCAATAGGTACAAAACCACAAGTTAGAGCACGCTCAGAGCACCCTCTACGTCTCTACACTCGCCAGGCTCTCAGTACCCCACACACAGTGTTTCCTCTCACTATCAATCCTAGTAATGCTTTCTACCAGCTAGTCCCAAACTAGCTGGGTCCCACTTGTCTAGTCCCAACTAGACAAGTCCCAAAATAGTCACAGAAAAATATGTAAAGTTTTCCCTACGAAGATCTATCACAATTGCTACACAAAATAATAGAGTATAGAGTTTAGGAGCTCAGATTGTGTAGCAGCGATGTCTTCGTCAATAAGCACGGGTCAGATCAATCTGACAAGTAGTAGTCTCTGATGTCTCCCCCAATAGTTCGGCTCCCCTCTCGATGAAATTTGTGCCCTCCACCAACAGTTGAAACTTGTGGCACCTCACCAAAGAATTGCAATTTGAGGCACATACTCAAGAGATTGAAACTTGTGAATGGCCCTCTGTATTTCAGCACGAATCGCCCTCAAGAATTTTTTGGCAGGCTATGATTTTTGAGAACTTGACAATGTTAATTTCGGCCAGCAATAGCCCTTTCTCCTTGAATCATTCGGCAACCTGTGAACAGAGAAAAAAAAACTTGTGTTGCCTTAAACAGGATTGTGCACACGTGAATGCAACAATGTTGAGCTCTTTGGAGATTTCTTTAAGCACACAATCATTCGGCCTTCCCCTTGTACTCTTGGCCAACTAAAAATGTATATGGCATGTAGCATCAAAAATTTGGCCAAGCACAACAAGAGAAACCATAGTAATTATCGGCTGATGTAATCAAACAAAAGTTTCTCAAATCTTAGGCCCTGCAAAGAAAACACCTTCAATTATTATAATAGTCAAAAGGAATTAAAAGTTCTTGCTTTTTTTAAAAAAAACAGTGTGCTTCCCCTCTCAGTCAAAAGTTGCGGCTGACTCTGAAAAATTTCGGCATCTTTGTTGATTGATGAAGTGTTTCGGCCGGCCCTTTTGTCCTCTTTGTGCGGCTATGGCTGCATCAATAAAGATCAATTGATTAATTGAAACAAAAGAAAGTCTTACCTTTGGTCTCTCAACGCCTGCAAGTAGATTAATGCATGGACAACAAAAACAAGAGTTCTGCACACAAAAAGGAATGCACTTGATATTTTGGTGGCCGCCGTAAGCTCTTGATTGATTTCTCAGCACACGAAACCTCTTTTGATTGACTCACTTATGAAGTTACATGGCTCACAGAACATGCAGCTCAAGGAAAAAAATGCAGAGGCTTGCTTGGCTTTCAAAAGAAATTGTGAGGATTAGGAAATATCTCAGCATGGGTTAAAACAAGACAAGCCAATTTGAAAATGATATGCAAAGACAAATAATGAATGCACGTGACTTGTAAATCCTTAAGAAAAAAAATGACTTGCGTCCGGAATTTTTTTTTGATCCCCTTTTATGTTCTTGCCGCACTTCTCTCTTGGAAAAAAAAATTGGCCGAACTTAATTTGATTGCCGCACGCCTTTTCAACCCTAGAGGATGGGTTTTTATAGGGTGATGATGGGGTGATGCGGTTACGGGGAATCCTATTTTGAATAGGAGATTAGAGATTTGGTTCTATCAATTTGCACCTCAAATAGGAGATTTGATTTGATCAAAATTGGGATTTGATAGAAATTTAAATAGGATGAGATTGGAAAAGGAAAAGATATAGGATTTGATTAGATCTTATTTTGTGTTTGAATAGAAAATGGGTAGGCACAAATCCATCTAATTGATTTGATCGAATATCAAATCGATTTGAATCAATCCAATCTCCTAAGTCAATTTAACTTGGTCCACATCTCTTCACATGACTTGACTAAGACCACTTTGCTCTCCATTGACCAAGTCAAACTTCTTTGTGCACAGACACTCCCTCTCTCCCAATATGCTATACGAATAGCAATTCCTCCAAATAGTGATCGCCAAGCCTGAAACACACTAAGCACACACAGTAGATATAACGACACGTTTGTCATCATCAAACCAAGATCCTAGATCGTTGCTCCCAACAACTCTGAGTTCACTTTAAGTGGAGATGGTCTCGTAATCAATTTACATTTGTAACAAGGGAGGACAAGGAAAATCACCCTTTTGAAGTAACTTCGGGTTCTTCAAATTAATTCCACAAGACTGGGATATGATGCGGTGCATCATTGCCGATCCGGGGTGTCCGAGTCTAGTATGCCAGAGTTGGAATTCTGGTTGATTTTTGCACTTCTGCTCCTCAATTATATTAGCTTCTATTGCTCGAATTGTTGTATGGTAGAGACCCGACGAGTCCCTCGAAATGCTCAACGATGGTTTTAGCACCGTTTTTAAGAGTCGTTACATACAAGTATTCTTTGTCATGTTTGTCCACCATTTCTAGGTGGTAGCTGTTTAAACGGATGTCTTTGAAACTTAGTAAGTTTCTGTGTGAGCTTGGAGAGAAAAGATCATCTTTTATTAAGATTTGTGTTTTATTGGGGAGCAAAATGTTTGCTTCCCCTGATCCTTCTATTATACTTGATGGACCGAAAATAGTATTTACGGTGCCATCGTATTGGTTGATGCTTTGAAAAAAGCAAATATCTTGAATGATCGTGTGCGTAGAAGCACTGTCCACTAGGCATTTATTATCCATCTATAGCAAGAAAGAAAAGTATAGCAATATAAGGCACAAAATAAGCAAATTTTATTTAAAGTCTGAAAATAAACTAACATGCTGAAGAGAAACAAACATTTAGAAAGGAATTTTTTTCCAACTAAAATAAATTATAGAAATAGATAAGGCATCAGTCTAGCAGGTCATCGGTCAAGAAGTCCTCGGCGATGTACCGAATTGGAGCCAGGTCTTCGTTTTCCACCAGCTTTGTTTCAGCATGCTTCTGCCTAGCTTGGTACAAATCATGGAGGTGGCGTAGAGTACGACAGTTTCTGGACCAGTGTCCAGTCATGCCACATCTATGGCATTTGTCTTCCCATTCTTTCTTGGGGGAAGATGTCTGGTCGTTGTCTTTCCTCTTCCACATATTTTTCCTATTCCCCTCATTTTTGGTTTTTGGAGGGGGTCATCTAGCCTGCTTCTTCAATGCCTTTCCCTTCTGGGGGGTTGCCTTTGAATTTATTCTTCTTCTTCTGGGATGAGATATTGTGCGCTTCAGGCGCAGGTGCAGTGCCAGCATGGTGCAAGTTATGTGTGGCCAGCAAGAGGTCTCTGTTCTGTTCTGCCATCAGAAGGCATGAGAGAAGTTCCGAGTATTTCGTGAATTTTCGTTCACGATATTATTGCATGAGAATAACATCCTTCTCGTGGAAAGATGTAAAAGTTTTCTACAACATGCGTTCCTCCGTCACTTTTTCACCACACAACTTCAGGCGTGAGGTGATACTAAATAATGCCGAGTTGTACTCGGCAATGGACTTCAAGTCCTGTAGACAGAGGTTCTCCCATTCATATCGCGCTTGAGGAAGGATAACACCTTTTTGATGTTTGTATCGATCCTCGAGTGCATACATAACTCGTATGAGTCTTCCACTGCGAGGTACTCGGCCTTCAGGGTCCGATCGATATGGTGTCTGATATAGATAATGGCTTTCGCCTTATCTATATTAGAAACCGTATCGCCAACAGTAATGACATGACTCAAGCACTGTGAGCGCAGATAGAATTTGATATCCAACTGCCAGCTCAAGTAATTCTTGCATGTAGCTTCCAATACGTCGAAGTCAACGGTTGCTATCTTTGCCATTTATCTAAGCATGTTATACAAGCAATAATTAAATATTTGAAAAGAAATAAATAAGCATGTAATTCAGACACAGATATTCGTTGTGTGGATCGGCTAATCACCATTTTTAAAATACAAAATACAGTCCATATACAGTCCCATTAAAAAGAAATACAACACGGGAACCCACATGGGGCCCCTATTCTTCTGGAAGTAAATCTTCATCACCAAGGGACGTTGCGCCAGACTTGGAATTTATACAATTTAATCCTCGATACAATTTCTCTCAAAAGAAAAAATGCGAGAAAAATAAATGGTGACAAATAGCCGATCCAAAACCACAACAAAATATTACCATTCGTTGTAGAAACATCAACAATGCAACAGGCATTTATTTATTCATCACATGCATGTAGTATGTTTAAGCGCAAATTCATGCTGCGGGCAATGAAAATATGCAACATCACGTGCATTTTTAATGGAATAAAATATTTTTGTTTAATAATTAATTGGACCATGTGGAAATGTCATTACCCGTTAGGTTAGTTGACTAACGACAAAGCGGTCTCAGGATCCTCATAATTATTAAACGTGAAAAATAACAATATAATCCAATATGAAGAATGCAATTGGTGATGAAATAACATAGAATCGACCTGAAATTAATTTTTAAAAATGGATCAATAATTTTTAGAAGCCCTT
Organism: Scilla litardierei; assembly: GCA_030789695.1. Lineage (NCBI taxonomy): Eukaryota > Viridiplantae > Streptophyta > Magnoliopsida > Asparagales > Asparagaceae > Scilla > Scilla litardierei. Next base: position 99,509,498 of record CM061131.1, read on the forward strand.
TGTTTTTTTAAAAAATGTGGAAAACCTCTAATTAGGGTGTTGTTGCGACGGCCTCAAACGGGGGCGCCGCGGCGGCCGAGGCGGTGGCGCACGCGGGGCGACTGCAGGTTGCGACGGCGCAGTGCAGGGGGCGGCTGCAGGCCGGGCGATGCGTGCAGGGTGACTTCAGGTTGCAGTGGGCACGTGCGGGCAGCGACAAGCCGCCCATCGAATTGAGCAAGGGGGCGTATGTGGCGAGGCGCGCTTGGGCGAGGCGCGGGGGCGACAACCGGACGCCCGGACACCCGGCGAGACGCGCACGGGCGGCGCACACGGCAAGGTGCGCACAGGCAGCGTGCGTGTGGGTAGCGACTGGCCGCCCGGCAGGGCATGCGGGCGGTGCGAGCGGTGCAAGCGGCGAGGCGCATACGGCTGGTCGCACGCACGGGGAGGGGGCGCCAATCTCTCTAGATCCATAGATTTCGGAGGAAGAACCATATTTTTATTGTAAAAATAAAATTTTTAATCTTTGAATCAACGTTTTTACTGTAAAAATTTGAATTTTAACGTTAAAACGTCGAATTTTCATCCAAAAATGATTAAAAACTGTTTTAATAGAGATCTATGTTTAAAAATATGATTTTTCATACAGATCTAAATAGAAAAGTAAATCTAATAGAAAAACAACACAGATCACTCATCATGCACATGAAAACTTAGATATATGGAATATAGGTGATTTCATCTAGATCCTACCCACCGGATCTAGCGAAGTTTGGAGAAGAAAGTCCAATCCGCGTCCTCGCGATTCGTCCGTCGGCAGAGGTTCGGCTCAGTTGACGAGTGTGCTGATAACGTGTTATGAAGGTGACGGTTACTGAACCCGTAGCCCTGTATTTATAGGAAAACGATTACATAATGGGTGGATACGCTAAACATAAGTGGGCTCCATATGGGCCTACAAAAAAATAATATTTGTAGGCTCCATATATTATTATGGAACCTACAAAAAATAATATTATTTATGTTATTTGTAGGCTCCATATGGGCCTACAAAAGCACATTCATGACAGCTTTTACTTTTTATTCTATGCTGACGAATAAAATAATATTATTTATGTTTATGTTTAGTGCATGCACAAAAGTATCGAAAATACCCCTTAAGGCAAAACATCATAAAATCATGGAAAAATCAATGAAAAAATCAAATTAAATCCCAAAACCACTTATAACATATACGAATCGAATAACTGATGCCTTAGAATCGTTTTACTCTATGCACAGAATCACAAAGAGGAATCCACAAAAGAAAGAAATTATCAAATCAAAGTGGTTGTACGCGCGAGTAAAACGGTGAGTGCGCGAAGCCACTATCCCGACTTGTAATTTTTCCACTAAAGAAAGAGATTAATACATCGAAGTGGTTGTGTGCGCGAGTAAAACGGTGAGTGTGTGAAGTCACTGCCTTTGGTCCACAGAGCATGTTAATTAAAGGGATTAATTAATAATTCTCTTTTCATTTGGTCCACAGAGCAATCAAAGTGGTTGTGCGCGCGAGTAAAGCGGTGAGTGTGCGAAGCCACTGCCTTTGATCCAAAGAGCATGTTAATCTCGAAGTGGTTGTGCGCGCGAGTAAAATCGAAGTGGCTGTGTGCACGAGTAAAAATGAAGTGGTCTGTGGACTGTGTGCACGAATTAGTCTCTTTAATTAATCCCTTTGGTGCACAGAGTTATTGTCTGTGCAAATTAATCTCTTTAATTAATCCCTTTGGTCCACAGAGCCACTACCTCTGAGCGAATTAATCTCTTTAATAAATCCTTTTCGTTAATTGAAGTGGCGGTGCGCGCGAATAATTTTGCTTTCTTCATTTGGTCCACAGAGCAATGGAAGTGGTTATGCGCGTGAGTAAAATAGAAATGGTCGCGATTTTCAAAAAATAACCCTGCCATTTTCATAAGCTGTGCATGAGTAACTCCGAAAAGAGTAATTTTGCCCACAACCACCATTTTTACTCTGCGCACACAACATGCAAAAGTTTTGCATGTTATGCGCGCTGAGTAATGTTGCAAACAGCCTACATTTTTACTTAGCGCGCACAACAGTCAAAAGTTTTACTTGTTGTACACGCTGAGTAAAAATGTTGGCTTTCATCAAAATTACTCAGCGTGCATGACAGGTAAAACTTTTTCCTGTTGTGTGCGCGCTGAGTAAAAATGTTGGATGTGGGCAAAATTACTCAACGTGTAAAATATGCAAATATTTTTCCTGTTGTGCACTTTTAGAACATGAATAGTTGTGTGTGGTGAGTAATTTTTGATCTCTGCTTCATTTTTTACTCATCGTGCACAATTGTTCAATGAAAGCAGGGGTATTTCTGGGGTTTTCAAAAAGCCATTTTAGTTACTATACATTTCAAAAAGCGGTCGTTCACAGAGCAATTCGGTATGTGCGCGTAGCAACTCCCAATTTTTGTCATTTCTTTAAAATACCTTTTAAAACCAACTAATGTTGAAAATAACTAAAATAATCAATGAATTCTGTCTTCAGCTTTGTCGTGTCAGCGTAAACAATGACAAAGCTTACATGGTAGCCAATCCCAACCAAATTACTGCATTCTAATTTGATTATGGTTGGCAACCTGGCAATAAAAAGCCATCAATCGACAACCTTAATTGCCGCCACAGGCTAGCTAAAGGGCTGCCATCTCTAGCCGGTCAGAGCGCTGACACTGGCTACCATTTCTGACCAGCCAGAGGCTACTATCTTTGGTTGGCCAAAGGCCAGAGGCAAGCTTCTAGCCGGTGGCTGCTGAACCCTCATGTGTTCGCTTGTCTTTGTCTGAGGTATTCGTAACTCTTTACGACTACTTCCTCTCACTCACTCGCAACTCTTTGCGATGCGTTTAAGTCTTCTCCAATGATCATAACCCTTGTGATCTATATGCTCTCTAATGATTGCAACTCTTGCGATCGATCCCTCTTATATCTTATATATGTAAAGTTTAGTCCTTCGCTTCTCTTGATGAGCCATCATATGTGTGAGACTTTAATGGTCTAATTCCTAATTCAGTAGTGACATGATCTTATTGTGTCTCAAATTGGTAGCGGCATAGTTGCGCATGCCAACCCCCATCTTGGAATTGTCATTATCTGGGTGGTAAGGATTGGAATCTCTCCAACCAAATTAGGGACTGGCATCAACAATTATTGTGTAGCCTAGTCCCTTCAACATGACTATGTCGTTAAGGTGTCTAAGGTGTGGATTTTGTCAACCCCTACAACACCTTAAAGGCTTGAGTCATATGCGACCCCATAGTTATTTGTTGGATGACACTTGTTAACTCTTAACAAGTTCATCCCTTAACCTGCTATGAATTTACCATGTATTTATTGACTCCCTGTGACATTAACCTCCCATACTGGTGTAGACTAATCCCGTCTAGATGGCCACTCCCTTTGCATGCTTCGAACTATTCCCAGAAAGTACCTACGTATCGGGCGCAATGACGATGTTCAGTAAAACCCTAAGTTTAGCTTCCAACGTGCACGGTCCTTTAGCACATCTCTGGTCATAAATACTACACTGTACCTACTATCACCTGAGAACTTATGTTGACTGTTAGAGTTTGTATATCATACAAAAGCTTCTCGGCAATGTTGAGTATTGACTTCTCCCTATCCGATTTTGATGATGAGCAAACATAAATACTTGTGGCTAATCCCCCTCCATGTAGTTAATCCATTGCCATATCTAATTGACTCGAGTACGTGCACAATCCGAATAGGATGCACACGCTCTCCTCTCAAGTGTATGAGTGTCAATTGTACTATAAACATGGTGAGTACGGGGTCGAATCCACAGGGACAAGTCGTTTCACAATCACAAGCTCAATTGGCTAAGGAAAGCTAAAGGCGTTGATACAACCAACTAAACTAACAAGTATGTAGTGAGAGAAAGTGGGTGGTGACAATGTCAAGCTAAGCCCAAAGTAGGTAGGGTGGAGACCAAAGAGGGAAGCTAGTCAAGCTGGAGAGTGTGCGGAATATGATGTCATTAGGGTTGTGAGTTGATGAGAAATAGGTTCATTCTAAATGAATCAACCCTCACATCCATTTCAAGGTATGCAAGGGTTGTGCACATAAGTAATGCCCTTAAGGCACACCGCCGTTCTACGACCCCACCAAGAGTAGCTCACGATTCATTGATGTGTTGATTAATGGGCGGAAATTCCTAACGTAAGTGCGTGAATCAATCTTTGCATCTGTGTCAATAGAATGCAAGGATCGTGCACGTAAGTGTGACCCTTAAGATACACAACCGTTCTACGGCCCCACCAAGAGTAATGCACGACTCAATGAAATATAAGGCATGATCCATCACTCAACACTATCTGCCATGCATTTCAAGTCATGCTAGATTAATTAAATGCTAGAGATGAACATTACTAATCAAGTACACAAACCCTAATTAATCCCAATTCCACACACCATTGGCTCTAGGCCTTCATATTGAAAGAAACTTGATAATCATACATGAGGAGCAAATAAACATTCATTACAAGCCACAAATCAAACAACTATCCAATGATTCTCAATATCATTCAACAATCATTCAATATCATTCATACAAAACAATAGAGCTCGAATGGTACAATAGAAAGGGAAGAGATCATCAAGATTAGCCCTAAAACCCCAAGCCTTCACCTTCCTGGAAGCTCCTCCAAGCTCTTCTAGCCTCCAATGGCCTCCAAGCCATTGCCCTAGCCTTTGGGAAGAAGATGGCTTCAAGAATCAACAAAAAACTCCCCCAAATTCACCACCAAACCCTCATTTTATGCATTCCAGCTTAACGGGTCTATTAAATGTCGAAGTGGTCGAATCTGCGCCCAAAAATCCTCCAAAATCTTCACTAAATAACCCTTCAATGCGCAGCGGGTTGGATCGGGTCGGATCCGACACACAGCGGATCCAGCGCCCATATAAGCGGGCGCTGCCCGTTGAGAATGGGCGGGTGCACGCACTGCGCGCATGCCCCGCCCTCTTGCTGGGGGCACGCGCGTGCCCCCCTGCTTTGAGGGGGCAGGCCGGCCCATTGGGCCTCTTTAATTCTTTTTTATAATCAAAATCTACAGCTGTCCGCATGGACGCGGGCCACATGGCTAGGTGCTTGGATCGGTGCCGCATGGCCCCGCGGGATCGCACCACTCTGTGCCCAAGAGAAAAATCCTATTTCCTCTCTTTTTTTAAAAATCCCGTTTCCCTTCCAAATATTATAGAGAATACCTAGAAATCTCAGAAAAATCCTGGAAAATTCTGGAAATTTTCCAAGACTCACAGGAGTACCTGAAAAATAGGAGAAGGAGAAATGAGTCCATATGATGATGAAATAAATATAATAAGTATTATAAAACAATATTGACTTCCAATAATTCATATAAATATTCCAATGTTCAAATAATTCCCAAAAATGTCAATATGATCACAATAATGGCAGGAGCATATGAAAAATACTAGGAAGCCAATATGGACAATAAAATCAATATTTTGTGCAAAGAATGATAAAAAGCCCTAAATGTGTGTCACGCACTGCTTCCCATTATACTTAGGAGCGAGGACGCGAGCGGATCCGCATGTGCCTAAAGTAAGGAGGAGGTACTTCTAATTTTCTTTCCTCCTTGGTTTAAACACAATAAGCGTCTGTGTCTTAAACATTGCAGGTGCGTGTATGTGAACTCAGAACAACATAAAATATCATTATTACAACTTCAATGTCCAAAATACATGTACACTAATAAGGCCTAGCATGGCCATTACAAATCGTTACACGAAAAGGAAATACACCTGAATAAAATACAACATAAATATTAAATTATAGTGGTGTTGCGAAGGCACTCTGTTCCTCAGCAGGGGATCTCAGCGTCAGGATACTCCTAGTCAACGTACTCAGTCTCAACGTATACTCCTCAGCAAACTCTGTCTCAAAACCTGGCGTATATTTTACAAGATAATAGACAAGGAAATATACGTCAGCGAGGGTCGCTTGGCAAGATTTAAAATGTTAGAAAAATTGACCCTCAGCAAGATAATATATAATATTGTTTTGCAATACTTTGAAGATGAGAAAACATAATATGACACAGCAAGGAAAAGTATGTGTAGTGTAAGAAAGCATGTGAGCATAGCAAAGGATGATGTACATAGTAAAATTAGGTAAGCATGACAAAGTGTAGTGGATATAACAAAGTATAATGAGCATAGTAAAGTGTAGCGAGCAAGGAAAGTACACACGGGCATGATAAGAGAGTAGCTAGCAGTTTTACACAATTCATGATGGCAATAACAGAAAGTAAGGTGAGAGTCATTCAATTGCTTAATCTAGTGACAAGTCCATGTCTGAGGGTGGGAAGAAACTACAATTGCACCCAAACCATCGGAAGCTACCTGTGGTTCTGTAGTTACCGACCCCATCAGGGTGACAGTCAAATTTACCAGTGGGGTGAAATCCAATATTCCTAATCTCTACTACAGTGGACTACCCCACCAAAAAGTGTCATTGTGTACAGTTTAATGTATGCCACATGGCCAAATATTCCGTAAATACCCCGAGGGCCCAATATTCCATATATGCCTCGTGGGTCCAATATCACATTTTACCAGATGTGTACATTCCAAAGATGATGTAACACAAGTAATGGTATAACATGCAATGAAGGTATTTTATGAACATTTTTACATTGGGATTTTACATAGCAACATAACATATTACAACATCAGAAATCACTAAAAGTTGACATGATAATTTCGTTATGAGGGAATTATTTTCAAAGGTTGAGAAATAATTTTTTTCTAGATTTTTAAAACATAAAAATCAATTCTGGGAATTTTAAAAGCGATAATAACCATTTTCAGAAATTAGAAAAATAAAATACCTAAACTTGCAAAATTTGTATATCAAAATCCACACGTCAAATTTCTATCTAATTAGGGTCAAAATTTTCCTTTCGACGTGTAGTTTTAGGTCAAGCAGGTTTCTGAGTGACGTTTACGTGAAATTCGCTAAAAATAATTTATTTACACATGTGACGATAAATACGTGTAACTTCAAAAATTCGTAGAAAATAGTATACTTGCCTGATTAAAACGATTTCAGTGCCCACGTGATCATGACGAACGTCGTGATTTATCTGCATTATCAAATTCACGATATTAGACTAACAGTTATTAACCAATTAAAATATTATTAAATCCAATAACATATAACATATATAATTACTGTACATATATAAAACTATATATTTACGAACTGTATATATATGTATAACTGTATATAAACTAACATATATATATATAACTATTTATATATATACTAGTCATAACCCGTGACCGCGGTCACGGTTCATTTAAGATTTCCCGAGTGAAATCTTTGTTTCCCGAAAAATTATTTCCACAGCCGAAATTTAACAGAACAATAAATTAGCGTAAAATATTTAGCGGCACAGGCACCTTCGGTGCGGAACAACAAATTCGGCGCAGACGCCTTCGGTGAGGAACAACAAATTCGACGTTGAATAACAAATTTTGCGCCTGCGCATTCGGCGCGGAACAACAAATTAGCGTAAAAAATGGCACGGGCGCCTTCGGTGCAAAATTTAACTGAACAATAAATTAGCGTAAAATATTTAGCGGCACGAGCATTTTCGGCGTGGAACAACAAATTCGGCGCATGCGCTTTTGGCACGGAACAACAAATTTGACGTCGAACAACAAATTTGGCGCTCGCGCCTTCGGCGCGGAACAACAAATTAACGTAAAAAAATTTAGCGACGCGGGTGCCTTCGGCGCAGAACAACAAACCTGATGGTATTTTTACGCAAATCTGTTGCTCCGCTAAATTGTTTTACGCTAAATTTTTTATTTTATTTAATTTAATGGATTTTGCTTCTACACAATCTTTCCCAATGCACTTTTAATTTCAAAGTTTAGGTTCACAATGCACTTTCTTCCCCAAATTTAATCTCCACAATCTTTCCCAAGGCATGTCTAATTTCAAAGTTTAGGTATCCAAGGCACTTTTCCTTCCAAATTTAATCTCCACAATCTTTACCAAGAAACTTTTAATTTCAAAGTTTTGGTTCCCAAGACATTTTTTCACCAAAAGTTAAGTTTTCCCACTAAAATTTTCACAAAATCCAATCTCATCCATTGATTTACCAAGATCAAATCTCAGCCACTCTTTATCTTGTCCTAGTCAGCCCTAGAATTCAAAAAACGTTGTCAAATGTATTTTTTTTTTGAAAACCCAGAAAAATCCCCAACCACCTCCCCCTTATATATATATAACTATAGGTATATATGTTATAACTTACGTATATATAATAAGTTATATATAGCACTGTTCATATCTAATTTCTCTTGATAACATCCCTCTTTTATATAATAGATGTTACGTAAACTCCCCGTTTTACATTACTCTTCATTGTCGTTTGGCGTTTGCAGGTGGGTGAAAGGTGGACTCTGCTTAGACGGCAACGTTAGAGGCGGTGCGGCGAAGATCCGGGCAGAGCTGTAGGTGATTGCGACGGCGTCTGGCGGTGCAGTACTGGCCGCGGGCTTTGAGCGTGCTATCAGGTTTTGAGGAGGGAGGGTGGCGTCGGGTTGCAGTTGCTGTGGGTCGGAGGTCGGGGAGAGGCAGTGGTCGTCGGTGTTATGAGGAAGGTGTGGTGGCGACGTCAACGGTGGCAGGAGGCTGAGGAGAAAGGCATGTTGACTGATGAGGTTGACGGTGAGGGCTACGGTTTGGGAGGTGCAGCCGAGGAGGTGATGGCTAGAGGAGGTTGGCATGGGTTTGATGGACTGACGGACGGTGGTGCGATGATGGTCGGGGCTGAGAGAAGAGGGAGGCGTTGCCTTGTTTTGATGTAGGGAAAGTGAGAAGGTGGCGGTGGTGTTGGCTGACGATGGGAGTCAGCGGTGTGGGAGAGAAAGTGGGCGCCGGTGGATGGTGTTGTCGTCTGGGGTTCGTGGCTGGAGGAAGGGAGGTCGAGGGTGAGCGAAAGGCGGCACCGGAGTTGTTAGTGACCGACAGAAGATCAGGTGGTGGCGCGAGGAGGAGGGTGGTGACCGTGGTCTGCGTATGAGGAGAAGTTGGCCGCCGAGTTGAGGGGGAGAGAGGGAGGAAAGATATGTTACGGCTGAGGGTTGAAGTAGGGTTTCCTTACGAAGGTTTGAAGGAGATAGAAAAGGCAGGAAACACACTTTTAATTACAATTATAATTCTAGTGATTAATTGTCATTAACATAGGGTAAAAGTCTCCTAGAGACTTGACGTGCGTTTATATTTCATATATTTGCGCACGTTTTCTTCCGTGTTTTTCCGTATTTTCCGCCGTCTTGTATTCGTTTTCTCGTGTTTTCTTGTTTTCTTTCACTTTTCCGTGTTTTTTGTGTTTTGCAGGAATTTACAGGCGTAGGGGACATAAAACGACGATATCATGAGTCCCCGGAGCAACGGGAGAAGTCACGCGTGATCCAGGGGGTCAAACGACGAAGATCTCATCTTTCAGCCACTCACCCGACCGGTTGGTCATTTCCAACTGATCGGGTGATGCACGCGTGCACCACCCAGACACAAGTTGGAGCGGCCAATAAGTCACCCGGTCGGTTCAGTGACCGGTTCAAACACCCCAACTCTCTGGAATTCTGACGCTGAATGCCAACCGATCGGGTGACTTTCACCCGATCGGTTCACCTGTAGCCGATTCTCCGAAGCCACGACACAGAGAGATCAACCGACCGGTTCACCCGACGGCACGAAGATCCAACCGGTCAACTTCAACCTTCAACCGACCGTGCCGTGGTGACCGGGTGGAATCCTATTCTGCGCTGCCGAAGAAACGAAGCAGGTCACCCGATCGGGTGACTTTTCACCCGATCAGGTGATTTCGAATTCTATATATAGAACCCCTAGGTTTTCCAGAAACGGGAGTTGTTATTTTTGCTGTTTTTTCTCTTTCTTGATGGCTGTAATTTTTCAGATATTTGTAAGTTTTCCGATCTTTGTCAAACTTTAATATAGTGTTATTAGCATTGCTCTTACTGCTTTTCAATCGCCCGATCATGTTTCTAACGGTCGATTTTACTTTAGATCGTTTTTTACTAAATATGTGTGAGTAGTTCCCAAATCTGGGATTTTGGTGGAAACCCCTTCATGGGTTCTTCCCGATGCGTCCATAGGACTAGGAAATTGATAGGGATTAGGAATCTAATGGTTACACGGGGTGTTTTATTGGCATCTGCGGGAAAAAGACCGCCTTTGACCGTTGGGCCAAGGGGGAATAAACTTGGCGGTTGACTCCCTAGCCATAGCTCACGCCCTTAGCGTAGACGTCGAATCTTAGCGTGCGGGAGCGGCAGGATGAGACGTTGGGAGTTATCGTTGTGAACTTAGTGCTCATGGAGTCAGTCAGTGTTAATGGACATGGGAGTGCCCACTGACCGAACCCGGGAAGTCCGGCGTATCATCCTGGGCACCGACCGGAATATCGGGCCCATGGGACGCTGGTACCACTCTTAGAGGCAACGTCTCACCATTAGACCCTAATTCCGATCGTTATCCTACCCGTAGGCCGTATCGGTGAGAATCACACGATAGGGTGGATACCAAAGTCCCGGGTTTTTTCCTTTATATTGTTTATCCCTTGCATTCCATTTACTGTGACAACCCATCATCCGATTCGGGCTAGCTCGCCCATGGGGTTAATTTGATCCTCCTTGACACAAGCACATCCACTCCTCCCTGAGTTCGACCCCCAAGCCACACTACAACACCGTGCGCTTGCGGTTACAAATATTTAAATCTCACGCCCCCAATCTTATTATTGCACACATCAAACACGCACAACCCGGGGACGTCAAGCTTTATGGCGCCGTTGCCGAGGAGGCAACGTGCTTGTTATTTTAGGATTTCATGAACCCTTGTGTCTAGCTCTCATCCCTACCTCGCGATAATTTTCGCATTCTTCTTTTTTCTTTTTATTTTCTTATTTTTATTTTTATTTTTTATCTTATCTGTGTCTTTCCCACTTTTTGCTTCACGGGTGTTTGTTGTTTTTCATGCGCAGGAGTTCAAGAAGTCTCGACGACTTGATTACAGTTGATCCAGAGATAAACGCCACCCTAAGGCGTTTGGCTGCCGAGAAGCGAAGAAGAGAGGATCCTGAAACCATGGGGGAGAACACCCCACCTCACAAGTCCCTGCTGGAGTCTCGATGCCGTCCATCGAGTCCACCTCCGCCATCCATCCTCCTGCTATTACGACCCAAAGCTTCGAGCTTAAGCCGTCTTTGGTGACGTGGATCCAGCAGGATCAATTTTCGGGTGCACCCATGGAGAGCCCCATTGAACATTTGGACTCCTTCTTGGAGAAATGTGACACCTTCCGGATAAACGGTGTCACAACTGAGGCGATCCGTCTGAAGCTATTCCCCTTCTCTCTGTGAGATAAGGCCAATCTGTGGCTTAGGGGGAAGGACCCGAATACATTCAACACCTGGGAGAAGCTCTCAAATGCTTTCCTGACGAAGTTCTTTCCTCCGGGGAAGACCATGAAGCTGAGGAGTGAGATCTCCTCCTTTTCCCAGGCCAGCCACGAGTCTCTGCACGAAGCCTGGACCAGATACAAGGAGATGCAGTGGAGATGTCCCCACCATGAGCTCCCCAAGTGGCAGATCATAAATCTGTTCTATAATGGGTTGATGGACGATTTGAAATCTTCCATGGACATCGCGGCTGGAGGGTCCTTTATGTCAAGAAGCGAAGAAGATACCGGACAGATTCTGGAAAATATGGCATCTAACAATGAGCGGTGGTGTGACGAGAGAGCCACACCTAGATCTGGGGGCATCCACAGAGTCAAGGACGTCGACAAATTATCCAGCAAGTTTGACTTACTGTCGACCCAGATCTCTGCATTGATGGTAGGCGCCGGTGGCGCCGGTACACAATAGATTGCTGTGGTGGAATCCGAAGTTTTTGGAGAATTCGGCGGTGGTGACATCTCACCACCGTTGGATAAGGCGAGCACATTATTTTACAATCCTACGGGGAATGCGCCTTTTCCACCATGGACCAACTCCAACCCGGCCTACTCTCCAAACAATCGGAATCATCCCAACCTTAGTTACCGGGCACCGTATCAACAGCCGACTCAGCAGCAACAACAGATATATCAGTCGGCTAGGCCCCAGCAGCAGTTTCAGCAGCAGCAATTTCAGCAGCAACAACCTCCACAACAATAACAGCAATATGCTCCAAGGAATCAGCAGCCCATCCAGCAACAATATGACCAGCAGAGGGCCATCTCTCCGGTTGAGTCCCTCTTGACTCAATACATCGCCAACCAGGAGAAGATAAATCTGAAGCTGGAGATGGGATAGAGAGTCCTCATTGATCAGGTGACCCAGCTGGGGTTACAAGTGACGAACCTTCAGGGACCGTAGAATCTATTATCGCCACAGCCTGAAGTGAACCTGAGGGGGGCTAATCAAACCTTGGCACTCACGCATGAACATGCGAACGTGTCGGCTATCGTCTTGAGGAGCGGAACACAAATCCCCACGAGAGTGCCCCCCAAAGAACCGGAAGCACCGTTGGTCGTGGAACGACCAATTGAAAAATTAAATGACGACGGTGCTTCGTCGCCAAAGCCAACTACTCCGGAGGGAGTCCATGGAAGGAGAAGAAAAAGGATGAGGAAGGGAGCCTCAGAGTATTCAAGCCCGTTGTGCCCTTTCCACAACGGCTTGCCCAAGCCAAAATAGATGAGAAGTATGGCAAATTCTTTGCCATTGTCAAAGATCTGAGCTTGCAAATCCCCTTCCTCGAAGCTATCGAGACGATCCCCTCCTACGCCAAATTTCTGAAGGACTTGGTGACACGAGGATCGAGAAAAGAGAAGGTCGTTCTGACGGCAGAATGTAGTACTCTTATCAAGCGAGCAAATCCTCCTAAGCTTAAGGACCCGTGGAGCTTCTCTATCCCTTGTGCGATCGGAGAGGTAAAGATACATCGTGCGCTCGTCGATCTTGGAGCGAGCGTCAGTTTGATGCCCTTGTCACTGTATAAGAGGATAGGAATGGCGAATTGGAGCCCATCGGAATGACCCTACAGCTTGCAGACCGTTCAGTTAAGTATCCGGTGGGTGTTGTTGATGACCTTCCTGTCAATGTCAGAGGGGTGCATGTGCCTGTGGACTTCGTTGTCATGGACATGCCTGAGGATGCACACACCCCCATCATTCTTGCACGGCCTTTCATTGCCACTGCCGGCGTATTAATCGACGTGAAGAATGGGAAACTTTCCCTAAATGTCGGAACCGAAAAAGTGGAGTTTGACCTGGGGTTGTCGATGAAGCACCCCGATCCCCCGGACGATCAAAGATGCAATGTGCTGGAGTTGAAAGAAGAGAGAGCTGTGGAGGTGAGCTCCTGGGAAATTCTCTCGAGAAATCCCCCCGACCACTTGGGAGATCTTGGAGAGCAAGTTGGCTCGCCAAAGAAAGAAGTTGCTGATGAGGCGTTCGCCCGATATGTGATCCCTCCCGGATTTCCAAAAGCTCCTCCTACGAGGAGAAAAGGTAAAGAGCACATGGGGCTCACCAGGATGAGATCCGGATCCTTAAGCGTGGTGGTGGACGCCAACACGAAAGAGAAGCCCCCGGACACCGTCAACAAAGGGAGGGTAGTCGAGCAAGTTTTCTTGTCGCCACCGGCTACACCAAATGCTACCAGTTGTGAAATTGAAGCGATGCCAGACTTTGGGCATCACCCGTATCATCCACCTTGAACATCATCAACAGGCGTCGAGCTAACGACGTTAAACAAAAGCGCTTCATGGGAGGCAACCCATGCTCTAACCCTTTGTTTCCATTTTAGCACTATTTTTAACTTTATTTTGTCTATTTTTAATAAATAAATCCAGCCGCAAGAACTTTCGTTGAGGGACTTAGGCCGTTCGTGCACTTTTGCAGAAAATAAGGCCCCAACCGGTCGGTTCATAACTCACCCGACCGGTTGGGATGTCTCAGCTAACGGCCGTATCAGTCACTCAACGAACCGATCGGGTGAAGGCATGCGAGACCGGGTGACAGACCGGGTGAACTGGGGCTGAAGTCTCGGGAAATTTTCAGACTTTATCAACCGATCGGGTGATGAGAAGCATGACCGGTTGATAGACCGGGTGAGCTGTACCAAACTCTCGGGAAAAAGGTGTGAAGCGGCGAACCGATCGGGTGACACTCACCCGATCGGGTCGCCTGTAGCCGACTTCCAGCAATAATTTCGACCTAAAGGTCAACCGATCGGGTGACATTTCACCCGATCGGTTCGACTTAAAATCCTATATATAGCGCCCTCCGCCCGTTCGTTCCGCTCTCGCCCAATTTCGAAATTCCGATTGCCATTTCGCCTTCTCCGCCTTCGCCCGACCTCGCTCTTCCTCTCAGCCGACCCTAATCGATCTCTCCACTCTCCTTTTTCATCTCTCCATCAATTTCTTCCCCTTCTTCTTCGATCTCACCCACTTCAAGCCCTAATTTTCGCCCATTTTCCACCGTTTTCGAAATTGCTGGAAGGATTCACCGCGGCTTTACACGTGCTCCTGTTGCGTTGCGTTGGGGCGTCTACGAGCAATGATCTTCATCTTAATTGGGTAACCTCGCTCCTTAGCTCAATTTTTATTTTGCCCTAGAATTTCATTTTGCTCGTTTGCCGTGTTAGTGTGTATTCATCGTATTTTGCATACACACGCACACACACACGATTCCTGCACAATGCCTCCTCGTCGTGCTAAGCCCACCGACGCCAGCTCTTCCAACCCTAGGCCCACCCGTCGCGCTCGTCGCACACAATCCACCGCCCAACCCGCCACCACCACCAATTCATCCACCACCCCACGCGCCCCTGACCCCGTTTACATTGGCGATGCCAAATACGAGGTGTCATTCCATGACGACGACCAAGCCGACCGGTTCATGTCCATGCTCCTCCTAGCTGGAGCTGGTGGTCGGGCAACTCAGGAGTCCGTCGAGCGTGACCTGCCTGTCCTTCAAAGCCTCATTCGCCACATTCGCACTGACCCACCCGGTGTCTCCGAGCTTCACATCCCACCCCCACCACTCCTAGTCCTCAGCACAGGCCCCCATCACCACCCCCAGAGGGTGGTGCCTCTGCTTGATGTTTTCCCATCCAGCTTTTGCCTCCCCCTATTTTTAGTGCCCATCTGTCTTTGCGGGGCCCTGTTTTACCACTGCTAGGGGGAGGACCCATTCACGTGTCGCGTCCCTTCTTTTTTTATTTCTATTTCCTTTCTTTTCTTTTATTGACCCCCCTTGCATATCTCTGCATTTTCACGTTCACATCATATCGCTAGCATTGTCATGTCTAGCTTGGGGGAAGTCACATTTTTCAGTTTACTGTCGTGTGTCCGTTTTTCTTTGTGTGTTTGTTTATTTGTCGTGTCGTGTGATTTTCTATTTTCATTTTCTGTTTTTATGTCGTGTGGTGTGCTTTTTATTTTTATTTCTTATTTTCAGTTTCGTTTGTATGATTTTCTTGTCTTTCTTGTGTCTTTGTGTCTGTGCGTATTCCCCCCTTATTCATTGCCCTCCCGTATTTAATTCTATTGCATTGAGGGCAATGCAAGTTTCAGCTTGGGGGAGTCGCACTTCGTGCGTCATTCGTGTCGTTTTTCTTCGTTTTTGAGTTGTTTTCCATCGTGTTTTTCTTTTTCTTCTCTTCTTTTTATCTCTTTCTCCTAGAGATGAACCTTATGATGAATTGCCACAAAATCACACACACCAAGCATGTCATCGATAATCACATTCACTAGCCCTAGGATATCGAGTCCTCTTGCATTTCATGCATCGTGGGTCCACTTAGCTTTTTGTGAGTCGTGCGTCGTGCCTAGCTGTGTGGTGTGCTTCTACTTTGTGATTTTACTTTATATATCTGTCCAGGAATGACCCCTAGATTATCATGCTTCGATTTGAATATGCGGTGTTTGTTTCTACTGTCTGCTTCTTTTGCATGCCTTATGTATATCGTACACTTCATTTCGCATGTGTCGGGATTCCACAATTAATGACTAGGATAACCCATTTAGCCCATGCTCTAATTAGCGAGAATAGTTTCCTTTGTCCAAGTGTTTAGATTCCGATTTCTTTTTTGTTTTACTTCTTGCAAATCCCCTCGTCGCGTACCGTTCTCCCACTTGGGAGAGTACACATGTGTATAGCCAAAAAATCCAAAAAAAATGAGAAAAGAAAAGAAAAACCCAAAAAGAAAAAGAAAAAAAAATATTTGTATAGCCAAAAAGCCAAAAAAAAATACAAATACCCAAAACCCAAAAAAAATTCCCCGTGTGAATATTTTCCTACTTGACGAGAATAAAGGGAAGGCGAGAATTTGCACCGAGTGTTCTACTCCACATCATCTCAACCCCCATCGTTTTCGAAAACACTTGGCTTAGGAACTTTTTAGCTATTATCTAGGCTATAGTGTGGTGATTTCCTTAACTCTAGTTGTGGAGTCCCTGACGCATGATATGTTTCGATTCTCTCTCTATTCTCATGCATGCTTGAACTATATATTCAACGCTTAATTCGAATCGAATCGATATTTGGGTCATTTCTTGGATTTGTGTATATCGAGCTTTATCGCACATCGTGGATAGTGACACCGTCTGCTAGCACACGACCACACTCACTCGCGCTTCACCGCGTGGGCCCACGACATTTGTCTGGACTCGTATTTCTTAGTTTAGTGATGTGATTTGGCGTTTGCTTGCTTGGTGTGTCGTTTTTGATTTTGTTGGCCCTGACGGTCGATCTAGGATATAGAGTTTTCTTTTTTCTCTCTTTCTCTCTATTTTCACTCTCCGAGCTCCTACTCTCACTCGTCTTCCTCGAGGACGAGGAAGAGTTCAGCTTGGAGGATTTTGACGTGCGTTTATATTTCATATATTTGCGCACGTTTTCTTCCGTGTTTTTCTATATTTTCTGCCGTCTTGTATTCGTTTTCTCGTGTTTTCTTGTTTTCGTTCACTTTTCCGTGTTTTTTGTGTTTTGCAGGAATTTACAGGCGTAGGGGACATAAAACGACGATATCATGAGTCCCCGGAGCAACGGGAGAAGTCACGCGTGATCCAGGGGGTCAAACGACGAAGATCTCATCTTTCAGCCCCTCACCCGACCGGTTGGTCATTTCCAACTGATCGGGTGATGCACGCGTGCACCACCCGGACACAAATTGGAGCGGCCAAGAAGTCACCCAGTCGGTTCAGTGACCGGTTCAAACACCCCAACTCTCTGGAATTCTGACGCTGAATGCCAACCGATCGGGTGACTTTCACCCGATCGGTTCACCTGTATCCGATTCTCCGAAGCCACGACACGGAGAGATCAACCGACCGGTTCACCCGACGGCACGAAGATCCAACCGATCAACTTCAACCTTCAACCGACCGTGCCGTGGTGACCGGGTGAAATCCTATTCTGCGCTGCCGAAGAAACGAAGCAGGTCACCCGATCGGGTGACTTTTCACCCGATCGGGTGATTTCGTATTCTATATATAGGACCCCTAGGTTTTCCAGAAACGGGAGTTGTTATTTTTGCTGTTTTTTCTCTTTCTTGACGGCTGTAATTTTTCAGATATTTGTAAGTTTTCTGATCGTTGTCAAAATTTAATATATTATTATTAGCATTGCTCTTACTGCTTTTCAATCGCCGGATCATGTTTCTAACGGTCGATTTTACTTTAGATCGCTTTTTACTAAATATGTGTGAGTAGTTCCCAAATCTAGAATTTTGGTGGAAACCCCTTCGTGGGTTCTTCCCGATGCGTCCATATGATTAGGAAATCGATAGGGATTAGGAATCTAACGGTTACGCGGGGTATTTTATTGTCATCGACGGGAAAAAGACCGCCTTTGACCGTTGGGCCAAGGGGGAATAAACTTGGCGGTTGACTCCCTAGCCATAGCTCACGCCCTTAGCGTAGACGTCGAATCCTAGCGCGCGGGAGCGGCAGGATGAGATGTTGGGAGTTATCGTTGCGAACTTAGTGCTTCCGGATTCGATCAGTGTTAATGGACACGGAAGTGCCCACTGACCGAACCCGGGAAGTCCGGCGTATCATCCTGGGCTCCGACCGGAATATCGGGCCCATGTGACGCTGGTACCACTCTTAGAGGCAACGTCTCACCATTAGACCTTAATTCCGATCGTTATCCTACCCGTAGGCCGTATCGGCGAGAATCGCACGATAGGGTGGAAACCAAAGTCCCGGGGTTTTCCTTTATATTGTTTATCCCTTGCATTCCATTTACTGTGACAACCCATCATCCGATTCGGGCTAGCTCGCCCATGGGGTTAATTTGATCCTCCTTGACACAAGCACATCCACGCCTCCCTGAGTTCGACCCCCAAGCCAGCCTACAACACCGTGCGCTTGCGGTTACAAATATTTAAATCTCACGCCCACAATCATATTATTGCACACATCAAACACGCACAACCCGGGGACGTCAAGCCTACATGGAAATTATTCAAAATTTGAATTCAAAATCAAATATATTTACTCATATAATTATAATTGATTGGTTTAAAAAATAGCCAATTAAAATTGTTTTTTATTTAAAAATGCAATATGAGCCATGCCATGATTTCATGTTAGATTAATGTATTTAAAGAAAATAAAATATAAAAAATATATTAATAAATTCATGCAATAAATTTTAGTAGATAAAAGTATTCCATAAAATTAATACTATTGAAATACCTGTAGACCTGAAACCAGGCCGTCACAATGTGATACATAAAGTGAACATATACACAAGAGAGCATGATTAAGCATAATTCTTAGCACAAAATGGGAGTAGATAGGGGCCATAAATATGCACTTTTCACTACGAATCACACCCTTCAACTAACATTTTTGCTAGTCCCTAGCAAAATATGCGATAAATTCGGATTAAAGTATAAACATGCAGCAAACTCAAGATAATATCATGGCCTACTCCAAAGGTCATTTCCAAATGATTGTTGAGTATTGGACTTCTCCGTACTTGGTGTTAACGATGAGCAAACATAAATACTTGTGACTAATCCCCTATTTTGCAGTTAATCCATTGCCTAAGCTATTTATAAAGATCTACTCACAATGGATGATACTCAAAGATCATTGAAAGCAAATGAAATGGACTGGGTGATCATAGATGGTGATTGAAGCTCCTAGAAGACTTCAAGCTCATGCGTTGGATAGAAGAGAGAGTTCGTCAATTGCAACTTTTTTGTTTCTATTCTAGTATGTAGCTTAGAAATAGAACTTTGTTGGAGCACACATATCTTCATTTTAGTCTTAGGATATCATTGGATCAACCTTCCTTAGACTCCAATTCATTTCAATCTAGATTATGCATGTCATGTCTATAACAATCGTCTGCTGAACAATTTACAGTCGACTGTCTCAAAAACAGTCGACTGTGTTTTGTTCTACAGTCGCCTGTTATGCACAAACTATTACAGTCCAGTTTTGGGCTTCTCAGCTTTAACTCTTACAGGCGACTTATGAATGATTCACACACGCCTGTCCAAGTGACAGTCGACTGTGTTTTATTAATCAGTCGCATGTCTATCTTTAGCCCAAATTCTATTTGTCTATTTATTCTGGCCAGTCGACTTATGTTGGATTTACAATCGACTGTCCAATGGAACAGTCGACTGTCAATTCTGTCCTTGAGCCTATTTGATGACTCAACTCTCTGGAAAATCTCAGGGTTTTGACAGTCGTCTGTAGAAGGAATTACAGACGCCTGTTTAGATTAAAATTTGACTTCTTCTCTTCATCAGTCGTCTGTCCTGTTCTCCCAGACGTTTTCCAGATTTCATCAACTTAACCAACTTACGGCCAGTCGCCTGTTGTAGGATTTACAGTCGCCTGTTGGTTCAACAGTCGACTGTCTATGCCTCATCAGTCGACTGTCTGTTGAGTATTGACTCCCCGGATTTGGTTTTGGATGATGAACAAACATAAATATATCATGAACTAACTCTTTGTGAGCGCATTTATGGAGATCGTCGCCAAACTTCTATGAACATCAAAAGCGACGTCTCGAGACTTCTCAAAGCGCGTGATCGTTTGCCTAAAGCTTCGTTGAAGCTCAAGGACCATTATTGAAGTCATGAAGATTCGATTGAAGCTTTTGAAGACGGTTCGTCAAGTTTATTTAATGTCTTCTAGCTTCATTTTCGTAGAATGTTAAGCCTTGAGTAGGTCTTACGTTTTAATCTTCATAACGCTCATATCTTAGAGCTAGGATCTTAGTAGAATTCCATACGAACTTTCCCGAAGCTTCGCGCTTCGATTCGCGACTTCTTGTGTATGTTAGTTGGTTCAAGATGAAGAACCAACCGACTAGATGGTGATCTAGTCGGTCGGCAAAGCTTCTTGAACCGACTAGTTTGCCTCCTTCAAATCTAAGCTCTTTACTGTTTACAGTTAGTCGGTCAACGTTGACTCACCGACTGACTAGTTGGTGAACTAGTCGGTCAGTGATCCTTCTTAGACCGACTAGTTGAGCCTCTACTGTACATGCCTAGTTACCGTTTATCGTTAGTCGGTCAAAGAACGTTTGTCGACCGACTAGTTGATGAACTAGTCGGTCAACATTTGTTCTTGGACCGACTAAATCAATTTGTACTCAAACTATTTGTTTTATCTCTTAGTCGGTCTAAGTTCACTCACCGACCGACTAGTTGTGAAACTAGTCGGTCGGCAAGTCTTCTTAGACCGACTAGTTGTCATCTCCTGTACTTCGACCTTTTGGCTGTTCAACCATTAGTCGGTCTACGTTGTATCACCGACCGACTAGTTGATGAACTAGTCGGTCAGTGATCCTTCTTTGACCGACTAGTCTGGTTCAGAATAGAGCCGTTGGAGCTTTAATTGAAACGTTTTTCTCTCTCTCTTTCCTCTATCCTATATATACTTGGAGTGCTGTATTCATTGCACTCAAGGCTGATATTTAGTGAACTTTAGAGATCAAAAGAGAAGCATTAAATCTCATTCAAAGCTCTTTCATTTCCTTTCAAGAATCTCTCCCTCACTCTTATTTCAAAAGAGAGATTCATTGATTGTGAGCCTTCCAAGCCAAGTGCTTGATTCTAGGTCACCAACATCCACCTAGGACTCCATTACTGGTCATTTTCTTGGAGCTAGGGTTTGGTGCCCTTTCATCTTCCCCAAAATCCGTTTTGCCCTAAATCGTAAGTTTACTCAAGGCATATGATTTTGTCGGTAAGAATTTCGTATTTCATTTATTTTCATATTGTAAGTGTTTTACTCTCGGTTGTGAGAGTTTGTTTGTGATCCCGGGTTGTGGGTGTCACAATTTCATTTGTGTATGATTTGACTTGGTAGAGGTTTTCTACAAGTATTTCATAGTGCAAATTTGAGTTAGAGGATTCTAACTCAAGTATCCGGAGGGGATCCGGGTGGTTGGGACGTAGGATCACCGGGAACAAGTCGGGGAGACTTGGGTGGATCCAAACCCGTTAAATTGCTTGTTTGCGATTGTTTTGCTTGTTGTCATACATTTACATTTCCGCATTTCCGCATTGTTGGTAGAGTTTGCAAGGTAATTATGAATTATCCTCTTAATTATTTTAAATTACTATTCACCCCCTCTAGTACTTGTGTAGTAGCTTCGTAGGGCATTACATTTGGTATCAGAGCCAAGTCTATTGCTATGTCTGCCAACGACAACAAAGACGTTCATCCACCTTCAGACTACAACACCTTCAGGAACCGTGAATGAGCGTCTTCGGTGATGGAAGGACACTCCTCGACGAGGCCTCCTTTCTTCAACGGTACCAACTACGGGTACTGGAAATGCTGGATGGAAACTTTCCTCCGGAGTGCTTCACTATGGAGGGCCACGATGAAGGAGTATGTCGAGCCCGCCGAAGAAGATTTCGAGAAGTGGACTACCGCGGAGGTTACCGCGGAGGTAAGCAATGCCAAGGCAATGAACGCCTTGTAATGTGTTTTAGAGCCCAAGGACTTCAATAAGATATGCACATTAAGAGTACATATCAAATATGGAACTCCCTCCTCATCTTGCATGAAGGGACGAGTAGGGTAAGATACTCCAAACTCGTAGTTGTAAATAAAGATTACGAGTTATTTCATATGCTACAGGGTGAAAAGATGAAGGAGTACTATGCTCGCTTCGTCGACATCACCAACGCGTTGGAGGCTCTCGGTAAGACCTACACCCAAAAGGAGAAAGTCTCGAAGATCATTGATGGACTTCCTTCTTGTTGGGAGAAACGTACCTTCGCCATCGAGGAAGGTAATGACATGAAAACTTATACTGTCGTACAACTAATGGGTACCTTAATGTCTTATGAGGTACGCAAGGATAGCAAGCTAAAGTTGCAGGACAAGATGAAGTCCTACTTGAAGCAAGACGAGCCAAAGAAAAAGGCGATTGCGTTCAAGGCCGCTCCATCCACATCCACATCTACCGATGATGAATACTCGGAAGACGAGTTGGACTTGGAATCCATGGCTCTCATGGCAAAGAAGTTCAACCGGTTCTTCCGGAAAGGTAATTTCAAGAACAAATCTTAATTTGGTTCTTCTAACGCCTCCTCTCCTTTGTGTTTCAAATGCAACAAGCCAGGACACATGAAAGCGGATTGTCCTCAAAATAAGCAAAAGGAGAAGTGGAAGGCGCCCAAGTTCGACAAGTCGAAGAAGTACAAGAAATGGTACAAAAAGGGACTTGTCGGGACATTCACCGACTCCGAGGATTCCTCAAGTGGAGAGTCGGACGATGAGCAAGTGGAGCAAGCACACATGTGCTTCATGGCTAGAGAGGAGCATGATCAAGGATCTTCCTCTTTCGATGATAGTGACAATGAAGGTGATGAGGTAACCAAGGATGACCTTAGACATGCTAATGAGCAAATATGGTCTAAATATACTAAATTAGTAAATAGGTATACTAAGGTAAAAGATGATTTAGCTAGCATCCAAACCTCGCCTAAAACTATCATCACCAACAACGACACCGTTGTTGAAGAGTTGAAAATGAGATTGTAAATCTCAAGTCTCAACTTGAACATGTTAGCATTGAGGATCCTGAGGAACACAAGATAGCGGATTTGACTTCTCAAAACTCGACTTTGAGTATTGAGAATGTGAATCTCAAATCTCGTGTTTATGTGCTCACATCGCAAGTATCCACTTTGGATGCTTCTATGTGTTCTCTCACCGAGAAATATGAGTGCACATTAGGCCGAATTAATAAATTCAATAAGGGTAAGGACCATTTGGATAAAATCCTAAATGACTTACTCCCGGCCAATCACCACATTGGCTTGGGGTATACGATGGAAAATTCATCCAAAGCGGCCACTACCTTTGTTAGGCCAACTTCCGATGCCTCAACGAGTGGTAGCAAACACTCTATTGGTAGTTCATCTACCAATGGTGCTTCCACCTCGTACACACCCTCGTTTGGAAAGAAACCCACTTTGGGTGGACCTCCAAAGAAGGGTCATGCTTATATGTACACAAATACCATGCCACGTAGGAACACACATCCTACTCCACATGCTCACACATATGATGATTTCTATGCACCACATCCACGGGCACGTGCGCACCATGTGAGACACCCTCACGCACGTGTTCCTCCATATGCATATGTTCACCCACATCATCATATGAATAATTATCATCATGCACCATTTCATCATGTTCCGTATGCCTATCCACGACATGCATTACGTAGAAATCAACAACACATGCATGCTCCCAATAGGATTAAGGCTCCCAAAATTTTCACTATTTGGAGCCCAAAGGACACAAGCATGAATGAAAAACAAGTTTATATGAATTCGTATTTTATGAATGTTGTGAATAATGATAATTATGTGGGGAAGTCTAAGTCCAATTGGACTTGGCTTCCAAAGGTCTAATCTTTTGGACCCAATGACCTTGGGTACCATGATACGATATTTTCTATCTTTAGGTACTCAAGAAAAAGAATCGCAGCAACAAATTTAAATTTAGCTCCAAGAGGAATTGGATACTCGATAGCGGGTGTTCAAAACACATGACGGGTGACGCTCAATTGCTCTCCAGAGTGGTGCCCATTGCAAATGGGAACCGGGTAGTCTTTGGAGGCAACGAGAGCGGAACCATCATAGGTGTTGGAAAAGTGGGTAATCCTTCTAAACCACTTATAAGTGATGTTTACCTTGTTAAAGGATTAAACCACAATCTCATTTCAATAAGCCGACTTTGTGACAAAGGTTACAAAGTTAGCTTTGCGAAAGGAATGTGCCATATTTTAAGAAAAGATAATAATGAATTATTGTTTTTCGGCACACGCCATAAGGGTATATACATCCTAGATCTTCCAAGATCACATGAACAATGTCTCATTGCCAATACAAGTGAACAACACTTATGGCATCGACGTTTTGGTCATGTGAACTTTGGAACACTATTTAAGCTTTCCAAGTTAAATTCTATTAGAGGCTTCCCTAAGCTTGTCTTTCAAAAGAAAAGCTTTTGTGACTCGTGTCAACAAGGCAAGCTTCCAAAATCGTCTTTTAAACATAAGAAAAGCATTTCTTCTAAGCGGCCACTAGAGCTATTACATCTAGATTTATTTGGGCCAACTAGAGTTGCTTCATTAGGAAATGCACGATATTGACTTGTCATCGTTGATGAATTTTCTAGATTTACTTGGGTATTTTCATTAAGTAATAAAAATGATGCTTTCGAAAACTTCACAATATTTGTCAAGAAAGTACAAAATCTCATTGGAACCACCATTGTCACTATTTGTAGTGATCATGGAGGGGAATTTGAGAATGAGTCTTTTGAGAACTTTTGTGATGAAGTTGGTATTACACACACCTTTTCATTCCCTCGTGCACCTCCGTAAAATGGTGTAGTTGAGAGGAAGAATAGGACGCTAGTGGAGTGTGTTCGCACTATGCTTGATGATAGCCAACTTGGCCATCAATTTTGGGCGGAAGCGGTACATACCGCTTGCTATGTGTTTAAAGAATACTTTTGAGGCCCGGCACTAAACAAACTTGTTATGAATTGTTGTTTGGTAGATTGCCTCAAGTTAAACATTTTCGAGTTTTTGGTTCAAAATGTTTTATTAAAAACACGTATGGTAGTTTGGACAAATTCGATCCAAGATCCGATGAGGGGATATTTGTTGGATATTCCTCACGTAGCAAAGCCTACCGGATATACAACAAACGAACCTCAACGATCGAGGAATCACTTCATGTTTCATTTAATGAAGGTTTTGTTCCGACTAGAATTACTAATGATGATGACTCCATGGATGTCTTATGTGATTCAATTGGTAATTCCAATTCTATTGATTCTATTGATACTAACCCGACTAATGAATCTTTTGAGAATGTTCCTAGTGATCAGGGAATTCCCAAACGGCTTCATACCGTTCGTGATCATCCCCATGAGCAAGTCATTGGCAATATCCTTGATAGTGTCAAGACGAGATCTCAAGTCAACTACTTCGCTCATTGTGCCTTTGCCTCCTCGATAGATCCAAAGAATATTAATGAAGTGTGCGAAGATGGTGCTTGGATCTTAGCCATGGAGGAGGAACTCATTCAATTCGAGAGGAATGAGGTTTGGAAGCTTGTTCCATTGCCATCAAAGAACCACACCGTCATAGGGACAAAGTGGATCTTCAAGAACAAGACCGACGAAAACCAAATCGTCGTCCGGAACAAGCTCGGTTAGTGGCTCAAGGCTATCGGCAAGAGGAAGGTATCGATTTCGAAGAATCCTTTGCTCCGGTAGCTAGATTAGAATCTATTAGATTATTTTTATCTTTTGCATGCCATAAAGAATTTAAACTCTTTCAAATGGATGTTAAAAGTGCGTTTTTAAACGGAGATGTTGTTGAGGAAGTTTATGTTTCTCAACCTCCAGGTTTTATAAATGAAAAATTTCCAAATCACGTTTTCAAACTTAAGAAAGCACTTTACGGTTTGAGACAAGCTCCTCGAGCTTGGTATGACCGTTTAAAGAATTTTCTTTTGGATTTAGGTTTTAAAATGGGAGAAGTTGATTCCACATTATTTGTTAAGTATTCGAATAATGATATAATTTTAGTTCAAATTTATGTTATTGATATCATTTTCGGTGCTACTAACTTCACTCTTTGTGAAGAGTTTTCTAATGTGATGAAGGATCAATTTGAGATGAGCCACATGGGTGAGCTCAAATATTTCTTAGGTCTCCAAATTCGCCAAATTAACGATGCAATCTTCATCCACCAAACCAAGTACACGGTGGAGTTGCTAAAGCGATTTGGAATGGAGAATGCCTCCGGGAAAAAGACTCCAATGAGCACGACTACACATCTTGATAAAGATGCGGGCGGAAAAGATATAGACGTTCGTCTATATCGAGGTATGATAGGTAGTTTACTATATCTTACCGCAAGTAGGCCCGATATTATGTTTGCCGTATGTGTATGTGCTCGTTATCAGTCTCAACCTAAGGAATCGCACTTAGTAGCCGTAAAACGTATTTTCCGTTATTTAAGTTACACACTTGATTTTGGATTACTTTATCCAAAATCTAGCACGTATGAGTTAATCTCATATAGTGACGCAGATTATGCGGGATGCAAATCCGACAGGAAAAGTACTAGTGGCACTTGCCATTTTATAGGAAATTCTCTTGTCTCTTGGTTTTCCAAGAAGCAGAATTCCGTATCACTTTCAACCACCGAGACGGAATATATTGCCGCCGGTGCCGCGTGTGCTCAGGTTCTTTGGATGAGACACACTCTTAAAGACTTTGGTATAAACTGTGATACTTGCCCTATCATGGTGGACAACCAAAGTGCAATTTGTCTCTCTAAGAATCCGGTACACCATTCCCGTTCTAAACACATAGATGTCTGTCACCATTTCTTAGATGATCATGTTGCTAAAAAGGACATCATATTAGTGTACGTTGAAACCCAGAAGCAAATCGCCGATATTTTCACGAAACCCCTATCCTTTGTGCGGTTACGTCGAGAATTGGGGATTATGGGTGAATCCGAGATTTAGGATTCATTTTATTCAATAATCTTGCATGCTATCAATTTTCGTTATATTTGTTCATGCTTGATGTATTGGAATTTTCTGGATTTTTTGTTGAATTTTCGGAATTTATGCTCGATTTATTCATGAACGTCAAATTTAAGATTTTCGATGTTTAATGGGGTAGTATAATGATTAATGAGAGTATTACGATGTTTCGTCCAAGTGCGATTAGGAGAGAACTCAAAATTTCAAATTCTAAAATTTTTGAACTCTGTTAGTCGGTTCATGTTCATTGACCGACCGACTAGATCATCATCTAGTCGGTCAGTGAATGAACTCAGACCGACTAACTCAAGCCCTAAATTTTGGCTTCAGTTACTGTTTGCACTTAGTCGGTTCAAGCTCATTGGCCGACCGACTAGATCATCATCTAGTCGGTCAGCGCTTGAACTGTGACCGACTAAATGCAACGGGGACAGTTGCGTCTTTTCGACTTCCAATCGACTAATAGCTCCCCGAACCGACTTATTTTCTTTTTAGTCGGTGCGATTTCCTTCTCCTGTCAAAAACCTCCGTGTCCCTTCGACTTCCTCCGCCGTTATCCATCGATTTCCGGCCATCTTTCCGATCAACTCCGGCCGTGAATCTCTCCCTCTCCTCCTAGGTATCCTCCCTCTCAGCCTTTAGACCTAGGGTTCCTCGTTTTTCAGTTTGATTCCTGCGTTTAGGGTTAGTTTCATTCGGTTTAGGGTTGTGCTAGGGTTTCCCCGATTTGTTTCTATCTCTTTTGTTTCCTCGTGTCTTGTCGCGCTTATGGCAAGAACACGTATCCCGATCGAACCTACTCGTCCATCGCCTATGACCGTCGATTCACCACCTACGGACCCCCCACAACCCAAACGCCGATAGAAATCCACACATCCCTCTTCGTCTTCGCCTCCTCTTAAGCGAAAGAGGACGGCGATAGCGAAGCCCCGAGCCCGATCTCAGCCTAGGAAGCAACCCATTTCACCAGCTTCATTCCGTGCCCCCACTCCTCCTGGTGATTCTGACACGGAATACATCCCGGAGACCGAGCATACCCCTCGGGATCCTACTCCTCCACCCCGTTCTTCCACTCGTCAGCCTAAGGGAAAGGGTCCGATGCCAGTTGGTGGTGTCGATATTTCATTATGTCGCGATGACCCGATGTGTCTCGCGGCATATAACCGTATCGAACACTGCCCACTGTTATTGGAGCATTTCGTATAGTTCTCTGACTTCCCAGGCCTTGCTGATCTTCTTTCGTCTAGCGGTCTTATCGATTATCTTCGGTATGACCCTAAGGTGAATCCACATCCATACCCTCGCCTTGTCAAGCTATTCTACGCCAATAGGGTTCGCGGTCAGTACGACGAGACCCATTCTATTGAGACTACTGTCTTGGGGACACCGATAGTCCTCATGGCAGAGGTCTTAGGAGATTTGATTGGTGTCTCCTCGTCTGGCCTTCTTCCTTCTGATATTTTTGTCGATGATATTTCTGAGCTTGATCAGGTGATGCTCGCCGAGATCTTTCATGAGATTCCTCCTGCCATGATTGGCGTGCCATCGAAGTCCTTCAAGCCGAATGCTTGGGTGCTTAACCTAATTCTGAAGTCATGCCTCCTTCCGAAGTACGGCTCGTCTTCCTTGCCATCCCAGCCATTCCTGAAGCTCATTTACGCCATATTCATGGGGAGCGAGATTAACTGGGCTAGGATCATTCTCGATAAGATGGATTCTTTCAAGTGTATCCGAAAGTCCATGAAATTTGCTCACATCCCATATCCCGGCCTTCTGACACTTGTCTTCCGTCACTTCCGTGTCCCTCTTCCACCTGATGATGAGCGTCTCCTCGGTCCCCCTCTAAATGCGACGGCCGTCAAGAAGTCTCTTGCGGCGCTTCGTCATGTTCAGAGGTCGACCCCTTCTGCTTCAGCCTCTGCTTCAGCTGCTTCTGCTCCCTCTCCTACTCTTGCTGACCTCGCACGTTCGTTGAAACGTGTGGAGTCTCGCTGTGCTTGATCTGAGGAGATTCTTGCTCGTATTGCTTCTCGTTTGGGTATTGATATCCCTCCGTCAGTTTCTGACGAGGAGGAGTTGGATGAGGATGAGATCGAGGAGCTTATTCGTTCTGCTGCTGCTCGTGCCCCTGAGGGTACTTCTGGTGCTGCTGTTTCTTCTGCCGGTGATCCCGAGAGCACACCTGCTGCCACCATTCCTCCGATGGATGCTTCGTCTGTTGCTGCTCCCGAGACCACTTCTGTCGTGCCAGAGATTTCCACTCCTGCTGACCCTGTGACCATCTCACCTCCTGCAGAGCCTGCTGTTGCTGCAGATCCTCCCGCTGCCTCCTGAGCTTCTTTGGAGGACTCTCCTAGTGCACTTTGGATTACATATCCTGTTGTGAGAGAGTGTGGGTTAGGATAGATGGTGGTTGTGGAGTTTTGATATTTTTGGATGTATGTTGATGTATCTCTGATGGAGTTTTGATATTTTTGTATGTATGTGATACTCTGATATATGCTGTGATATGATGTTGTATTTTGTGCTTCGATCTGAGGATCGTTTATGTATGTCGGCGATGTATACTTCTCATGTTTCATATATATATATATATATATATATATATATACATCGATGTTGACATTTACTCACTTGTGCACATTATATTCTTTTTATGTCTCTGTTGTTTGATATCGTCGCTCGACGATAATAACTTGGTTAAATAGAAATTATTTCTATGGAAACATAGAATTGTTTTCCATGCACTAAATTAACCAAGAATATTGATATTGGAGAGTATATTCCATAACTCAATTCGTAAAATTAATTTGAGTTTTGATGATTTTATTTATCGATTTTCGACTTTGGTCTCATTGACACGCTTTGATTTAATTCATATTTTCCTTTGGTGTCATTTGGACCGTGGTCGTATTCTACGACTCCCGTGCTTTTATTTGAAGCCATTGTTGTTGTCGTTGATCTCCTACCTCTCTTTTTGCTAATGCCAAAGGGGGAGAGATATAATAATGACGATGAGCTAAATGATAATTTAAAGAATTTTTCCAAGAATCTAATTTGATATGTTAGATTCAGGGGGAGTTAAGATATAAAAATGGATTTCAAATCCGATATTTCAATAATCGATTCACATTTTATACTTTACTCGTCTGCTTGATGCGTATGATTAATATATATTTTTGGAACTAACGTGTCATCAATGCAGCGGGAGTAAGTAAATTACATTTGAATCATTATTTTTGATTATTATTTATGTTGGTTTGTCATCACCAAAAAGGGGGAGAATGTTGAGTATTGACTCCCTGGATTTGGTTTTGGATGATGAACAAACATAAATATATCGTGAACTAACTCTTTGTGAGCGCAGTTATGGAGATCGTCACCAAACTTCTATGAACATCAAAAGCGACGTCTCGAGACTTCTCAAAGCGCGTCCTCAGTTTTCGGAGGATAATCAACAGTGCGTCCTCCGCGTTTCAATGGCACGAACTTTGGCTATTGGAAATGATGGATGGAGACGTTCCTACGAAGTGCTTCCCTTTGGAGAACCCTCCATAAGGAATACGTCGAGCTCACCGAAGAGGATTTCGAAAAATGGACAGTTTCATAGAAATTCGCCGAAGTCAACAACGTAAAGGCAATGAACGCTTCATTGTGCGTTGGACCCAGATGAGTTCAACAAGTTATGCACATGTAAGAGTGCATATCAAATTTGGAACCATCTCGTCGTTACCCATGATGGAACGAACAAGGTAAAACTTTCTAAACTCTATGTTGCCGTGCAAAACTTCGATATGTTTCATATGCAGGAAAATGAAAGCATAGCATCGAAGTACAGACGTTTTACTGATATCACTAATGAATTGGAAGCTCTCGGACAAGTCTATTCCTAACAAGATAAGGTAAGGAAGATCATAATGGGAATGACCTCCAAATGGGAAAGAAGAGCTATCGCCATTGAGGAGGTCAATGACTTGAAGACTTACACAGTTGTGAACCTTATCGGGACTCTCATATCTTATGAAGTAAGACGGGAGAACCGATTAAGGATTCGAGCTATGATGAACCCTTCGGAGGCCAAGAAGAAAGCTTTGGCATTTAACGCCAATTTCTCATCCTCCGATAGTGAAGAATCAGAAAATGGGATGGACTTGGGTGAAATGGCCCAAATGGCAAAGAAGTTCCAACGCTTCTTTCGAAAAGGTAAATTTCCCTCTAAGAATAGATTTGATTCTACTAATCACTCTTCCTCTCTTTGCTTTAAGTGTAATAAGCCATGGCACATCAAGAAGGATTGCCCAATGCTTTAAGTCTTAATTTGTATCTTTGTGTGATCTAAAATCATATTCTATTAAGCCATGAATACACTTTGTTATCTCTTACTATTGGCTATAGAATTTGGGTGTAAATCCAAACTCCACCAAATATTGTGGAGAGTTGGATATCGATTTGCATTGTGTGTTTGCCCTTTGTTGTAAGGGTGTTGGAAATCCTAGACAAGTCTAGGTGGTCGGAAATCCTGGTCAAGGCTAGGTGTGTGGAAAAATCCTAACGAGTGGAGTAATGTGCTTGTATTTGCCAAGGCAGATAGTGGAAATCTCGTACTGGATTGGTCGGGGACTGGACGTACCCAGGGTTGTGGGGAACCAGGATAAAAATCCTTGTGTTTGCGTTTGCACTCTTTGTGATTGTTTATCTCAATCTGTTATGATTCATTGAGTATTATATTGTAACTCATTTACATTGCAAGATTAGTTTTTGTATTTGCTGTATAAAAGATTCTCTCTTATATTTTTGTGTAATCTTTTATATCTTCATTAAGTTAAAGTCTTCATTAAGTATTGCTTTAACTAAGCTGTGCATAATATCCCTCTGGGAGTCGACTACTGTTCTTAGGGAGTCGACTACCAGAAGAGGTTTATCTCTGATCTGTTTTAAAGATAACTTAAGTTGATTAAGAACCAAGCGTAGATCGCTCTACTTGGTTGCTTAGACAACATTAAAAGGCTTTGAATTGTGCTAACCAATTAGAAAGAAGAAGTTTATTTTTATACAACACTATTCAACCCCCTTCTAGTGTTGTTTGCCATCCACAGGATCCAACACATATATGGAATATTAACAGTTGACTCCATAGTGGATCTTTCTCGGTATGCAAAGAATTAAGTTCAACATTATGCGATGCATACAGACTCTCTTTCACAGATTTGTGAAAATCACGATCAAACTCAATACGAGCTTGAAGAGAGTCATTCTCTTTGCTCAACATGTACACATGAGAATCAAGAGCAATCTTTTCTTGATTCAATGCAATGGTTTGTGTATCATCATGATGTTTGGATGATAAAGAAGTGTGTGTGCGAGCATCTCTCTCAAGCTTGTTATTATTCTCATTGAGAGAGTTCATAAACAACACATTATCGTTTTCAATAAAATTAGCGCGTTGAATGAGAGAGTTACGAGATACCTCCTTACCAACGATGCTCTCATCATCACCAGATTCCTCTTCACCATACTTTTCATCAAGATAATTCCATATCTTCTTGGCCATCTTGAAATCACTTTCTTTCATAGCAATATTCGGAGAGAGAGCATTGAGCAATGAATTCCAAACTCGAGCATCCGAGATAATATGCCCTGACTCCTCATGCACATCAAGCCACTGGAACATGTTCTTCCTCCATTTTGAGAAGTGTTTGCCTTTGAAGACGGGAGGAATGGAAAGGGGTTGTTGAGACTTAGAAGTCATGCTAGCAAAATCCACCAAACCAAGGCTCCGATACCAACTGTAAGGGACCCTGCGGGGCTACACACACACACACACACACTAGAGGGGGGTGAATAGTGTAATGGTAAGCAAAGTGCTTAATTAAAAATTACTAAAATTAAAGCACAATAAGCAACAGAAAATAATCAGAGTGCTCAACTACAACAACCGTAAACACAAGGATTTTACCCTGGTTCCCAAAAACTTGGGTACGTCCAGCCACACCAATATCCACTATATTCCCACATAGAGAAAGTGAATACAATCTCACACAGAGATACCACACACAGAGGATTTAGGAATCCCACAAAGAGATATCCTTACTCTCACACAGAGAGACCTCACACAGAGGATTTTATTTTCTCACACAGAAAGAACCAAATTCTCACAAAGAGAGTAACTCCCACAAAGAGAGTAACTAATTCCCACAACGAGAATCAGGGGTTCGAAACAAAAACAAAACGAAACAACACTTACCTATGACTTGATATGATCTTACCAATGTGAAGAAGAAGGCATGCAATTGAATGACCAAGTGCTTGAGATAGCTTTGATTGTACTTGATGATCTTTCTCTCTTCTAGGAATGAATCCTAACACTTCTCACTTGAGTGTATGAAATGAAGAGAAGAAAGATGTTCTCCAAGAAAAGGAATGAGATTGAAATCCCTTGGAGAAATGCCCTAGAGCTCAGATGCTATATCATAAGATTGAAGCTCTAATGATGGAATGTGAGAGATTAGGAGTGGCTATTGATTCTCTAAGATATTCAATAATAACCAAGAGTTCTAAATGAACTAAGCTAACTCATATATATATGAAGCCCAAAGGAACCCATAAAACCAGCCAAAACCCCAAAGGGAAGAAATCTGCAACGGCTAGATTTGACAGTTTATGACCCAGACAGTCGACTGATGAACAAGTGACAGTCGACTGTTTAACAGCTAGAAAAAACCCAGCGGCTATAATCTGAGCCAGGACAGTCGACTGTATAAGACTACACAGGCGACTGTAAAACAGATAGTCGACTGTATATCCTTCATCAGGCGACTGCTGCAGGGATGGAAATGAAACAGAGAGATGCAACTTACTCCCAGTATGCATACATGCGACTGATGACCACAGTACAGTCGACTGTAAAATAGATAGGCGACTGTATATCCTTCATCAGTCGACTGCTGCAGAGATGGAAGAAAAACAGAGAGAGATGCATATTTCGCACTTACGCCTTTCAGACGACTGATGGCCATTTCACAGGTGACTGTAAATATACAGGCGACTGTAAAAATGTCATCAAGCGACTGTCTTGCAAATTGGGATGAAGCCCAGAAAATGCAAGAAGTGCACAGTCGACTGTCGACCAATTCACAGGCGACTGTAGAAACACAAACGACTGTAAATTGAACATCAGTCGACTGATGCGTAAAGCTCAAGAAGAGTTAATAAAAATGTTGACTTGAGCAGTGCACCACCGTCGACTATAGAAGGCTCGACAGGCGACTGGAATCATCCAGTCGACTGTAAAACTTTCATCAGACGACTGTTGGAGAGCCACAGACTCCAATTGAGTCTTTGGGCTAGATGAACCTATTAGGTTGGATTCTATGATAATCCTAATGCTCACTAAGATGGTTAAATGCATATGCATAAGAGTATGACCATCTATCAAGGCATTACAATAATCCTAGACTCAAAAAGAGAAATGCAAGTAATAGAAATTACATGGATTACATATAGCATCTCCTAGAGTCTAAGTCTTCAAGCTCACGATACCTTGATGTTCCCCATCATCTCCAAGCCTTGGCACCCCTTGATGAGCTCCCTTCATCAAGCTCCAAGCTTTGTCATTGCTCCTCTAGATGTCCATCCATCATCATGCTTCAAGCTTTGGCTTCATTAGATGATCTTCATGACTTCATCCAAGCTTGAGCACACCATCACCCTTGGAGGTCTTTAAGATATTCCTTGTAATATCCTCCAAGCATTATGCTTTGTCTCATCAACATATAATCATTAAGAAA
Organism: Scilla litardierei; assembly: GCA_030789695.1. Taxonomy (NCBI): domain Eukaryota; kingdom Viridiplantae; phylum Streptophyta; class Magnoliopsida; order Asparagales; family Asparagaceae; genus Scilla; species Scilla litardierei. The sequence goes on from CM061131.1 coordinate 99,544,473, forward strand.
AACTGAGATTAAAACATAAGATTGATTAGCACACTAACATATGTATTGATCATCATCAAAACAACATTAGTCTTGAACCCAAGAACTAACATTCAATGCGTTGTGGGTCAGATTGGGTCGGATCCGGCCTGCAGCAGATCTGGCACCTGCATGAGCGGGCACTGCCCGCTGAGAATGGGCGGGGGCACGTGCTACGCACGTGCCATGCCTGCTTGCCGTGGTCATGCACGCGGTGCGTGCCCCCGCCTGCTTAGAGGAGGGCGGGTTGGCCCGCTGGGCCTTTTTAATTCTTTTTTAATAATCAAAATCTACAGCGGCCCGCATGGAAGTGGGCCGCTTGGCTAGGCGCTTGGATCGGTGTCACATGGTGCCACGAGATCGCGCCACATGGTGCCAAAGAGAAAACCATATTTCCTTTTTTTAAAATCCCTTTTTCCTTTTCAAATATTACAGAAAATACCTCGAAATCTCAAAAAAAATCCCAGAAAATTCTGGAAAAATCCTCAAGACTCTAAGGAGTACCTGAAAAATAGGAGAAGAAGAAATGAGTCCATATGATGATGAAATGAATATAATGACTATTATAAAACAATATAGACTTCCAATAATTCATATAAAATATTTCAATGCTTAAATAATTCCCAAAAAATGTCAAAACGATCACAATAATGGCAAGAGCATATGAAAAATACTAGGAAGCTAATATGGACAATAAAATCTATATTTTGTGCAAAGAATGATAAAAAGCCCTAAATGTGATACATAAAGTTAAACATATGCACAAGAGAGCATGATTAAGCATAATTCTTAGCATAAAATGGAAGTAGATGAGGGGCATAAATGTGCACTTTTCACTACGAATCAAAATCCAATCATGAAGATCAATTGCAATGAATGACAATGAAGATCAATCAAAGCTCAAAGAGATGATTGAGTGATCAAGACAAAGAAAGAAGACTCAAAGACTTCAAGTTCAATCAAGAGAAAGAAAAGAAGCTTAAACTCAGTGTAAATCTTTCTTTTCTTTTATTTATTTATTTTAGATTGTAGCCTTCAAGTGGAGTAAACTTGGAGCGCACACATATCATTCAATCTATTCTAGGAAATCCTTAGAATTAATTTCATAGGACTCTAAATTATAAAACCCTTAGTTGTGCATTCTGGATGTATGACAACCGACTGCTGCTCAAAATCCAGGCGACTGTCTCTGGACAGGAGCATGTGTTTTGTTCTTCAGTCGTTTGAAATGCACACACTTTTGCTAGGTTTTTGGGCTTTTATTCTTTGCTGCTAAATAGGTGACTGCTGTACAAGTACATATGCATGTGCATAATTCAAGTGCATGTGATTTGTTAATTAATCACATGTATCATCTTGCCTAAATTCCCAATTTGTCAACTTACGCACTTGTGCACTTTCAGGCGACTGTATTTGGTTTTACAGGCACATGCCCATGGCACATGCACCTATCAACTCCACTACAGCCGCATGTCCATACTTGTCCAAAATTCTCATTTTGATAAGTTTCGCACTTGTGCATTCAGACACATGTCTTTGGTTTTACAGGTGTTTGCCCATGGCATAGGCGCCTGTGTATACCACATCGGTCGTCTGTCCTTTGATTACCCAGATTCTTGAAGTTGTAAACTTACGCACTTCTGCCACATAGACACCTGCCTTTGGTTTATCATGCGCCTGTATGTTAGTCAGGCGCCTGTTAAACATTATGCAGTCATCTGTCCCACGTGGTAAGTTACCATTTGTACTTTCACCTACCTTTTGTCACAGTGCAGCAGGCGCCTGTTGGTTCTTCATTAGTCGCCTGTCCTGACTGCATTTTCAATCATTTCGGCCTTTTCCAACGAATTCTGTTAAAGGTTTTGGGAAAATGATTGGGTTTTGAGAGAGCTTATATATAAGGGTTCTACTGTTTCATTGAGCCCCTCTCTAGACTCCATTTCATCAAAGCTCTCAAGCTCTCTTGCTCTCAATCTCAATCCAAAAGCCCTAAAACTCCAAATCTTAGCTTGTCTCATCATCTAGCTTTGGTGAAGACAAGTGTAAGAGATTTTATCTCTTCAAGGAAGAGATCAATACACTACACTCACTCCTCACTTCAAGTTCTACACTTCAAAGCGTAGGAGTTTGATATTGGTTTTACTCTCGGTTTGTGAGAGTGGTTTGTTTTTTGCTCTCGGTTTGTGAGAGTGGTTTGCTTGATCCCAGGTTGTGGAAATCAAGGACATCAATAGTATTGATTACACTTGTAGGGTTTCTACAAGTGGGTTGAAAAGAAAACTCAAGCTGGAGGTTTAGCTTGAGTATCTGGGTAGTATCCCAGGTGTTTGGGACATAGGATTACCGAGAAGAAGTCGGGTTTGACTTGGGTAATCCGAACCCTTGAACATATTGTGTTTGCATTGTTCGATTTGTTGTTTCATATTATTTCAGCATTATTGTTGGTTAGGATTTTAATTAGGCGTAATTTCCTCTTTAATTTTATAAACCCTATTCAACCACCTTTTCTAGTGTTTTCTGTTGTGATATGATTCCCCGGATTTGGTTTTGGATGATGAGCAAACATAAATAATGTATACTAACTTATTTATGAGCGCAGTTATGGAGATCGTCGCCAAAAGAATACGAACATCAAAAGTGACATCTCAAGACTTCTCAATACGCGTGATCGTGTGCCTGAAGCTTCGTTGAAGCTCAAGGAGTTTTATTGAAGTCAAGAATGAAGATTGAAGCTTTGAAGACGGCTCGTAAGGTTTATTTTATAGTCTTCTAGCTTCATAGATTAGAATGTTAAGCCTTGAGTAGGACTTACATTATAAACTTCATTCCTCTCATATCTTAGAGCTAGGATAATCTTAGAAGCCAATAGAAACTTTCCCGAAGCCTATCGCTTCTTCCCTCGGCTTCGAGTGCATGTTAGTTGGTTCAAGAAGAGTCATCAACCGACTAGATGACGATCTAGTCGGTCGGCAACTCTACATGAACCGACTAGTTTGCCTCTCTATATTCAGCTCTTTCTCTATCTACAGTTAGTCGGTCAAAGAAGAGTCACCGACCGACTAGATGACGATCTAGTCGGTCAGGAGTCCTTCTCAGACCGACTAGTTGTGTTCAGCCTTTTTCAGCCTGAGCTACTGTTTCGAGTTAGTCGGTCAAAGAACATTTGTCGACCGACTAGTTGAGAAACTAGTCGGTCAGCATTTGTTCTTAAACCGACTAAGTCATCTTGATGTCAGCCTATTCTATTTCGACTGTTAGTCGGTCAAAGAACATTCACTGACCGACTAGTTGTGAAACTAGTCGGTCGGCAAGTCTTCTTAGACCGACTAGTTGTCATTGCCTGTACTTCGACCTTTTGGTTGTTCAACCGTTAGTCGGTCTACGTTGTATCACCGACCGACTAGTTGATGAACTAGTCGGTCAGTGATCCTTCTTTGACCGACTAGTCTGGTTCAGAATAGAGCCGTTGGGAACTTTTCCAACACGATTTTCCTTGCCTCTATAAATACAAACTTGATTCGTTTGAGGCAAGGTTAGAGGTCCATTTTCCAAGCTATTTCAGACCTAAGAGAAGAGCTCTCCCAAGCTAATTCCAAGCTCTCTCTCCCTCACAAGAATCTCTCCCTTCACGCTTTGAGCAACTTCCTCAAGAGAGATTCTCTCCATTGTGAGCTTCTCAAGCCAAGAGCTTGATTCAAGTCATCATACTCCACCCTAGGCTTCCATTGCTGGTCATCTTCTTGAAACTAGGGTTTGGTGACATCCTCTTCCCCAAAATTCATCTTTGCCCTAATTTGGTAAGTATACTCAAGGCATAGGATTTTGTAAGGTAAGAGTTTATTTCATTTCATATTGAATTGTTGTATACTCTCGGTTGTGAGAGTTTGCGTGATCCCGGGTTGTGGGATTCACGGACATCGATTGTAGGTCGATTGCACTTGTGGGGTTTTCCTCAAGTGGGTAAGTGGAAATCTTGAGTTAGGGTTTCTAACTCAAGTATCCGGAGGGGATCCGGGTGGTTGGGACGTAGGATCGCCGGGAACAAGTCGGGGAGACTTGGGTGGATCCGAACCCGTTACATATCTTGTTTGCGATTGTCTATTCTTGTTGTTCGTTGTTTATTCCGCATTGTCATTTGTTTCTTGCACAATAATTAGGAATAACTATCTTGATTATTTTTAAGTACTATTCACCCCCCCTCTAGTACGTGTGCAGTAGCTTTCAGGGCACCACATTTTCCTCATAACACAGGGTCCTTATAATTAGTATCAGAGCACAAGATGAAGCTATGGCATTCAACAACAACAACAACATTCCACCACCTCCTTCCTACAACAATCATGATCGAGATGGTGCTTCATCAGTTTTTGATGGCCAATCTACGGTTCGACCTCTGTGCTTCAATGACACAAACTTCGGCTATTGGAAGTGCCGGATGGAGACGTTTCTTAAGAGTGCTTCTCTATGGAGAACCCTTCACAAGGAATACGCAGAACCAACGGAAGAGGACTACGAACACGCCAAAGCATTGAATGCTCTTCATTGTGCTTTGGAGCCCGATGAGTTCAATAAGATATGCACATGTAAGAGTGCATATCAAATTTGGAATCATCTTATTGTTACGCATGAAGGGACCAAAAATGTACAACTCTCAAAGTTATATGTTGCCGTGCAAAATTACGATATTTGTCAAAAACAAGAAGATGGAAAAATTGCTACGATGTATGCTCGCTTCACCGACATCACCAATGAGCTTGAAGCTCTTGGAAAGATGTACACTCAAAAAGAAAAGGTGAGGAAGATCATCATGTCAATGACCTCAAAATGGGAAAGAAGAATCATATCGATTGAAGAAGTCAATGACATGCAAAACTACACCGTGGTGAACCTCATCGGTACACTCTTGTCATATGAAGTGAGAAGGAAAAACCGCTTGAAAATATTGTAAGGATCGCCTTACCCTTACAATACTAACAACAACACACTAGAGGGGGGGGGGGGAATAGTGTAATGGCAATAAATTTCCAAATAAAATTAAACTTGCAAATGCGGAATAATAAATGCAACAGGAAATAATTGACACAATCAATCCAAATGCAAACACAAGATTTTACCCTGGTTCGCCAAAACTTCGGTACGTCCAGCCACACCAATATTCACTATATTCCCACAAAGAGAAGTGAATACAAATCTCACAAGGAGATACCCCACCAAGATGATTTTGCCCTACACAAGGACCCAACCAACCCTACACAGGGGTCAAACTCCCACCTAGAGAATTACTAACTCCCACTCAGAGAATTAGGGTTAGCCCTACACTAGGACACCAAACTCCCACAAAGAGAGTTACTCCCACAAAGAGAGTTATTCCCACAAAGAGAATATCCTAATCCCACAAAGAGATAAACTCCCATAAAGAGAGAGACTAATTCCCACAAAGAGAATTAGTGTTACAGGAATCACCAAGTAAAATAAATACTCTTACCTATGCCTTGAGATGCTTACTCATAGATGAATGCAAGGCATGGAAGAGGATCTCCAAGTGTTGAGATTGGCTTGAAAGCACTTGGATGATTTCCCTTGAGCTGGACTTCAATGCATGAAAAGGAATGAGAGCTCAAAGAGGGAAATGCGAGAATCTGAGAGTGGCTTATAAAACTCTTATGATTTTCAATAGCATCAAGAAGTTCTCATGAAATCAGCACACCCATATATATAGGAACCCTATATCAACCCTCAAAACCCAAGACAACAGCTAAAAGCACAAGTCTGTAACGGCTAGAAATTGGGTGAAAACGACACCGACAGTCGATTGAAGATCAAAAGACAGTCGACTGATCAATGGCTAGAAAATATCTAACGGCTATAATCTGAGCCATGACAGTCGACTGATGAAGTTGATACAGTCGACTGTAAACAGGACAGGCGCCTGTGAAACCTTCAGCAGGTGACTGCTGCCGGGGATGGAATAAAACAGAGAGCTGCACTCTTTCTCTAGATAAGCCTATAGGCAACTGATGTCAATAATACAGTCGACTGTACAATAGTCAGGCGACTGTAAAACCTTCATCATTCGGCTGTTGCAGAAGATGGAGAAAAACAGAGAGAAGTAGTATATGTACTTACGCTACTCAGACGACTGTTGACCAATCCACATGCGACTGTAAATATACAGGCGAATGTAAACTGAGCATCAGTCGACTGTTGCGTAAAGATCAAGTAGAGTCAATAGAAAAGTTGACTTGAGGAGTGCATATCAGTCGACTGTAGAAGGATCGACAGGCGATTGGAAATCACCCAGTCGACTGTAAATCCTTCAACATGCGACTGATGGAAAGCCAAAGACTCCAAACGAGTCTTTGGACAAGATGAACCTATTAGGTTGGATTCTATGATAATCCTAAGGCTCACTAAGATGGCTAAATGCATATGCATGAATGAGTAGACCATCTATCAAGGCATTACATTAACCTAGACTCAAATGAGAGAGAAAACAATAAAGGAAATATTACATGGATTACATTGCTTTCCTTAGAGTCTAAGTCTTCCATCTTGATGCCTTGATGTTCTTCATCATCTCCAAGCTTTGGCACCCCTTGAGTCCAAGCTTTGGTCCTTCTCCACTTGATGTCCATCCTTACACCAAGTGTTTAGTCTCTAAGAAAGATATTCTTAAAATGAAAACTTTGAGACTAAAACAAGAAAGTCATTAGCAACAACATAATGTTGTGATCATCATCAAAATAAGATTGGTATGAAACACCAATACTCAACAATCTCCCCCCTTTTGATGATGACACACATTATGTAATAACACAAAAAAAATTAAGCACCATGGTAATGAGCTCTCCCTACTAATATGCACCAATTATACAATGAGAAACACAATAGTAAAAACTCATTATACCAAATAAAGTCTTGGTGACATATAATAGGCATGGATTACATAAACCAATTGCAATAGACAATATCATGCAAACATGAATGGTTTATACAATCACATATATCTCTCCCCATAGATATAACTCTCCGAAAATGCATATGTATGAAATATAAGAGTTACATTTTCTTAATGCATATATCTCTCCCCCTTGACATCGTCAAAAAGGTGGACATCAAAAATATCCCACTTTGTCATCTTAACCAAGATGTGACAATATGCAAGATATAAGGAGATGTATGAATATATGATACCAAATTGAAAAGTTTAGTGGGTATCAATCACTATCCCATACTCCCCCTAGATCATAGAAATGGTCAAATGTTGACCTCTAGGATCTAATACCAATTGTAAAGTAGAAGATAATCAATCTCTAACAATTGAGGCAATACCAATTGTAGACAAAGAATCTTGGAAAATAATCCACTTTACCAATTGATATGCAAATATTGGAGCCATGGGCCTAAAGTGTATCAAAGCAATAGATATGGAAAAATCAAGCTTCAATGATATACAATGACATTGCCAAATAGGATTATAACATGAAATATGTTGGCAATATCTAAGGGGTTTAGTTTGAGACCAAAAACAACCAATTGTAAACAATGATCTCAAACACACACACACTGAAATGAGAGTCAAAATATGTTTTAAAATATTCTAAACATATTAGATATACTAACTCCCCCATTGACATCCATATGGATCAACAAATGCATGTATGCCAATGTCTTCCCCAAGGTCCCATTTTCATGAAAATAAGTTTGAAACATTTTCAAAATCATGAAACACACACAAACAATGGCTATGGTAAAAAATAAATATTTAAGTACAATACCCATACAATATGCATATGTGTGAGGAACCTAAACATTAGGGAACCAAACCCAAGAGGAGTTTGATTTCCTACTGTAATCACATGAGGTGATCACATCCCTAACTAGAGAGTTGATGTAACTATCCCTCTCTTGCACACTATCCTTAGTGGAAATCCATAAACACAAGGATTTCCTAGGCAAAGGTTTTGCCTTTGCAAAGAGGGATGGATGTGGCAAGCTTAGGTGCAGAAACGAATTTCTTAGCATGCAAAGAATGAGGATTTTGCTTCTTAGCAAAAAATGAAGAGACTTCATTCTTCCTCATCACCTTGTGATCTACATGCTTCTTGTTGATGTTATTGTTGTACAAGAAAGCATGGTGATTATTCTTAGGTGCTTTAGCAATATTTATTGTATTTGCACCGTAAGAGGAATTAGAGGTGGGTTTGGGTACCACATTTTGAATATAACCTAAACCTGCTCTATGATTAGCCGGATGTTGTTTTTCAAGCAAATCGTGGAGTGAATCCCTAGAATACACAAAGCTTTTGAGCTTACGGGATTCCTCTTCACATTTCAACGTAAGTTGTTAAATGTGAGTTTCTAAGCTAAGGTTTTGAGTAACAAGATTATCATTAGTCAAGCTCAATTCCTTAACTTGAGAGAGAAGTGTGTCTCTCTCACTAGTGTCATAATCATGCATTTCATCATTGATTACACTAGCAATATCTAGTTCATGTAATCTACTCTTAGCAATCTTATATTTTGCTTTTAATTTATTGTAAGAGTTGATGCACTTACTAGCCTTTTCGGAGACCATGCCGAAGTTATATTCAAGCTCCTCGTATGAGATCTTTTCTTCCTCGATCTCATCATCCTCATCATCCTTGCTAGAGATCGACGATGAATTTTTCTCGTTTGCCATAAGGCACGCTTCCTCATAGGAGTTGAGCCATGCTTCCAACTCATTAATTGCTACAAAGCACGCATGCGCATCGTCCTTTCCATCCTCTTCTTCTTTACTTGATGTATCCTCACTCGAATCATCAAAAGTCCCGACAAGTCCCTTCTTGTGATTTTTGGACTTGGACTTCCCTTTCCAATGCTTCTTCCCTTTACCATGGTAAGTTTCTTTGATGGGTTTGGAAGGGCATTCGGTGGACAAGTGACCTTTTCCGCTGCAAGTGTAACAAGTAGGAATCTTGTTAGAATTGGAGGCAAACTTTGACAAAGACTTACCTTGCTTGCACTTGAGGAATGCCTTGAATTATTCGGCAAGATCCTCAATTTCTTCTCCACTCGCTTCTTCTAGCTCATCTTCTTCACTAGGAGCTTCTCGATGGAATTTCTTCCTCCATTTGATTGGCTTTTCCTTGGCATGGAATGCAACCCCCTTGTGCTTCTCCGGCTTCTCGGGATTTGATGGTTGAATCTCCTTCTTGTGTTGAAGCTTCACTCATACGCCATGAGATTACCAATGCACTCCTCAACGGTGTATTTGGACGTGTCATATGACTCCAAAATTTCGTTGGCCTTTGACTCCCAATGAGGTGTGAGAGAGTCAATGATCTTCTCTACATGATCCTCTTAGCAAATCATCTTCCCAAGTCCCTCCAAGGAGTTCACGATATCAGTGAACCTTGTGAACACTCTGAAATGCTTTCTCCTTCCTGCATCTTAAACATTTCATATTTAGATCTAAACACAGTTTGTTTAGATTTCTTTACCTTTGTAGTCCCTTCATGACATATCTCCAAAGTATGCCAAATTTTGTTGGCCGTTTTTCAAATGGAGATGCGGTTGAACTCAGTTGCTGAGAGGGCACAATGGAATGCATTCATTGCCCTTGCATTGAACTTGATCGAGTCCTTCTCCGCCTTTGTCCTTGAAGCCGCGGGTGTAGTGGGCTTCTCAAATGGCACCTCCGTGATGTCCCATAGGTCTTGACCCTCCATGTAGATCATCATCCTGATCTTCCAACTTGGGTAGTTGGTTCCGTTGAAGAGCGGGGGTCGAACGGTTGAATGACCTTCTTCATGAGACGTGGATGAGGCGTTGAATACCATCATTGCAGTATGCTATAACCTCGCTCTGATACCAATTGTAAGGATCGTCTTACCCTTACAATACTAACAACAACACACTAGAGGGGGGTGAATAATGTAATGGCAATAAATTGTCCAATTAAAATTAAACTTGCAAATGCGGAATAATAAATGCAAGAGGAAATAATTGACACAATCAATCCAAACGCAAACACAAGATTTTACCCTGGTTCTCTAAAACTTGGGTACGTCCAGCCACACCAATATTCACTATATTCCCACAAAGATAAGTGAATACAAATCTCACAAGGAGATACCCCACCAAGAGGATTTTGCCCCACACAAGGACCCAACCAACCCTACACAGGGGTCAAACTCCCACCTAGAGAATTACTAGCTCCCACTCAGAGAATTAGGGTTAGCCCTACACTAGGACACCAAACTCCCACTAAGAGAGTTACTCCCACAAAGAGAGTTATTCCCACAAAGAGAATATACTAATCTCACAAAGAGATAAACTCCCACAAAGAGAGAAAGACTAATTCCCACAAAGAGAATTAGTGTTACAGGAATCACCAAGTAAAATAAATACTCTTACCTATGCCTTGAGATGCTTACTCATAGATGAATGCAAGGCATGGAAGAGGATCTCCAAGTGTTGAGATTGGCTTGAAAGCACTTGGATGATTTCCCTTGAGCTGGACTTCAATGCATGAAGAGGAATGAGAGCTCAAAGAGGGAAATGAGAGAATCTGAGAGTGGCTTATAAAACTCTTATGATTTTCAATAGCATCAAGAATTTCTCATGAAATCAGCACACCCACATATATAGGAACCCTATATCAACCCTCCAAACCCAAGACAACAGCCAAAAGCACAAGTCTGCAACGGCTAGAAACTGGGCGACAACGACACCAACAGTCGACTGAAGATCAAAAGACAGTCGACTGATCAACGGCTAGAAAATATCCAACGGCTATAATCTGAGCCAGGACAGTCGACTGATGAAGTCAATACAGTCGACTGTAAACAGGACATGCGCCTATAAAACCTTCAGGAGGCGACTGCTGAAGGGGATGGAACAAAACAGAGAGCTGCACTCTTTCTCCAGATAAGCATACAGGCGTCTGATGTCAATAATACAGTCGATTGTACAATATTCAGGCGAATATAAAACCTTCATCAGTCGACTGCTGCAGAAGATGGAGAAAAACAGAGAGAAGCAGTATATGCACTTACGCTACTCAGACGACTGTTGACCAATCCACAGGCGACTGTAAACTGAGCATCAGTCGAATGTTGCGTAAAGCTCAAGTAGAGTCAATAGAAAAGTTAACTTGAGGAGTGCATATCAGTCGACTGTAGAAGGATCGACAGGCGACTGGAAATCACGCAGTCGACTGTAAATCCTTCAGCAGGCGACTGATGGAAAGCCAGAGACTCCAAATGAGTCTTTGGATAAGATGAACCTATTAGGTTGGACTCTATGATAATCCTAAGGCTCACTAAGATGGCTAAATGCATATGTATGAGTAGACCATCTATCAAGGCATTACATTAACCTAGACTCAAATGAGAGAGAAAGCAATAAAGGAAATATTGAATGGATTACATTGCTTTCCTTAGAGTCTAAGTCTTCCATCTTGATGCCTTGATGCTCTCCATCATCTCCAAGCTTTGACACCCCTTGAGTCCAAGCTTTGGCCCTTCTCCACTTGATGTCCATCCTTGCACCAAGTGTTTAGTCTCCAAGAAAGATATTCTTGAAATGAAAACTATGAGACTAAAACAAGAAAGTCATTAGCAACAACATAATGTTGTGATCATCATCAAAATAAGATTGGTATGAAACACCAATACTCAACAATTAACGGGAATGATGAAACCAACGGAGGCAAAGAAAAAAGTAATAGAATTTAAAGCCACTTCTTCATCCTCCGAAAGTGATGAGTCCGGTGTTGAGATGGACTTGTAATCTATGGCGCTTATGGCAAAGAAGTTCCAACGCTTCTTTTGCAAAGGTAAATTTCCATCCAAGTCTAAATTTGATTCCACTAATAACACTTCTCTTTGCTATAAGTGTAATAAGCCAATGCATATTAAGAAGGATTACCCAATGCTAAAGAAAAAGGAGAAGTGGAAAGCTCCACAATACAACAAGTTCGACAAGTACAAGAAGAACAAGAAAAAGGGATTTGTAGGAACATTAGATGATTCGAGCGAAAATTCTTCAAGTGAATCCAAGGATGAGAAGAATGAAAGTGCACACATGTGTTTCATGGTAGAAGAGGATTCATCCTCCGATGAGAGCTCAAGTGAAAGTGAAGAACCCGAGGTAACCATGGATGAACTTAGAATTGCAAAAGAGAAATTATTTTCAAAATACCAAAAACTTATGATTAGATATACTAAATCTAAGAAAACTTGTAAGTCATCCATGCCTCTCATCACCAACAATGACACCATTGTTGAATCACTCACCCTTAGAAAGCTACTTTTCTTGCTCAAAATGGGTCATTGAGAAATGAGGTTGAATCCCTTAAATCTCAATTGGATCATGTATACATTGTGGATTGCAATGATCTTGATATTGAAAATTTTTGATCTCAAAAACACGGGTTTGGGTATTGAGAATGAATCTCTCAAAACGCAAGCACACGAGCTCACCATATTTGTGTCCACCTTGGACACTACCATTTCTTCTCTTAAGAAGAAATATGAGATCATTTCCTCCAATATTGAAAGATTCAACAAAGGAAAAGGAAAATTAGATGATTTGCTTTCAAATCAACTACCGACCAACCATCGTGTTGGACGTGGTTATTCCAAGGTAAATGCATCCAATGCACGCACTACCTATAATGGTATCACTATAAATTTTGTGAGGCCAACCTCCGGTGCATCCACGAGTGGTGATCACAACACCTTGGATAGCAATACTACCAAGAAAGTCACCACTTCTCACATTCCCTTCTTTGCAAAGAAACCTACTAAGGGTGAAACTCAAAAGAAGTGACATGCTTTCATATACACCACACAGACCCACGTAGGAACACTCCTACTTCATGTGTTGACACTTATGATGAGTTTTATGCACCACACCCACGGACACATGCAAACCAACACATGAGATATGCTCATGCACATGCTCCTCAACATACATATGCTCAGGGGTGGCAATTCGGGCCAGCCCGGTCTTATCGGGCCGTGCCGGCCCGGTCCGGTTTTCTTAAAGGACTGGGCCGGCCCGGCCCGATAAGACTTCAGACCATTCCGGAGAGGCCCGGGCATGGTCCGATAAAAATTCGGGCCTCCCGGCCCGGTCCGATAGGATTGAATAAATTATGTATTGTGACAATTTTTTATCATATTTTTTAACACAAACTTGTCTCATATGCCTAAAGATGCATCGAAATGGAGCACGAAAGAAGAGGATTAAGAGGGTTGCATAAGGTGATGTGTCCTACATTGTTTTCATTTATTTGGTAAGATGAAGTAACATGTTTGGTGGTTCTTTGTCTCTTCTCGGAAACTGAGATCGACCCCAAGATCCGAAGACATCAAAGTTGGTGCTGGCGGGAAGTTGTTAAAATTTATGATATTTGGACCTTGATCTGATAAGATTCATGACATTGGACTCAACACCATAAATGAATGCACATTACTGAAATTCGCTTTAGATCAATGTGTGGTCAAATTGAAGTGGGGCGATCAAATGCTTTTCGTGCCGTGCCGTGTCGCGCATGGGCTGAAAAGCTTGGCCCGGGTCCGGCCCGAAAATGAACCGGGCCGGGTCGGCCCGGTCCGATAAGGATTTCGGGCCAAAATTGTTGGCCCAGGCACGGCCTTATCGTGTCGGGCCCGTGTTGGGCTATCGTGCCGGGCCGAAAATTGCCACCACTACATATGCTGAACCACCTCATCCACATATGTATGCTCATTCATAAGCACCTCATCATATGTATGCTCTTTATGCTTCATATGACCATTATTTGTCTCATGCTTATCATCCACCATTCTCATATGCTAGATCACATCCTTATATGCCACATGCACCACGTAGAAAACAATCTCATGTGCATGCAACTGAGAAAAGGACTCCCAAAACTTACACTATTTGGGGTCCAAAGGACAATAGCATAAATGATAAGAATTCATATGTGCAATCATATTTTAGAGATGTAATTAATTGTGATGCTTATGTTGGGAAGCCAAAGTCAAATTGGACTTGGTTTCCAAAGGAATAATCCCCTTGGACCCAATAAGCTTGGGTACCATGAGCTTATGGTATAACATGTAGGTACCCAAGAAAAGGAACAAGAGCAACAAACGCAAAATGTGCTCTAAGAAGAAAGCATGGATACTCGATAGTGGTTGCTCCAAGTATATGACGGGAGATCCCTCCTTGCTTTCCGAAGTGATCCGCATCAAGAACGGTGCAACAGTGACCTTTGGAGGCGATGAAAAGGGAACCATCATTGGAGTTGGTAAACTCGGTAATCCATCTAAACCTTTAATTGAAAATGTTTATCTTGTAGATGGTTTAAATCATAACCTCATTTCCATAAGTCAACTTTGCGACAAAGGTTACAAAGTTAACTTTGGAGAGGGTATGCGTAGTATTATTGATAATAAATCTAGTGTTTTGTTTTTTGGCACACGCCATAAAGATATTTATATTTTAAGTATGCCACAATCACTAGAACATTGCTTAATTGCACACATTAATGAACAACTTTTATGGCATCATCATTTTGGCCATGTTCATTTTAAACATCTTTATTAATTAGCTAAGCATGATTTAGTTAAAGGATTTCTAAAGATTTATTTTAATATGAAAACTTTTTGTGATTCTTGTAATCGTGGCAAACTCCGTAAATCATCATTTAAACTTAAAGATGTCATTACTTCTAAGAGGCCCGTAGAACTTCTTCATTTAGATTTATTTGGGCATACTAGAGTTGCATCCTTAGGTAATGTACACTATGGATTAGTCATTGTTGATGACTTTTCTAGATTTACATGGGTATATTTCTATCTACTAAAAATGAAACTTTTGACGAATTTACTAAGTTTGCAAAGAAAATGCAACATTTCTTAGGAACCACCATTATCACTATTCGTAGTGATCATGGAGGGGAATTTGAAAATGAGATTTTCTCTAAGTTTTGTGATGACCACGGAATAACTCACAACTTTTCTTTTCCTCGTGCATCACCACAAAATGATGTTGTTGAGAGAAAGAAAATGACACTTATTGAGTGTGCACGCACAATGCTTAATGATAGTCATCTTGGATTTCAATTTTGGGCGGAGGCAGTGCATATGAATGTTATGTGCTCAATAGGATCCTAGTGAGGCCTCGTACAAACAAAACTTGTTTTGAACTATTTTATGATAAAAAGCATCAAGTAAAATATTTTCGAGTTTTTGGTTCAAAATGTTTTATTAAAAACATGTATGGTAATTTTGGTTCAATTGAGGAATCCATTTACGTTTCATTTACTGAAGATTTTGAGTTACCTCATGTTCATGAGGATGATAGTTTAGATGTTTTGTGTGATTCTATTAATAATGTTAAAATTGATGATGTTATTGAGACTAACCATACTAATGAAGATATTGAGATTGTTCATAGTGATCCACGAGTACCCAAAACTTATCCAACCGTTCGTGGCCATCCACATGACCAAATTATTGGAAATATTGGAGTGGGTGTCCAGACAAGGTCAAGGTTTGATGAATTCACTCATTGTGCCTTTGTCTCCCCAATTGAGCCAAAGAACATTCAAAAAGCATGTGAAGATAGCTCTTGGATCGTGGCAATGGAAGAGGAACTCATTCAATTCGAAAGGAATGAAGTTTGGGAGCTAGTTCCTCTAGTCATTGGGACTAAGTAGATCTTCAAGAACAAGACGGACGAGAACGAATTCGTCACAAGGAACAAATCAATGTTAGTGGCTCAAGGCTACCGACAAGAAGAAGGTATTGATTTCGAAGAATCATTTGGTCCAGTAGCTAGGTTAGAAGCTAATAGATTGTTATTGTCTTTAGCATCCCATAAGAATTTTAAACTATTTCAAATGGATGTTAAAAGTACATTTTTAAATGAAACTGTTAAAGAAGAAGTTTATGTTTCTCAACATCCCAGATTTCTTCATGAAAAATTTCCAAATCATGTTTTTAAACTTCAGAAAGCTTTATATTGGTTGAGACAAGCTCCCAGAGCTTGGTATGATCGCCTTAAAAACTTTCTTTTGGATTTGTGATTTAAAATGGATGAAGGTGATTCTACTCTTTTTACTAAGTATTATGAAAATGACATTCTTCTTATTCAAGTTTATGTAGATGATATAATTTTTGGATCTACTAACTATGATCTTTGCCAAGAAATTTCAAAGTCTATGAAGGTGAATTTGAGATGAGCCATATGGGTGAGCTCAACTATTTTTTCGTTCTTCAAATTCGGCAATTGAAGGATGGCATCTTTATCCATCAATCAAAGTACATCGGGCAGCTAATAAAGCGATTTAGGATGGAATCGTCTTCAAGCAAAAAGAATCCCCATGCGACAACTACACATCTTCACAAGGATGAAAACAGGAAAGATGTAAACATTCGTCTATATCGAGATATGATTGGTAGTCTACTTTATTTAACCGCAAGTGTGCCCGATATCATGTTTTCCGTATGTTTGTGTGCTAGATATCAATCACAACATAAGGAATCACATTTGATTGCGGTTAAATGAATAATTCGTTATCTCAATCAAACTTTAGATTATGGATTACTTTATCTTAAATCTAGCACATATGAGTTAATCTCATATAGTGATGCTGATTTGTAGGATGCAAATCTGATAGGAAGAGTACTAGTGGCACTTAACATTTTCTAGGAAATTCTATTGTCTCTTGATTTTCCAAGAAGCAAAATTCCATATCATTGTCCACGACCGAAGCAGAATATATTACCGCGGGTCTTGTATGTGCACAAGTTCTTTGAATGCGACACATGCTTAAAGACTATGGTATTAATTGTGATACTTGCATTATCATAGTTGATAACCAAAGTGTAATATGCCTCTCCAAAAATCCGGTACATCACTCTCGTTCCAAACACATAGATATGAGACATCATTTCATAAATGATTATGTAGCTAAGGAGGACATCATTCTAGAGTACATTGAAACCCAAAAACAAATTGCCGATATCTTCACAAAACCTCTTAAAGGAGATTCATTTGTGAGGTTGCATGGAGAATTAGGGATTATGGGTGAATCTGAAATTTAAGACTTCATTTTCATATGTTATACCCTGTTTTGTATTTATATGATCATTTTCATCTCTTATATCGATTATGTCTATTTTCTCAATAGGTTTTCTATGAGATTTCTTGGAGAATTTGATGAATTTTTGATTATATTGATATCCTTTATATGTGTATTAGTTTATATGTTTATGATATTATGTTGATGTGATTAGAGTGTCTAGAGTTAAGATTTAAGGGTGAGAGATCTTATTCCTCAAGTTTTTGCCTCATTCATAGTATTGAGAACCAGGACAGGCACATGTGGATCATTCAACAGGTGCTTGCCCAAACCCTCTAATCTTGTCTTCAAATCACATCTTTCAGTCAGGCGACTGATGTTCAATATACAGGCGACTGTTTGTCTCCAAGGCGACTATGTTTGTCATCAGTCGCCTGCCTGGATCTTCCCGAGAAATGATCTCTGTCTGAATTTTTTGTCTGCAGACAGCCCCCTGTAAGTCATTTCACATACGCCTGTCCATCGATAGGCGACTGTGTTTTCTCTTACAGGTGCCTGTGCTTCTGTTACTGCCATTTTGATTCAAGCTTGACAGGCGTCTGTACGTTGTGATCAGTTGACTGTTTGAGCTGTTTGGCAGTTTGAAAGTTTAATTTCAGCCGTTTATTTCTATCTAATGGCTTACATCAATTAGTCGATTGACTTATAGGCACGATTGTCTCCTCTCTCTCCCCTCCAATTCAAACATCTCTCCCACTTTGCTCGAGTAGTTTGAGAGCCCATCAGATCTAATTCTCCGACGATCGAAGTTCTCTGACCATTGCCTTCCTCATTTTGTCAGCCCCGAGTCCTCCATCGTCTCCTCTTTCCATCTAGGTATCGATTTCATCTCCTTTCTCATCAATTCGAACCCTAGAAAAACTTCTTTCATTTGTAAAATCAGTGGGACCTAAGCCGGGATCTTCTTCTAAGCCTAAGGCCTTATCTCTCAAGAAGCCTAGGGAGAAGAAGATTAGGGTTCCCAAGCTTGCTCCTATCAAGGCCAGTATGAAAGGAGCTAGGTGTCCTTCCCCTGTTTTTACTTCTCCATCCGATTCCGAAGAATCATGGGAAAGTGAACCTAAGCCGCTTCTCCGAAAGCGCAAACAACCTTATACTTCTACTGTTGAACACCATTGCTCACCCCAAGCTCAGGTTGAAACTCTGGTTGAACCCTCTAACCCTAAACCTCAAGCTCATCCGAATCCTGAATCAATTCTTTCAACTACTCTGTCTACCTCTATTCCTACTTGTCGTGATGACAAGTGTGTTAGGATCAATAAGACACCCTAGAGGGGATGGGGTGAATAGGGTGAATGCGAAATTAAAAAATATTTAGACTAGCAAGCACTAGTAGTTATATGATTTGCAGAAATAATCACAGGTAGTCAAAAAATATGCAGAAAATAACAGACAACCAATCACAGATGACACCAAGATGTACCCTGATTCGGTCGAACCTCGACCTACTCTAGCAACCCCCAAAATCTACACATTGATTAGTCAGGTTCTCCACGCCTACAATACACTATGAACTCGCAACTCCCTTTTCCCCACGCCCAATAGCTCTCTAGACTCGCAACTCCCTTTGCTAAACTGGACTAACCAAACAAGCTAGACCATGTCTCGATCATATCCCATGCATCGAGAATCCCCCTAAACTACAACAAGTAGCTTGCACAAAAAGGTTATAAAAATAAGATTTACAAAGATCAAAGAAATTCTCAAAATATAAATATGAGTTTAGAAAGCTCAGATTGCGATGTCTCAATGTCCTCTTCCTTCTGCGCGTGCATATCTTCCCAATGGCTCTGGCCGTTCGTCGTTTGGATGCATGTGCAAAATGTTGTTTCTGTCTCAAGATTGAACGTCGTATCGTCTCCTTCTTTAGCTATCAAGAGCCCCCTTGGATTTTTTTCTTCAGATCTTTGGTTTATCTATCTTAGGTTGTCGGGTAAGTCATCAGGAATGCATATGAGAACACGGCTCAATGTTTCGACGTTTCTAGCTCTTGGAATTTGCAAAATACCATATGTATATACATTGACTTATATAGGGTAGAGTCCTATAGGGTTTGGAACTCTAAAACCGGGTCAAAACCTGCTTAAAATGCATTCAGACCCTAGATCCAAGTCGGTAGTAATCCTGGCCATCGGATCATCCTTCAAAATGCGGGATTGGCTGAGGTGATGACACGTGTCCAAGAGATTTGCTCAAATCCAAAAACCATGCGTATTTCAACCGTATTTGAGTGTATTTTGACCTATAAACAATTCGTAAATTCCTGGAAAAAATCACGAAAATTTGCAGAGCCCATTCGTCACCTTGTAGGATTTTATCAATCCTTTTATTCCACTGTCGCTCAAATTCCCTTTATAAGAACTCTGTTTCTTCACGTATTTTACCTGTATATGTGACTTTTCATGTGCCAAAAATATTCCTAAATTCACCATAAAATTCCTGAGAGTTCTTTGACATACTATTCACTGTCTTGAAGAGTTTCACTTCATTTTGTCACTATTTATTTTGACATCCCCTTGCAAATACTCAATTTTCCTTCATATTCAAGGGAAAAAATCACGAAAATTCCTAGAGCCCATTCTTCACCAGGTAGAATTTTCTCAACCCTTTTATTTCACTGTAGCTCAAATTCCCTTTATAAGAACTTTGTTTCTTCATGTATTTCGCCCGTCTATGTGACATTTTATGTGCCAAAAATATTCCTAAATTCACCATTAAATTCCCGAGAGTTCTTTGACATACTCTTCACTGTCTTGAAGAGTTTCACTTCATTTTGTCGATGTTTGCTTTGACATCCCCTTGCAAGTACTCAATTTTCCTTCGTATTCAAGGGGTATTAATTACTCCGTATTGCTTCGCATAATCAACTCAATCATGAGTATTGTCTCCACCATCATATTCCATAGTCTTCATAGCTCTGAAATAACCTGAAATACACTTAACAAACACATTGAAACAGTTCACATGTGTTTGTTATCATCAAACACGAAATCATAGACAACGATGTTTCCTACAATCTCCCCCTTTTGATGATGACATACCGCAATTAAGATTTAATAATATAAAGCTCATAATCATGTCTTCGTGCTTGTGTTTGCGAAGTGTGATCATGCAAGTCAATGGGGAATAATAAATCATACAATTATAAAGATCCCCCTTTGACATGCTCCCAATATTTGGATACTCCATATTAACATGCAACCAATTACATTAACATCCAAGATGGTGGTTCAAATCTTATAAATTTCTCCCCCTTTGTTATCATCAAAAGTCCACACAAGATTATATTTCATATGCATACAGAAAATAAAGCATTATAAAACATGGCATATGAATACATCAAGACCATCACGAGTAGTTAATCAATATTCAATAATTTAGAACTTGGATTATAAACATCTTCGTGCTCGTGTGTGATGATTAAAAGTTAAGTTCATAGGGAGTCGACTTCATGAATTCAACCTTTACATACCAACATTTTCCATATGTATAAATTTCAAAGATTGAATTCCCCCACTTCATGAAACATGCCAACACCCATGCATAGCCTATAAGGACTTTTAAACGAGGGGTGGCATTGCTTGACAGACAAAACATCAACACTAATACCTACGAATTTCATATCTAAGTTGAATGTCCGTGGGTTGAGACTTAGCCAAGAATTGTATCCATTTTACGTACAAGCTCTTTATATATAAATTTTCTTTCTTTTCACAGTCAGTTTTATTTCTTTTTCATGAGCATCAATTTTTATTCTTGGCGAGACTCAGCATATCCCATCAAGATATAAATGTATAATTATCCACATTCATACAATTTTAACATATTCATGAAAAGCAATTCCAAATGAATGATAACATTTAATCCGTGAAAGTGTGATAGAAGATATAAAAATCTAGTTTTTCATTATTGAACATTTCTCAACTAAACATCAAGTCTATTATGCATGCATAGCCAATAAAATAATACTAGACATATAAAGGAATATGAATTTAATCAATAGTTTCCTTTTAAATCAAACGAAGTAAAAGATATTCAATAAATTCCTCTTTTTATGAATTTTTCTTTTCCAATCTTTTTTCATCCTTTTTTCTTTTTCAAATTTTTTTTCTCATCTTTTTCACAAGAATCTAAACATGCTAAGCAAAAAAAGTATAAACTCAAGGAAAAGAAAATCAACCTAAAAGAAATATAAAAATGAAACGGACATAATTTTTTTATCTTATGCAGGTAATTAATACTTTAAAATCAAGCAAAAATCATACCTTCGCGTCGTCAACTTGGTCAAGGAACTTCATTTAATTTGACATTGAAATCCAAGTTCCTCGCCCAACCATCTTTCCTTCTTACTTGGAAGATGAAATATGTGACCTATTCACCAACATAGGTCCACCATTGTTCGTGAATGTGCCCTTAGGAAGCCAAACCTGCTTGAACTTTAAGTACTTGTTCCTATTCCAATAATAATTAAAAGGTGTCCATATTTTCCACAGCATATGCATCTTGCTACAACACTTTTACCTTTGTTAGAAACATTAGTCTTATGCACATATTTCACTTTAACAACATTCAAATTTGCATGCATAACATTCTTTCCTTTAGCAACATTCATGTTCTTACGCACAACATTATTAAATCTAAGTCCTTTTCTATTGTTTGCATATACTTGATTATTCAATAACATATTCAATGATTTTTCACTTATATAAAGCAAAATTTTTCATGCAATTTTGCAATTCATGAACTTTGGATTTAAAATAAAGATTCTCCTCAACAAGCATTCAACAACATGAGATAAAAACATCATCTTTCTTTTTCAATTCAACATTCAAAGCATCAACATTAACTTTAAGCTTATCTCTTTCAATTTTAATTTTATGAAATTCTTTTTCAGATTTAGAACAATTATCACAATCAAGTTTCATTTCAAGCAATTGTTCTTCTAAAGCTAATGCAGTTTTGACATTCTTTATTAAACAATGAATTTCTTTCAAATCTAAGTTTCTTAGCTTTAGCAACTAACCTTTCAATTTCATTAGATAAAAAATTATTCTCTTTGAGCATGGCATCACACGTCCTGACTAAATTACCATAAGACAGTTGAGTTACATCATCGTTAGATTCTTCTCCACTTGAATCATTGTGTGCCATCAAACATAAATCAGCTACACGGTTTTGATTATCCTCGCTGTCGTCATCCCATGTAGACACCAAAGCTTTCTTATTCTCATCCATTTTTTTTGCCCTTTGCCAACAATGTACACCCCACTTTGATGTGTCCATATTTCCTGCAATTATGGCAAATAAGTTTCTTATTAGAGCCAGAAGGAGTTTCTTTAGACATAGAAGCGACACTTTTATTTACAAGAACTTTTCTTCCCTTTCGATTCTTTTTATTGCGTAGCCTCTTTCCATCACTTAGGCATGATTCTCGAAAGGTTGCTCGCTTCCATATGTCATCTCCAAGGTCCTCCATATTTCTTGCGCAGATAAGCAATGAGAAATAGAGTCAATTACATTTCTATTTAAGACACACTATAAAATATTCATTGCTTGAGCATTTTAGAACACATGATTTCTTTTCATCTAAACTCCAATTACTTTTAGGCTTATGAATTTCAATATAACCATCATCAATGAGATACCACGTATCGAAATCTACAGATAGAATATAAACTTTCATCCATGCCTTCCAATAATCAAAATCATGTTCAGAAAATATAGGAAGCCTATTATAACCTTTAGCGACATCATGTGAAATATTCATGGCTATGTGTGCTTGCAATCACACACACACACACACACACACACACACACACACACACACACATCTGAGGAGGGATCTCAAATAGCCCCCCAAAATAACCCCCAAAATAACACCCTAGCAAAAAGTCTATGCCCCCCTATTTTTTCGGAAGATCCGAACCGTTCATCTTGATCTCCAGCCTCTAAAACCATGACACACCAATTTTCAGCTCGATCATATGTGTTTTGTTCGTTCATCCATCCGACCCAAATTTAACGGTTTTGTATGAACAGAACTTTTGCGAAGGGTTGATGAACGTGCAAAACGGGCTGAAAATTGGGAGTCAGGGGTTTAGAGGGTGGAGATCAAGATGAACGGTTTGGATCTTTCGAAAAAATAGGGGGACATAGACTTTTTGCTAGGGTTTTTAGGGTTATTTTTGGGGGTATTTGATCCCTCATATATATATATATCTATATATTAAAACACAACTGTTTTTGAATTATAGTGCTGACTAGGACAAGGTAAAGAGTGGCTAGGATTTGTTCTGGTATAATGGAAGGTTGAGATGACTTTAAGAAAGTTTTGGGGGAATCAATTTGGTTGGAAAACTCAAAATTTTGAAATTTTTATGGAAAAACGCAAGGGTCAAGATTTTGAGGGGATTGAATCATAATTTTTGGGGGAAATTTGTTGGAAAAACTAAAAATTTTGAAATCCAAAAATTTTGAAAACCACACCATCTCTCTCTTCCTAAAATTTAAATGCACTTTGGTTAGCAAAATGTGTGCGGTGACTAGCGGCACTATCCGCGCCAAAGGCGCCAGCGCCGTTTTTGTTCGTTTAAATTTTGGAGGAAAAAATATTTTTTGGTGAGAAAAATTTTTTTGAGGGGATATCTTAAATTAACCGTGCCCGAGGGCACAGATTATGACTATATATGTGTGTGTATGTGTGTGAAAAATGGAGAAGAGCTGACAGCGCTGGAAATTTTTCCAGCGCTGTCAGTGTTTTGGTCGACCAAAAACTATTTTTTTAAATTTTTTTGCAGTACTTAGATATACTTGTTGGAAAGCTCCCCATAAAATTTCAGGTCGATCTGACATCGTTTGAGCCTCCGTTCATCGATTTCAAAAACGTTGCGCAAAACTGTGGACAGATTTGCGCAACGTTTTTGAAATCGATGAACGGAGGCTCAAACCGGTGTCAGATCGACCTGAAATTTTGTGGGGAGCATCCCAACAAGTATATCTAACTACTGCAAAATTGTTTTTTAAAAACATAGTTTTTAGTCGACCAAAACACTGACATCGCTGGAAAAATTTCCAGCACTGTCAGCACTGGTCCATTAACCCCCATATATATACCCCCAAGGATATCTGCTCGCCTAGAGTGCATCTTGTGCAATACTAGCTGGATGAATATGATGATGCACTCATTTTATGAATACCTTACTGCTGGCACATCTGATCATGTTGCTATGCTGGTCTATCTTCTTCCTAAGGTAAATTCCTACCCTAAACCTTTCAAGTTTTTTAATTCCTGGGTTTCCCTTCCTGGTTATAAGGGTTTGGTGGCAAGAAATTGGGGAACTCAACTTGGGGGCACTACTATGAGGAGCCTAGTAGCTAAGCTTCGGTCACTGAAGCTTTTGTTGAAGCCTTGGGCGGTTGACCATATGCAGAATTTGAGCGTTAGCGCAAATCGAGCAATATTAGATGCAATCCAGAAAGATGCAAAGCTTAATTGTGATGTTGCTCTACAAGAAAGAGAAATATAGGCCACCTATAATCTTAGTAAAGCCCTTGATACTGAAGAAGAGGATCTGAGGCAAAAAAGCCGCCAAAATTGGTTGACATTGGGAGACAAGAATTCCAAATTCTTTCATACGGCAATGAAGGCGAGGCACAGTCATAACAGTTTGAACCATCTTATTAATTCAAATGGTAATAGGAATTCTGATTGGGATGCTCTTCGTAGGGAAGCCCTTTCTTTCTACCAGAATTTATATCATCAGGATAATTACTGGAATGTCTTTCCGAATCTCATCCCAAAGCGGAAGATTACACTGGAAGCAAATAATTGGCTATAAAGGCCTGTCTCCCCTATTGAAATTAAGAATGCCGTATTTCAAATTGGGAAAGACAAAGCTCCGGGGCCTGATGGGTTTAATGCATATTTTTTCTAGCATGATTGGAATGTGATTGGAGCCGATGTTATCTCTGGGGTCACTTCTTTTTTTATTACCGGTCGGATGCTTCGTAATTTTAATCACTCTTTCCTTACTCTTGTCCCGAAGAATGCTAATGCTACGGGTCTTGGAGACTACAGGCCTATCGCATGTTGCAACGTAATTTATAAAATTATCAGCAAAGTATTATGTAACAGACTGAAGCCTATTATCTCAGATTTAATTTCCCCTAATCAGGCAGCTTTTTTGAAAGATAGGCTTCTTGCAGATTGTATGCTTATCGCTCATGAACAGATTAGAGACTTTAGCAATCCGATGGGAGAAAAATCTTGTTTGAAATTGGATCTCCGCAAAGCATTTGACTCCGTGAACAGGGAATTTATTTTTTTTCCTCCTACATCAAATGGGGTTCGGGCATACTTTTATAAATTGGATTTCTGAGTGTATTTCTACATCTATGTTCTCAGTATTGGTTGATGGATCTCCAGAGGGGTATTTTGATTCCAATAGAGGATTGCGCCAAGGTGACCCCTTATCCCCATATTTGTTTGTGCTGGTAATGGAAGCATTCTCTCTCCTTATGGCTAAAGCGGAATCTTCGCGATCCATTCATCCAATGAGAAGATCTGGATCTATATCTCATCTTCTATTTGCTGATGATCTCCTAGTCTTTTGTCGTGCAAACACACATTCCTTTACTGGCCTCAAGAAATTATTATACAGATTTTATTTATTTTCTGGGCTTCAAATTAATTGGGAGAAGTGTTCTGCCATCTTCAGTAAAGGGGTTCTCAATGCTGGAAGTCTATGCGATGCACTTGGTATTAAACTGGTTTCCTCTTTCATTACCTATTTGGGACTCCCCCTTTCTTCAACATACCCAAAGGCTTCTCTATTCAGTCGGCTAGTTGATAAATGTAAAAAAAGACTCCTTGGATGGTCTTCCTCGCTCCTGTCCATCCTGGGAAAAATTGAATTGGTTCGATCTGTCATCTACGGTATGGTTTCTTTCTGGATGCAAGCTTACTGTTTACCCCCCTCTGTTATTCGGTCTATTAACTCCGCATGCAAAAGATTTATCTGGGGTAATTTCAATAACTGGGCCTGGAAAGATGTCTGCACACCTAAGAAGGAGGGGGGTGTGGGCCTGAGACTCCTTGAAGACCTTAATGCTGCCTCGGGTATCCATCTAACTTGGAGAATGCTTTCTACTAAAGGAATCTGGGCACAATATATGAGGAGGCTCTATTGTTCTAGTGGAAATAATCTATACACTGCCAAGGCAACACCAACACAATCCGGGTCTTGGAAATTTATCTTAAGAAGCCGGAGTGCATCCCAAAAGCTTATTAAGCGTACGACAAAAGATGGAATGTCAACCTCCTTCTGGTACGACAATTGGCACCCACTTGTGCCCTTGCACCTGATTCAGGACCCTCCCCCCAGGTACGGAGCTGGCACGTGTAGGAGATTACTGGACTCAATCGGTATGGAGCAATTCACAATCTATTTCAAACCTTCGGCCAAAGCTTCTGGCTATTTCATTGACTGAAGGAAGTGATGACTGGGCGTGGGTCCCTAGCCTAAATTTTAGCATGAGTGCTGCTTGGAATGGTGTGCGAGACCATGGGCAAAATTTCTCATTCTTTGAAATTGTCTGGCACAAACATCACGTGCCAAAAATGGCACTTGCTCTACTTAGAGCAATTCGCATGAAGCTTCCGACTGGAGATGTGCTCTCCAGGATCGGTATTCCCTCAACCAACATATGCGTCCTATGCACTGGAAATGCACAAGAAAGTGTTGGCCATATATTTTTTGATTGTGAATATTCAAGCTATATTCTATCTAGGAGTCTGCTAAAAATGGGTTACAGTGGCGCAATCCCATCATCTATTTCTGGAGTTTGTGATCTGATTCTGGCGAAATATAAAAAGCAGGACCCTATGGTTATCTTGGCCAAATCAGTTCTATCAACCATGGTGTGGCACATATGGAAGCAGCGCAACAAGCGTATTTTTGAAGGAAAAATCACTTTGAAGACGGTGTTATTTGAGGAAATTGCAACGGATATCAGAATGTCCCTTCGTGACTTGGATTTGGAAGATGCATCAGATGTCACCCCATTTGCCAACTAGGGGTTCATGGTTCCCTGATATCTATGCCGGAACTTTCTTTTACCTTTACCATTTATTTTTGACTTTTGTACATAGCTGTCAGGTAGGACTTAGCTGATTGTAGACTGTTGAGGGTGACGACGCTTGTGTCCGCTCCCCTCTCTTTTTACTATCACTAATACTATCCTGCTTTGTAATATGTACACTATTTTGTTATAAATAAAGCTAACATTTACTCGTCAAATATGTGTGTGTGTGTGTGTGTGTGTGTGTGTGTGTGTGTGTGTGTGTGTGTGAGTGAAAAATGGAGTAGTGCTGAAACGCTGGAAATTTTTCCAGAGCTGTCAGCGATATGGGCATGCTACAGTAATTTTTTTTAAAATTTTTTTGCAGTTGGTAGATATACTTGTTAGGAAGTTCCCCACAAAATTTCAGGTCGATCCGATACCGTTTGAGCCTCTGTTCATCGATTTCAAAAATATTGCGCAAAACTGTCCAGATTTTGCTCAACAGTTTTGAAATCGATGAACGGAGACTTAAACGGTGTCGGATCGACCTGAAATTTTGTGGGAAACTTCCTAACAAGTATATCTACCAACCGCAAAAATTTTTTAAAAAAATTACTGTTGCATGCCCAGATCGCTGACATCGCTGGAAACATTTCCAGCGCTGTCAGCACTCCTCCATTAACACACACACACACACACACACACACACACACACAGTGATGCTATGGTGAGAAGGCGAGAAGAGGGGCTTAAAGTGAGAAGGGTGATCTCAGTCGTCCATTATATGATGCGGACATCCGCTGGCTGAGAAGAAGCCCCGCGCGCGCACATGTTACACACGTGGCCGCAAAGTCATGCAAGGGAAGTCTGCGATCTCTCTCTCTCTCTCTCTCTCTCTCTCTCTCTCTCTCTCTCTCTCTCTCTGCCGAAGCAACCCCAAAAAACCCACATCGCGCGCTCTCCTCTCCCCCGAAGAAACCCCAAAAAACCCTAGTCCCAGCCTCTCGTCGTTCGTTCTCTCTACACAAGAATCCCCACTCCCTCTTGCGATCTCTCTTGGTTTTCTCTCCTCTCTCCCCTCTCGCGATCTCTGCGTCTCATCTCCCTCGTTCTCTCTATCTACCGAAAACACTCCATCTCGCGATCTCTCTTGCCCGAAGACCCATGCTTCATCTATTGATTTAAGATGATCTCTGGCCATTTTTGCAGGTAATGTGATGTGATTATGCCCTAATGTGATTTAAATTGAGAATTTAGATATTTAAATTGTGTGATTGTTTTCCTTGTAAATGAAGATAAGAAATAGATTATCTGACTATAAAAAGGTTAAATCTTTGTCATCTTCTTGATGAAACTCAAACTGCAATATACATGGCATGGGCTTATGTGTGAATTTTATTTATTCCATCATAAATTTTAATTTGGGAGATGTGACGCTCAGCCTATGTGCTCTGCCTCTTTCCAAGATAAGAAGAAAAGAATGGTAATGATATCTTACATGATTTTGTTTTAATTTTAGGCTAAATTCTAAAAACTACCCCCTAAAGAGTAGCAGAAACTTCCATATTCTATTGGGTAAGGGGTACAAACATCCATCATTGGGATAGTTTTTACCGTTTTCTTAGATGAGTACGTATAAGTTCATAGAACATAGGTAGTTTTTTCAATTCATTCTAATTTTTAATCTTGATTCTCAAGGCTTTAGGTCAACTTAGTTTGATTTGACACTACAATTAAGACTTTGACCAAGAAATTTTAAAGTTCAGTTACTTCCCACAAAATCTGAGGCAACATATTAATTCATTTCATATCTTTTATCCGGGAGACGACACAGCTTGATTTATGCTTCAATGTTGAATGGTTTGCTAGTGGCATCTATGTTGAATGATTTGCTAGTGGACAGAAGGTGGTGATATCTTTCTTTAACTAGGGCTATTAATTTTTTCTACTTTTGCTTACTCCATGCCTGAAAAAATTCTACTATAAACTTCCAGTTTCATTATTATAGATCTGTGTTTCCCACTCTTATGATAAATGATTATCAAAAGCATTAATTGTGCATATAAGATAACCTGGATTTGAGAAAGTAACTCTGAATCTTAGGGCCTGTTCTTTTACTGGAAAGTAGAAATGGGAAAGTTGGGAAAGTTTGGAATCTGAAAAGAGAGAAATTTGAGTTTTGTGTTCTTTTGGGTTGAAAGTTGTATGTAAAGGGGGGTTGAGAAAGTAAAATGTGGTCCACTCTCCTTTCTTGTGTTCTTTCGGGTTTGGAAAGTTGGAATGAGAAGGTGGAAAGCTGGTGAGGTGGAGGAGAGATTGAGAGAGAGATGAGAGAGTGGGCCTCACCTACCCCAACTTTCCCAAGCTTTTCCAACAAAAACCATGGATTACAAAAAGTGAATTTGGATTCCAAAAAGCTGTCCACGTCAGCAAACTTTTCAGGAAAGTTGAAATGGGTAAAAGAACACGAAATAGGAAAGCTGGGTTGGAAAGCTGTGGATGAATAGTAGCAATTTCTAGATTCCTGGCTACTTTCTTTGCAAAAGAACAACATCTTAATGTTCTCTCATTACTATGAATCTTAATGTTCACCATATTATAAATTTTGGATGTTAATGTTGTAGGTTGAAATGACAATGAAATATTATGTGTTGAAATCTGGACAATCTGGACAAATTTGGACAAAGCCGGACAATTTGGACAAATATGCATTTCTTTATGTGTTGAAATCTGGTCAATCTGTATAGTGCTAAATGTGTTTTTATTGTCAATGAAATTACACATATTATGCATTTCTTTCCGTTGATGCTAATGCAATAATATTTTGGAGACTTGCAGTTGATGAAATTACACATATTGTTTATTTTGCCTTCTTGTGTTCATTCTCATGACACTTTCCTTTTGGTTAGCTTTAGTACAATTTTATATCATTGTTCATGTTCATTAAAGTAAGGGTAATTTTTAGATTTAGGATATTTTTTAGAAATAATATCAAATTTCGACCCAAAAAAAATTTATTCTCAAAAATCGACCAAGTTTCGACACGTCAGCGGCTAGTGTGGATAATACCGCACTTGGCAAGCACGGAATTTTTTGCCGCACTTGGCAAGTGCGGCATTTTTGGCCGCACTTGGCAAGTGCGGCCAAAATGCTGAGGCCTATACTTGCCAAAATATGCCAAAATATGCCAACTAAAGCACTAAGGCAGTGGAAGAGCTTTTTTTGGCCTCACTTGCCAAGTGCGGCCAGCTTTTGGCCGCACTTGGCAAGTGCGGCCAAAAATGCCGCACTTGCCAAGTGCGGTATTGTCCAATCTGCGGCTCCTCGCCGCTGACGTGGCGAAACTTGGTCGATTTTTGAGAATAAATTTTTTTTGGTCGAAAATTGATATTATTTCTAAAAATTATCCTAAATATAAAAATTACCCATAAAGTAATTGTTTGATAGGTTCTTGATTTTACCTTCTTGTTTCCTCTGATAAAATCATCAAAATTATCTGCTTGCCTTGTATGGAAGGGATGGTTTTTTGAATGCTATATGATATACACTATATTTGTTGAGTTGATGAGAATTCAGGTGTACATTTCTATTGTTAAGTCAAATGAAATGTGTTATTTATGCATTAGATTCTAAACTTTTTGCCGGTGTTTTTTACATTGTTTAAAGTCGTTGATACAGGTATATTGTACATTATAAATTTTTCATTCTCTGGGCTATTGTCTGCTCAGCTATATGGTACATTGTTTAAAGTCGTTGATACATGTATATGGTACATTACAAACCAAATCATCCAGCTTGTATTATTCTCAAGTCCGTCAACACCTGTAGACAACTGAGAATAATGGCGCAAAGGAGAAGGAGAAGCATGCCGACAGCCTCGAAGGCCAGGTGGTAGGTAAGCGGTCGTATTTGTGTTTCATTACATATATTTCATTATGTTTGCAGTGATCTCAGCAATAACAAGCTCTCGGGCCCGATTCCAGATATTAAACTTCTAGATGATTTGGTTTCTCTGTAAGCTTCAAACACTAAAAATTCAATGATTATCTTTCTCTGGAAGGCAACAGTTTGAGCGGACCGATCTCTGCATCAGTAGCAGTGCTCCCTAAGCTTAAAGAACTGTAAGCTTCCAAGTTTTTAGTGTAGTTTAGATTGACCCTTACATATAATGAATGGCACATAGTTTAAAATGTGATTTTTTTACCAGTTTACTCATGTGAAGCTTTTCATTATTACCATATGATTCACTAATATCCAATTGGATTGTTTTCAGGACTCGGAGGAAGTTATAGTGACGATGTTCCAGACTCCACATCGATTGAGAAGTTGAGTGAAGAAAACATACAACTGTTTTGCACGACATTCTCGAGCTCTTCCGTACGTTTGGGCCGGTGACCCGTGTATATGTTGCCATTGATCAGAAGACTGGTTTAAGCCGAGGCTTTGGTTTCGTCAACTTTATCAACAAGGAAGATGATGATAGAGCTATCAACAAGCTCAACGGCCATGGTTATGATAACCTTATCCTCAGAGTTGAGTGGGCTACACCAAGACCCAACTGCTTTGAAGCATTGTACGGCTAAGTCACCAGTTTATTGCAGTTTAGATAACAAGCGACTACCTTTATACGGCATCCAAAGCTAAATTAGTCGCTAGGAGCATAAATAGAGTTGGATTTTTGTTCTGCTACTGGTATAGGGTACTTTCTTCTTTCAGATTATATGGATGCTCTGTTGTCATTCAAAACTTAAAAATGATATTTGCTTCTATTTTGGTGCACTTCTATAATGGTTTGTGATGCTTGGCAAATGTCTTTATCAGTATCGTCTTGTGAAAAGAAGTTACTGTTTGAAGACTCATTTGTTGCTGTTCTTCGCCCTTTGCTTGCCCCTGTTGTGTTCCTGGGTGATGGTTTTTTTTGCTTAGTCGTTCCATTCAGGCTTTTGGAATTCTATAACAACCCCCCATGCCAGTACTCAGCAGGGCAGGTGACCAATTTGGAGGATGCATGGAACCAGTGGAATTAAAGCAACCAATATGTTTCTGGGCTTGCCAACTGCGCCTGATGCTACAGGAAGTGGATTCATTCCAACCGGCAACCTTACATCTTAAGTGCTTCCACTGCTAAAGCGCTCTGAGAAATACGGAGAGGTTATGCTGTGGTCCAAGTACTATGATGACCAAACTGGCAACAGCCAGGCTATTAAGCCCCATGTTTGATGGTCTTGCATATGTGATGTGCTCTGTAATATTATCACCTGTTACCAATTCAAATGTTTTCCTTCGAACAACAATGATTATGGAATCAAAAGTATCAAAATCGAGCCTAACTATCTGAGGTCTCTGAGTATGTTAGTAGACCGAAACATCGAGTTAAAAGCTAATGCATCGACACCTAACTCGGAATGAATTATAATGTGCCAAAAGTTTAATATGCCAAAAAAGAATCAAAAGTTTAATGTGCCAAAAAAGAATCAAAAGTTTAATATGCCAAAAGTACATTTCTTTCATTGGACAATTACGACTATCGTGATGCACTAGCTTTTTACAACATCGACATAAACACAGAGGTTTCGATGCTATTTCTCTTGCCTTTTCTCCTCCTCCTTTGATCTGTTTTCCGCTACCTCTGGTCTTTGCAATGGAAGGTGGATGAATGTGAATTGTTTCCGGTAATGCTTTCCTTTTCTCTATTTGTAAAGTTAGCAGATTTTCAGAATTAAGTTGCTGAACATCTTCAATGGCCTTTTAAATCACATTATGTCCCAGTTCAAGCCGTTCAGCTGAAGAGCGAGCAATTTTCATAAAGTTGTGAACATCATTTGAAAACTCGGTGAACTTTAAATCTTGTTCTTTTTCGTAACTTCCTTGAATTTCCACATCATTATTATCTCGAACTATTCCTTTTGTTACCAATGATGTCCATCTTTTTAAAATATAGCACTGAGGCAATATATCAACAAATTCATTACGCAAAACTACAAGAATATGTCGACAATGGATACCATCAGTTTCAAGCTTCTTGCAACTGCATATTGCGGCTTCTTCTGGACCTTTATAAACTACTTCTCTGGATCTATCTTCATTCTTCATTTTGCCCGGCTTTCTCACACAGTATTGGCGCACATTTCCTTCACACCCTCTCATCTGAGAGGCATAGCTCAAGCTTTGAAAAGCTTCTTCCTGAAAAACATAAATTTTTTTCTTGGTATAGATCTCTGCCATTTGCCCCTCCATTTCTAGATCTGTAAGCAATTTGGGTTTTGAATGAAGAGTCTCATAATCTGCTGCAAACTCACTTTGCCATTGCTTTCTTATAGCTCTTTCAAATCTCGCAACAAACTGTTTTAAAGTATTCATGTTATTCACATACTTATCATTGAAAGCATTCATACTCTCTGATCTTTGTGTTGTATGAATTCCTGCCGTGAAGATATCTTTAGAATATGCCGGTATCCACTTTTCACGAAAAGAGTATAGATCTGCTAGCCATTCATGATTATTCAAATCATTATTGTCCAAAACATTCTCCCATTTGATTTCAAACTCTTCAGGAGTCTCAGAATTCCAAATACATTCTTGAAATGGAATATTAAACTTACTTTTGACTGCTGTTGCACCAAGTTTATCTGGAAGTTTTTTAGTACATGCCACATGCAGTACTTATGGATGGATGCAGGAAATACCTCTTTAATTGCAATTCCCATGGCAGAATCTTGATCGGTTATTATCACACTTGGTATATGACCACACATGGCTTCTTTAAATGTCTCAAACAACCAGATAAAAGATTCTATGTTTTCATTGCATAAAAATCCAACACCGAAATTTGTAGTTTGACCATGATGATTAACCCCAGTAAAAGGTGCAAAGACTAGACGGTATTGGTTGGTGTCATACGTTGTGTCAAATATTAACACATCGCCAACATGTTGATATGCCTTTCTAGCAAGACCATCTGTCCAAAACACATGTGTCAACTTATTTTCATTATCAACTTTATAAGCATACTCAAAAGAATGATTTATCTCTTTCTCCTCTTGCAAATGCTCCAACAATAAGTGAGCATCGTATGCTTTCTCCTCATCCCTCTCCTTTTGCAAAGCATTTCGAATATCTTTTTCTGCACATCCAATGTCCTCAAACCCATCGCTTTCAACCACTAAGACTGAAATGCATTCCGATGTCTTTAAGTTGGCCTCTTTTAGTGTGTTGATGAGGCTTTTTTGTGATTCGGTCACATTTCTATTACTTCTTAAAAATTGTTATTTTCTTGGAGTGACACATATATGATTATGAGATTCATTAAACCGGCTAACATACCACTTTTCATCAGGGTCTCTTTGAAGCCTTATATTGGCCAACCAATTTTCTCGAGTAATGGCTCTTTTCCTTTTTTCTCTTCCATCCATTACAATTTTTCTCTCTCTTGGTAGTCCTTGCTTTGAGCAAACAAACATTTGAAAATACCTTTTCGATGTAACTTTATCAACAAGCGTGGCATATTTTCTAACTGAAAATCCAGCTAATTTTGCATAATGTTTGTAAAAATCCTCTCC
Organism: Scilla litardierei; assembly: GCA_030789695.1. Classification (NCBI taxonomy): domain Eukaryota; kingdom Viridiplantae; phylum Streptophyta; class Magnoliopsida; order Asparagales; family Asparagaceae; genus Scilla; species Scilla litardierei. The sequence continues at coordinate 99,579,243 of CM061131.1, forward strand.
TTCTTTTAACGAGTTAAAACTCTGTCCGATTCTTGGCTTATACATACCATCAACATTTTCCAACCATATGCGCAATTAGTAATTGAACTCGATGCATCCATTGAATATGTAATTTCTACAAAATCAAAGAAAACGGTTCAAGTGATAATCTACCCTAGCTCACAATCCACAAGTATATCATAGAATATAATAATTATGCATTATGTGTGGATAAAAAGAAAACAATTGCACACTGAGCAAAAAACAAAGTAAAAACAATCTAATCAACTAGTTGTGCCAGCATGAAATTTGGTGGCTAGTATTATCCCACGGCATCTCCAAAAAGAATGGAAAAGAATACGAAATCAAAGCCTGATGCTCAATTGAGTATTGTGCATTAAAAATAAAATAAATGAATGGGTTTCAGCATATATACCTCCTTCCCTTTAATTGTACAATTCAATTTATTGTTTGCATAATTCCATGAATGAACATGTATTGCTAAGGTATTTTGTATCCATATATTTTATTTAACCGGTAGTTAACATAAATTGAATTAAGGTTAACTTAAAAAATCATATTTACATCCGAACTATTTATGAGGTGTATGTGATCAAATATAAAGCACCATTTATGAGGCAGGATAAGCTATTTTAAAAAAATCAATATAAAGAACCATTTATGAGGCAGGATAAGCTATTTTAAAAAATCAATATAAAGAACCATTTAGGAGGCGGGATAAGCTATTTTGAGAAATGCAAACAACCATATCAGGTGTATGTGATCAAATCCCATTGCATAAATTTTTTTTGGGCTTATTCTGCATAAATTTTGCTTGTTCTGGAGAAGTTTGTTCTGCATAATTTTGGGGCTTGGTAAAATTTTGCTTGTTCGTCATAAATTTCAGGATTTTGAGGATTTTGCTATCACTCTGGAAATGAATTATGTAATAGCAGGATTTTGAGGATTTTGGTTTTAGGATTTCAGTATTATTTTTATGCAAGTAATGTGGTCTTATCCAATACTAGTGAAATCTGATTGCATAAGTTAACAACTAACATATGTATGTGTCATGAAATTGGACACAATACAAAGCATAAGCATCAGTCTCAGGCAACCATCTCATATTTGAATCATAAAGCATTAGACACAATAATCCAATGAAGTCTGAAAGATGTCCATACAAAGCATAACATGTAATTGCGAAGAGTATCGGTTCACATTCAGCTAAGGCCACAAAATAAAACTCCATGGGCATTTAAGACGAAGGCCAATGGCTATTCACCAATGCAAATTATTAGATAAGAGATGCAATTTGAATCTAACAACATATAAGATTTCAATACTAGGACATGTATAATTCTTTACCATGGCATTCAAACTGATACTGATATTAAGCTCATACCTTCGTCAATCCCTCGAAATCGATATTTGGTTCGCCTGCTCAGATCGCCTGCTCGATATTTCTACAAACTCGATGCATCCATATTAACATGTATTAATTTTACTGCATGCAGTCAAAAAATCCAGTAAACTACTTGATATACATTTCAGAACTTATTGTTGTATTCAATTTTATTTATTTGGCATGTAAATATGGACAAATCAGCTGCCAAGATATGATAAGTATGCATTTCATATTGATATGTTGGGATGTTGCAAACGTTTTCATGTCGACTAAGGATCCATATTAACCAGCAGAAACAATTTAGGCACAACTGCTTGGAATATAAATACAGCTTAGAATATTATTGTCCCCATGCAATGTTATTTTCCAGCAACCAGCTTGGAATATAAATCTAGATCCGTGCTTAGGCACAACTGCAGTCCAAAGAACTTGGCATTAATAGGAACAATAGAGAGTTTAATTTCAGTTGAGATGAACATACAACAACAGTTTAAACCCAAATTCATTCATTAATTACAAAAGTTCTAAACTCTCAAAAGGTCAATGCACAAACTAAATTACAATGCTAATCAGAAATTAACTCAGTAATTATCACAAAATGAACTACAAGATTAACTACACAAAATTAATTAAGAAGAAATCTAAAGGTCCCAGATTATACCTTGAGGAAGAGGGCAAAAAACCCAGGCGATCGTTTGGGTCTTCAGACAAGCGAGATCGCGAAATCACGAGGAGGGTCTGGGGAATTTCTTTGGGTCTTCGGGCAAGAGAGATCGCGAGAGGAAGATGAATTTTTGGGGGTTTTCGGTAGATAGAGAGAAAGACAGAGATGAGACGCAGAGATTGCTAGAGGGAGAGATTTTTTGGGGGTTCTTCGGTAGAGAGAGCGAACAACGATCCCCAAAGAATATGGTTTTTTTGGGGTTTCTTCGGGAGCGAGGAGAGAACGCGCGAGGTCTTCGGGAGAGAGGAGAGAACGCACGAGGAGAGAACGCGCGAGGTCTTCGGAAGAGAGGTGAGAACACGCGAGGTGAGAACGCGCGAGGTCTTTGGGAGAGAGGCAAGCACGCGGAGGGTAATTTTGGGGGTTTCTTCAGCAGAGAGAGGGTGCGAGGGCTTGGAGCCTGGGACTCCCCTTGCGTGACTTTGCAGACACGTGAGCAACACGTGCGTGCGTGTGTGTGTATATATATATACCACTTGTTAGGATCGATAAGACACCTGAGGGGGGGTGAATAGGGTGAATCGGGAATTAAAAAATATTTAGACTTGTAAGCACATGCAGTTATATGATTTGCAGAAATAATCACAGGCAGTCAAAAAATATGTGGAAAATAGAAAACGACCAATCACAGAGGACACCAAGATGTACACTGGTTCGGTCGAACCTCGACCTACTCCAACAACACCCAAAATCTACTCTTTGATTAATCAGTTTCTCCATGCCTACAAGACACTATGAACTCACAACTCCCTTTACTCCATGATCAATAGCTCTCTAGACTTGCAACTCCCTTTGCTAAACTAAACTAACCAAACAAGCTAGACAATGTCTCGATCATATCCCATGCATCGAGAATACCCTAAACTACAACACGTAACTTGCACAAAAAGTTTGTAAAAATAAGATTTACAAAGATCAAAGCAACTCTCAAAAGATAAATATGAGTTTAGAAAGATCCGATTAAGATGTCGCAATATCCTCGTCTTTCTGCACGTGCATAGCTTCCCAATGGCTCTGGCCATTCGTCATTTGGATGCATGTGCAAAATGTTGTCACTGTCTCAAGATTAAACGTCGTATCGTCTCCTTCTTTAGCTATGAAGAGCCACCCCTGGATTTTTTTTCTTCAGATCTTTGGTTTATCTATCTCAGGTTCTGGGGAAAGTCATCAGGAATGCATATAAGAAGACAGCTCGTCATTTTGATGTCTCTAGCTCTTGGAATTTGCAAAATACCATAGGTATATACATTGACTTATATATGGTAGAGTCCTATAGGGTTTGGAACTCTAAAATGGGTCAAAACCCTTAAAGTGCATCCAAACCCTAGACCCAAGTCGGCGGCAATCTTGACCATCAGATCACTATTCAAAATGCAGGATTGACTGAGGTGATGACACGTGTCCAACAGATTTGCTCAAATCCAAAAACCATGCGTATTTCAGCCGTATTTGAGTATATTTTGACCTCTAAACAATTCATAAATTCCTGAAAAATTAACGAAAATTCCTAGAGCCCATTCTTCACCTTGTAGAATTTTCTCAACCCTTCTATTCCACTGTCGCTCAAATTCCCTTTATAAGAACTCTGTTTCTTCACGTATTTCACCCATATACGTGACATTTCACGTGCCAAAAAATATTCCTAAATTCACCATAAAAGCCCTGAGAGTTCTTTGACATACTATTCACTATCTTGAAGAGTTTCACTTTATTTTATCTTTGTTTTCTTTGACATCCCCTTGCAAGTACTCAATTTTCCTTCGTATTCAAGGAGTATTATCCGTATTTCTTCGCATAATCAACTCCATCATGAGTATTGTCTCGACCACCATATTCCATATTCTTCATAGTGTAAGGACCATCTACCTTGCAATACTAACAACAAACACTCTAAAGGGAGGGTGAATAGAGTAATGCAATGAATTGTGCAATTAAAATTTAACTTGCAAATGCGGAATAATAAATGTAAGAGGAATTCATCAACACAACCAATCCAAACGCAAACACAAGAAATTACACTAGTTCCCCAATCTTGGGTACGTCTAGCCACACTAATATTCACTATATTTTCCATAAAGAGAAGTGAATACAATCCCACAAAGAGATACATCACACAGAGGATTTTGTCCTACACAAGAACCAAACCAACTCTACACAAGGGTCTAACTCCCACACAGAGAATTACTAATGTCACGTTCCGCTTCCCATTATATGGGTGCGAGGACGAGACGAAGGTCCGCGTGGGCTGGAGATGTGAAGCTTGAGCCCACTAAGCGTCTGTGATAACACCACGTAACAGGTTCTAGCATGCATTTCAGAACAATAAAAACATTCCATTAAATTAAAGACACATCAGAGTTCATACAAGAAATAAAACAAATGGGCCTCAGCATGGCCAAAAGAAACTATAACAAGGTACAAATCCTACTACAAGGTGCTAAAGCAAAATCTAAAACATCGACAGAAGAAAGGCTCGAGTCTTCCGCAGGGAGCGACTCAGCGTCAACAGCAAACTCCCGACTCTCTAGGTCAGGCGTCTCGAACATGTCCTCTTGGTGACCTATCTCGTGATCTGACATACATTCCAAAAACACGAACGTATGTCAGCAAGGGCCTGCAAGTAGGAGTAAGATGGCCTAAGGCAAGGTATACGAATAATATCAAATTATGAAGTTTAAGCAGTTTAAATAAGCTGTCAGCATAGTTTGAACATGGCAATTTAAAGCTGAAGGGTTTTCTAGGACCCTTAGGGCACAAAAACTCTATTCCCATCCTAAGTCGGACGGAACATAGACATAAAAATACACAGCGGAAGAATAAACAAGTTAATCTAATTAACATGCAGTTAAACAATTTAACCTAGCCCTAAGGTACAAGACCCTTAGCCAAGATCTATGTCGACTCGGGATGGATCTGACAATCCCAAGAATGATCTAACCTACTGCGATTAAATTAAACTAATGCTTAAAACACATACCCGGAATCTCAACCCTAGGGCAGGCGAGATGTTTCGCACCGTCTTCCGAGCCGCTCCCTGTCTCACGCCGAGCCGATCCTTGAACCGCTCCCCGAACTGCTCCGCATCCCGAGGCGAGCAATCCTCGTGTCGCCGAGCCAACCACCCGCCGAAGAAAGTTACATGCGAGTGAAACCTTCGTCAAGATTTTGGATCCGAATCCGAACTCCTTTGCGGCTTTGCTAGAGCCCTCAGGAGTAAGACAGAAATATAGGGAGATAGAGAAATATTAATTTAAGCCTAGATCTGAGTGTGCTCCAACATTTACGAGAGCCGCTCAGATCTAGAGCTTGGGACGTGTTTGGAGGAAGGGGGAGGCCCCTATTTATATAGGCGGCAGACTCTCCCCTTTTCCGCACAACCGATGTGGGACTAATAAATTAGAGTTAATTAAATCAAGTTAGTTTGCCCTTCACAAAGTGCAAACTTCTGTGAATTTTAACTCCCTCACCGTTGAGCTTCATAATTGATAAAACCTATCAATTCGAAGGGTGTTCAACGGTGAACGCATAGGAAAAAACGGCGAGTCAATCGGAGTCCGTTTGACCCTCCAATTGATCGTCCAAAGTTCAGCCCAAGGCTTGTTTTTCGCAAAAACTGAGCCGTCAAAATTCTGCATCAACAAGGGTTCGAAACCCTAGAACTGGGGTACACAAGCGGGCCCCACAATATGTGTAACGGCCGCTTTCCGACCGTTCGTATTTTCTACGTGCACGTACCTTTCGTGCACGTATTTTATTTGACTCTTTCTTGGTTTTGGTATATACGATGTGATTTGCCGTTGTGACCGTATGGAAGTGTAGAATTTTATGGTAATTTTTGGGAACGTCATCTCACGGCTCGTTTTCTCGCAAAACAGCTTTGAATGGAAGGGCGTTTTGGTCTTTTGGCACCAATACGCGGTTCCCGATTTTACGATAATTTTTGGTAGGTGTAACATGCAATCGGACACCATAGCCCCGTACTTCTCGTCTCCACGATAGTCCCGGTATTTTCGGATTATTTTTCCGATGCCCGTAGTGGAAGATATCTCCTAATCAATTCTCAGCCGTTGATTAACCGCTAATCGATTTGAAATTCAAATCTAATCAATCCCTAATTATTCTCCCACGTATCATGGCTATTAGTTGCAGCCACTATTCACACATCCACTTTTCCCTATCTCCACTCTCCCTATCTCTATATATCTCTCCCATTTAACCAAAAGCCCAAAGCTAAATATCAAAACGCTACTTCTTCATATATCAACACAAACCTAGCCGCCAACATCTCACGCTAACCCATCTCTTGCTACGTTTCCTCTTCTTCTCCGGCCGCCCCAAGCCACCTCCGACCACCTCTGGCCGTCGGCCACCCATCCCCCCTCCGGCCCCCTTTCTCTCTCCTCCATTTTCTCTCTCTAAAAGACCTATTGCCGCAAGATGGCACAGATCTGGCCGCCGGCCATCTAACTCACGACCAGCCGCCACCGACCGCCGCCTCCGGCCACCACCACTGCCAATTTGTTTCCCTTTGACCCCTCTCCACTCTGCAACTTCCCTCACGCTCATAGCCCACTTGTAGCTCCCGGAATCTTCGTTGGAACACGCCGTATCGGCTGTTTTTCACTGATCTGGAGGCTGAACTTCAACGACGGCTCACGCCCGCCTCCGGCCATCCCCTCTGGTGATCTCCACCACCATCGAACTCTCCTTTGACCCCCCAAGCATCTCCAACTCCCCTTACCCTCTTTCCTCATCTCTACCTCCTCGAAACATCTCTCGAACTCGACGTAACGACAGTTTTACAGATCTACGCCACCGCCGTGAAAACTTACGACCACCGGCCATCCGGCCACCTACGACGACCACCCTACCGCCTTTGGACTCCTATCGAACCCCCTACCAACTGCAACTTCACTCACGCTCATATCCCACCTGTAGCTCCGGGAATCCTCGTCGGAACATGACGTATCGGCTGTTTTTCACAGATCTGGAAGCTGAACTGCGACGCCTGCGCACGATCATCTCCGACCACCCCCGGTGACAACTCCACTGCCGTTGGCTTCGTCTTGAAGTCCTTAACCTTCTGCAACTTCCCGTTTTCGCTGTTCGTCGTTGGAATTCCTCTGGGACGCGCGACAACGAACGTTGCGCGAATCTGTCCTCTCCGGCTTCTCACGGCCACCCACCGCCGTACGCTCACGCCGTTGGCCATCCACCGGGCAGAGCATCTTCATCTGGTCCTACCTCATCTACCGACAGCCCCTTGGACCCTCGGAATACACGTGTGTCGCCGTGCACACGTGTTTTTACCCGACGTCGCCGCCGTCGTGAAGATCCGTTGCGCTACCCGCAACGGGAAGGAGATCGCTGATTAGCTCGCTGATTTCACGTCACCACCCCGCTGTCCAGAGGTACCTCGCTGCGCTACCCACGGCTGAGGAGTTCCAGACGACGCTGACGTTTCGCCGTTCAGACCCGACTTCCGCTTGTTGGACGGCATCACGAGGTTGGTTCCCCTAACGAGTAGCAAAACCCACACCGTAGCTAATCAAATCCTAAACTAAAATTAGACAACTATAACTATTTACTTTCAGTACTTGTAAAACGCTGCTCACCGTAGATCTAGTCCGTGGCAGATACGACGCATTTCCTGTAGGATAGTAGAATAGTGCACTCGCTTGGTCCACCGGTGGTGAGATGTCACCACCCTCGAAGTCCCCCATGACTTCTGCTTCCACTGTCGCAATATGTTGTGTACCGGCACCACCGGCTCCTACCATCAGCACTGAGATCTGGGTCGACATCAAGTCAAACTTGTTGGATAATTTGTCGACGTCCTCGACCCTATGGATACCCCCAGATCTAGGTGTGACTCACTCGTCACACGACCGCTCATTGTTCGATGCCATGTTTTCAAGAATCTGTCCGACATCTTCTTCACTCCTAGACATAAAGGATCCTCCAGCCACCACGTCCATCGAAGACTTCAAGTCGTCCCTCAATCCATTATAAAACAGATTTATAATCTGCCACTTAGGAAGCTCGTGATGAGGGCATCTCCGCTGCATTTCTTTGTATCTCATCCAATCTTCATGCAGGGACTCGTGGCTGGCCTGGGAGAAGGAGGAGATCTCACTCCTCAGCTTCATGGTCTTCTCCGAAGCAAAGAACTTAGTTAAGAACACGTTCGAGATCTTCTCCTAAGTGTTGAAGGTGTTCGGGTCCTTTCCCCTAAGCCACTGCTTGGCCTTATCCCGCAGAGAGAAGGGGAATAACTTCAGACGGATTGCTTCAGTTGTGACTCCATTAATCCGGAATATGTCACACTTCTCTAAGAAGGAGTCCAGATGTTCGATAGGGCTTTCCATGGGTGCCCCAGAGAATTGATCCTGCTGGATCCACGTCACTAAGGACGGCTTAAGCTCGAAGCTCTGTGTCGTAATAGCAGGAGGTCGGATGGCGGAGGTGGACTCGATGGATGGCATCGAGTACTCCAGCAGGGACTTATGAGGTGGGGTATTCTCCCCCATGGCTTCAGACTCTTCTCTTCTTCTCTTCTCTGCGGCTAGACACCTTAGGGTGGCGTTTATCTCAGGATCAACAGGAATCAAGTTGTCAAGACTCCTTGTGTTCTTGCGCATTAAAAGCAACAAACACCCGTGAAGCAAAAGTGGAAAGAAACAAATAAAAATAAAAAATAAAAATAAAAATAAGAAAATAAAAAAGAAAAAGAAGAATGCGAAAATTATCGCGAAGAGATGTGAGCTAGACTCAAGGGTTCAAAAGATCCAAAAATAACAAGCACGTTGCCTCCCCGGCAACGGCGCCATAAAGCTTGATGTCCCCTAGATGTTTGTGATCATGCAAGTGTGCAATAGGATTGGAGGCACGAGATTTAAATATTTATAACCATAAGCGCACGGTGTTGTAGTATGGCTTGGGGGTCGAACACAGGGAGACGTGGTTGTGCTTGTGTCAGAAGGGACCAAATTCACCTTATGGGTGAGCTAGCCCGAATCGGTAGATGGGTTGTCACGGAAAATGAATACGAGGGATAAACAATATGAAGGAAAACCCGGGACTTCGGTTTCCACCCTATCGTGTGTTCTCGCTACTACTACCGGTGGATAGGATAACGATCGGAATTAAGGTTTAATGGTGAGATGTTGCCTCTAAGAGTGATACCAGCGTCTCATGTGCCCGATATTCCGGTCGGTGCCCAGGATGATATGTCGGACTACCCGAGTTCGGTCAGTCGGCATTCCCATGTCCATTAACACTGACCGACTCTGGGAGCACTAAGCTCGCAACGATAACTCCCAACATCTCGTCCTGCCGTTCCCACGCGCTAGGATTCGATGCCTACGCTAAAGGCGTGAGCTATGGCTAGGGAGTCAACCGACAAGCTTATTCCCCCTTGGCCCAACGGTCAAAGGCGGTCTTTTTCCCGTCGATGACAATGAAACACCCCCGCGTAACCAATAGATTCCTAATCCCTATCAATTTCCTAGTCATATGGACGCATTAGGGAGAACCCACGAAGGGGTTTCCACCAAAATCCCGGATTTGGGAACTACTCACACATTTTATCTAAAAAGCAATCTAAATGAAAATCGACAGTTAAAAACATAATCAGGCAATTGAAACGAAGTAATAGCAATGCAATTAACACTATATTAAAATTTCATAAAGATCTGAACACTTACAAATAACCAAAAAATTCCAGCCGTCGCAATAGAGAAAAAGACAGAAATAAAAAACAGCCTTTCGTTTCGTAAACCTAGGGCTAATATATATAGAAAACGACGTCACCCGATCGGTTGAAGAATCAACCGATCGGGTGACCTACTTCGTTCATCGGCAGCGGTCTTCAGAAACTTCACCCGGTCACGCGACACGGTCGGTTGGCGCAAGCGGCTCGTCGTTTGGATCTTCGCGGTCATCGGGTGAACCGATCGGTTGATAAATTAACCGATCGGTTGAAAAACGTCACCCAAAAGACAGAGACTTGCAACGTTTTGGCACGGTCAGCTGGCCATCAGGTGAGCTCTCCGGGTCGTGTCTTGGGGGAATCGGCTACAGATGAACCGATCGAGTGAAGGTCAACCGATCGGTTGGAATTCAGCTTCAATTTCCCGAGAAGTCTGTTGGGCTGAACCGGTCGTCGACCTGGTCGGTTGATGCTCTCTTGCTTCAGCGGCTGTCCGGGTCGTGCACGCGTGCATCACCCGATCGGTTGGCTGTATCCAACCGATCGGGTGGGGGCTGAAAGATAGAAATCTTGGTCGTTTGACCCCCTGGATCACGCGTGACTCCTCCCGTTGCTCCGGGGACTTATGATATCTTTGTTATGTGTCCCCCTACACTGGAAAACTCCTGCAAACACGCAAAAACACGGAGAAGTGAAAGAAAACTAGAAAATATGAGAAAACGGATACGGGACGGCGGAAAATAACGGAAAAACACAAAAGAAGACGTGCATGAATATATGAAATATGAACGCACGTCAGCATTAAGGGTTGATAAGCCAGCACCACTTACTATAGAAAGTACTCCTCAAGAGGAGAAAACTTTCGAAAGGTGGGAAAGGTCCAACCGCATAGGTCTAATGATCATGAGAAATGCAGTGGCTGAAGCTTTTCTGGACACTATGACTGAGAATATAGATGCTAAGAATTTTCCTTCAGACCCTTGAATAGCGCTTTGCAAAAAGCGATAAGGTAGAGACAAGCGCTGCACTTAGAAAGCTTGTCTCCATAAGGTATAAGGGTAATGGAAGCATTAGGGAGCACATTCTAGAAATGTATAATCTCTCTGGGAAACTTAAATCACTTAAAATTGAGTTACCAGAAGATTTTCTTGTTCATTTGGTGCTGATATCCCTTCCTCCTCAATTTAGTCAATTTGAAGTGGGCTATAATTGGTAGAAGGACAAATGGACATTCAACGAGCTCATTTCTCATTTGGTGCAAGAGGAAGATAGGATGAAGCAACAAAAGACAAATAGTGCTCACTTAGCTTCAGCATCTTCTTTTGGTAAAAAGAAGAGGAAAGGAAAAATGACTGCGGCATCAGGATCGCTGCTGGGTAGTCGGATAGGTAGCGGCATGTGGCGGCTGTGACAGTCGTGCAAGAATCTGGTTCAGGCTAGCCTGAATATCAGGGAGTAAAGCGACGCGAGACTGTATAGCACTAACGGTAGCGGAGAGAGCCCGGAAATCTCCTCTGAGCCCACTAACAGCCCCCTTTAAAGCATGCATGTGATGAACTAGGGTGTCGGGGGGAGGAGGGGCAGAGGGTCGAACAGGTGGTTAACGAGGATGCCTCGCACGACTACCGTAGACGACAGGTGCAACTACAGGGTGGGGCTGTGGTGTTGTGCTCACTAGAAGACACTCAGCCTCTGTGGGAGACTGAGACGTAGGAATGCTCGCAGAAGTGTGAGCAGCGGCAGAGGCTGAAACGGTGACAGAGGGCAAGGAGGACAGAGAAGTCGATGACACAGAAATGGGGACAGACGTCACAACACTCTCGGTGAAGACAACGGCAGCGGGGACGGTAGGGTCACGACTGGGGAGGCTGTGAAGTGTGCAGAAAATGACTCCCCAGGGGTCGAGAAATATAGAGTGGACAGGGTCTCAGCTGTGGATACAAAAGAAGTCTCGTTGCTCTCAAGAATGGTGGTGGGGCTCTCAAAACTCATAATATGAAATAGGATCAACGGTCAATGGTACAGAGGTGGTGGTGGTAGTGGTGGCCTCAGCAAGTGTACTCCCGACACTAACAGAAGTGTGGACAGAGGTGTCGGGGGGGGGGGGGGGGCAGACAAATCAGGTGCATGCAGAGGGATCTCCGGGTCCAGAGGTGGAAGGAAGGGCTCCTGTTGAGCGCCCTCAGGCTCTAGCACGTACGCAGCTGGGATGAGGACGTCCATCGTTGGAATCCACACCCCTCCTGTGGGTCCAATATGGGTCCGAGCAGGGCTCGGAAGAACCATGTAATCTGCACCAAAAGGACCATGCAGCCATACCCAGTGGTGCTGACCATGAGGACGCAACATCCTCATGCGGGCCATAACATCAATGGAAAGGGAAGTGGGGCCGGGGGTCGTAAGAAAATCAGCTGGTAGGTCTACTCTGCACATGGGAGCCAGAAGGGTAATCAGACTGCCGTAACAGATAGGCGTCCTGGCGCTGACAGAGATAATGATGCGGTCTAAATACCAACTAGCAATGTCAATCTGAACGGCAGGGAGTAAGACGTCTCCACTACCTCTAAGGCCCTCGCTCGAGTCATCGTGTAGAGCATGTAAAGCTCAGGCGTCGACATCGTCCCCGGCTCATACCTCGCTAGAAAAGTGGTCGTCATAAGGTGTTGTGCTATGCGAAGGCATGGGTGGAGGATAGTGGAGGCCTTGGCCCGGCTAAGGTCAAAGGCGAGGGGCAATTAGGAATGGTAATATTGCGAGGCGGGCGGGTATTTAACTACCCAAGCTTGCCCCGGCCCATCTACAGGCCGGGGCGGGGCGGGGCGCGGGCCGGGGCGGGGCGGGTTCTTTCTTACCAAAACCGGGTCGGGCCGGTCGGGTCAGGTCATTAGTGCCATCCATATGAATCCCAAATAAAAAATTTTATTTGTGAATTAGGGGAATTTTGATTTATTTGGTAATTGGGAATTGGCCCAATTAGGAGAACCATGGAATAGAGTATGAGTTATTGGTTATTCGCTGACTGCATGGTCCGCATCAAAATAGTAAGGTTTTTTAGAACCTCTATAGTTTACCGGGGCGGGCAGGGGCGCATACAAAGCCCAACCCGGCTGCGGGCCGGATCGGGCCAGGCCAAAACTGGGTCGGGCTAGGTCGGGCCAGGCAGGTTAGGCCATTACTGCCATCCCTAGGGGTGATCCAGTGATGAGTGTCCAGAAGACGTGGGTATCAAATGACGGCGGGGGATGTGCGTGGGACTATAAGCTCGGTCGGGGCTCGGGACGGGGGGCCACTGAAAGTAAGCTCGGAGCATGTCGAGAGTGACCTCACACTCACGATCCATCAATCAAAATGCGCAAACCCCAGGAGTCCTACGAATGGAACTCAGAACCTCGAGTGTCGGCCGGACGTAGGTGCCCGCCGACACAGACAAAAAGTCACGACACACCATCCCACGTTGTCATACAACTGGAGTAGGCCCTCAAGTACCCCTAGACACTCGAGATCTGCAAGGTGTGCAAACCTAGAGGGTACGATCGAACGATGGGAGATCCGCTCAAATCTGGCGCGGTGTGCATCATCTCTGAACATGATCTCCATCGTGTCGAAAGCGGGGGTGGCTGTGCTGGTGGAGGTGGAATGGGTGCGGTATGAGGCGGAAGTGTGGGTGGTGGCGGGCTAGGTGGCAGGGAGTCCGCTCTAGCAGAGGAGGAGCCAGGCTCGCTGGTCCTCTTCTGCTTCGAAGCGGGTGCCTGCGAACGTGCTCTAGTTCGTGGATGCATGTGTGTCGTGAACCGTGCCTACAAATGTGAAGTGCAATATAAAAGGATCGAGTGTACCCAAGCACGATGCGAATGCAAGCGGTGGAGATTTGGGCGTAAGATCAGGAGTAATAGATATATATATATATTAATTTGGATTTGGGGTGGAGTTGGGCATACGAAATGGAGAAATGGAGGAAAGGGGAAGAATCGGGCAAAATAGAGGATGGCCGACGGCGGAGTGGGCGGCACCGGCGATGGTCGGAGGGCGGGGACGGTGGCGCGGGGTCGCGCCTCGGGCACAGGGGCTGGTGTGCCTTGGGCGAGCAATCGAAGGGTTCGGGCGAATGGGGGAAGGCTCAGACGAAGTTTGGAAATCTTGGAAAATTTGGGATTTTTAGCCGTGAGCTGTCGAATATATAGGATTAGTCACTCGGCCAAGTGACGCGTCCACTCGGCCGAGTGGCTCAGTTTAAAATTTTTCGAAAATCTTTCGCAAAAGTAGCGACTCGGGCGAATATCACTTCCCACTCAGGCGAGTAGACAAAGGTCACTCGACCGAGTGGCAACGCCACTCAGTGCTGAAAGTGTCTGATTCACTCGGGCGAGTGACAAAGTCACTCGGCCAGTGGCATATAAATTACAGAGAGGGGTTTTCAGAATCTTTCCTGATCAGTACCCTACTCGACTGAGTAGGGTCTTCACTCGGCCGAATGACAAAGTCACTCGGCCGAGTGGGCTGCTAATTGCCTCGTCTCAAATGATGTGAGCACTACTCCCAAGCACATGAGATCGTACAAGTAATAATCATGGTGAGTCCAGGTATCGAATCCACGGGACAACTGACCTGCAAAACTATGAACTTCAGTTGGTAAAGAGTAATAATACGAGGGTAACCAACCACCTAAAGATATGAAGATATGGTTTCAAGAGTTTCAAATAGCAAAAGAAAACCTATGATGGCTACGGTGAATTCGAAATGGGGTACTAATATGGAGAGTATGTGTCGGTATTGATTTCGTTAAGGTGTGGGTGATCAATGATTATCAATATCTTTTCTATAACTTAACGTTTCGTCCGGTCAGGGTACGAGAACGTCGGAAAATATCACGATAAACGAGCATCGAAAAGCGCCTTAAACATCGAATAAAGTGCTAGTTTCATGAGAAAATAAGCGTATGTACCCGCAAGGGTCACGCCACGAACAAATTTTCAGAGATTATATCTGATACAAGTACATCAACAACGATAATACTTGAGCAATACGTGTAGAAACTAGCAAAATAGGCGATTTTACAATGAAAATAGGGCAAAAAGACATCAAAATCAATGATTACGACACCCTAACTACATCAACACCAACACATATGAAGATTAACCACGCTTGGAGAGATTATAATCAGTATTCATAGACAAATACATCATAAAATAATCAAAATACGTGATAAATACTTTAATTCTAAGACAAATACGTGAAATACAAAACTAAAGTTAGGAAAATATCACTAATCCTCTCCAAATAGCCCCAAATCTCCTTCAGATAGTAGATCTAGCCTCTGTCGCCAGCGCCTCCAAATTTTGTGGCGAAATACAGCTCCTAGAGCCCCCAATACGCCAGCCTACACCATAAAACCCTAACAATACATTATATACTAACATTGCAGGTTTAATAGGCTTATCGGGTTCGAAACCCGCTCCAAATCGCACTCAAACCCAAACCCGCAAGCCGCTTCATTTGTCGACCGTCGGATGATGCGGGATTTGCCCACAAATTGCCACGTTGCCCCTCTTAGCGGATCCGCTCTTGCACGCACCCGCTTGCATCCGATTTTAGCTCAGATTCAATATCTGCCGTCCGTTGAAGAGATGTACGTGTGGGATTACGCCACGTCGCCGCTTGAAACGCTGCTTCGCCTTCAAATTGCGGGGAAGCTCGTGGCCATAGGATTGAAATCGAGCACTCAGAACATGGCCACGTCGCCTGCTTAATCGCCGCTTCGCGAGTTGCCTTCGGGCGAAGCGCAGCCGTTCGATCGCAATCGAATAGTCATAAAATCGCCCGCTGAATTCGTCGAGCGCCTTGATTGCTAACCGTTGGATCGAGATCGTTCGGCTGTGGTTTGGCCACGTCGCCAATTCGCCGATGCCGTCAGATCGGAGTGGGAAACGCTCAGATTTCACCACGTGACCGCCAAGATTCGTGCGGCTGTATTTCCAAGCGTATTTTGAACGTATTTCTCCATTTAATTGGTATTCTGCATTCAAAAATTCATAGTAATTAGCACAGATCTTAGAAAAATACAAATAAATAGTCGTTGGAATCGTAAGATCGAGACCAAGCTATGAAAAATATAAAAAGTGCAGAAATACTCCGTTAATTGCTGTTTTATGCTCAAATAAGGTGATTTCTCTAATAAATGATTATATACAAAATACGAACGCATTAGAGACCAATTAAACATCATATAAGCACAAAATAGGGCTAAATGGGGGGTTTAATATGCAATATTCAACCCGAATCACACCCCCAACTAGCGATTTTCTAGTCCCTAGCAAACAGAGCAATGAAGACGGATGATTAGTAAAATAATAAATTCTATCAATTGCTATGGCATGGTCCAATAATACGCTTTCCAACATGATTTAGACCATCAATATACACAATCCATATACAAGATCAATCACATGATATTTTCTCTAATTTAATTCGAATAAATAACATGCAAGCATCGTTTTGCGCAAGCAAAAGTATAACACGTCGTTTTGTTCTAGTTTTCTCATTTCTAAGGAATTGGCATCTCAAAACGATCGTTTAAATCATGGGTATTGAAGTTGCTTAGCTTATTCACCATTTCTTTTTTTTTCTTTTTCTTTTCTTTTATTAGTTCCGCGTAACGCACATAAAGCAACATTTGCAGAAAATTGTATAACTTGGATCGCTCCATCAAATGAGTGAGTTTCCGGTCAATGGCTCCCAAATCAGATGATAATAGGGCATTAGGCCAAAAAGGACCCCTCGGACTGCACTACTCGAGCCAACCAAGTTATTTATTTAATGACATACTTATTCATTCATCATTTTTTTTGTTTCTTCATTTTTTTCTCCTTTTTTTCTTTGTAAGCAACTCAACACCCATAAATATGAACATAAACATTAGTAACAATGGCCAAAATCCTCTTTAACTTGAAGACTATTCTAATAAATCGTGTATACTAAAGCTTTTTCATCCTCGTAACATGCATGAAATAAATTCAAACTATTTCGAGATATTAATCATGGAAATTGAATATTTTCATGAATAGCATATTAACGGTAATTCCATGAAGGAAAAAAATTAATTCAAGCCATAAACAATGTTTAGAACTCAAATAACGCATAATCATCCGCATTTGTGGTATAAGAAGGAGATATAAATGATGAGATTTGGTGGTTCATTCTTTTCTTTTGTCTTGTTTTTGAAAAAAAATCCTAAGGTCTCATACACACCCCCAACTAAAGATGGACATTATCCTCAATCTCAAATGATGTGAGCACTACTCCCAAGCACAGGAGATCGTACAAGTAATAATACTTGTGAGTCCAGGTATCAAATCCACGGGACAACTGACCTGCAAAACTACGAACTTCAGTTTGTAAAGAGTAATAATACGAGGGTAACCAACCACCTAAAGATATGAAGATATGGTTTCAAGAGTTTTAAATAGCAAAAGAAAACCTACGATAGCTACGGTGAATTCGAAATGGGGTACTAATATGGAGAGTATGTGTCGGTATTGATTTCGTTAGGGTGTGTGTGCTCAATGATTATCAATATCTTTTCTATAACTCAACGTTTCGTCCGGTCAGGGCACGAGAAGGTCGGAAAATATCACGATAAACGAGCATTGAAAAGCGACTTAAACATCGAATAAAGTGCTAGTTTCATGAGAAAATAAGTGTATGTGCCCGCAAGGGTCACGCCACGAACAAATTTTCAGAGATTATATCTGATACAAGTACATCAACAACGATAATACTTGAGCAATACATGTAGAAACTAGCAAAATACGTGATTTTACAATGAAAATAGGGCGAAAAGACATCAAAATCAATGATTACGACACCCTAACTACATCAACACCAACACATATGAAGATTAACCACACATGGAGAGATTATAATCAGTATTCATAGACAAATACATCATAAAATAATCAAAATACGTGATAAATACTTCAATTATAAGCCAAATACATGAAATACAAGGCTAAAGTTAGGAAAAATATCACCAATCCTCTCCAAATAGCCCCAAATCTCCTTCAGATAGTAGATCTAGCCTCTGTCCCCAGGGCCTCCAAATTTGGTGGCGAAATACGGCTCCTAGAGGCCCCAATACGCCAGCCTACGCCACAAAACCCTAACAATACGTTATATACTAACATTGTGGGTTTAATATGCTTATCGGGTTCGAAACCCGCTCCAAATCGCACTCAAACCCAAACCCGCAAGCCGCTTCATTTGTCGACCGTCGGATGATGCGGGATTTGCCCACAAATCGCCACGTGGCCCCTCTTAGCGGATCCGCTCTTGCGCGCGCCCGCTTGCATCTGAGTTCAGCTCAGATTCAATATCTGCCGTCCGTTGGAGAGATGTACGTGTGGGATTACGCCACGTCACCGCTTGCAACGCTGCTTCGCCTTCAAATTGCGGGGAAGCTCGTGGCCGTAGGATCGAAATTGAGCACTCAGAACACGGCTACGTCGCCCGCTTAATCGCCGCTTCGTGAGTTGCCTTCGGGCGAAGCGCAGCCGTTCGATCGCAATCGAACGGTCATAAAATCGCCTGCTGAATTCGTCGAGCGCCTTGATTGTTAACCATTGGATCGAGATCGTTCGGCTGTGGTTTGGCCGCATCGCCAATTCGCCGATGCCGTCAGATCGGAGGGGAAAATGCTCAGATTGCACCACGTGGCCGCCAAGATTCGTGCGGCCGTATTTCCAAGCGTATTTTGAACGTATTTCTCCATTTAATTGGTATTCTGCATTCAAAAATTCATAGTAATTAGCACAGATCTTAGAAAAATACAAATAAATAGTCGTTGGAATCGTGAGATCGAGACCAAGTTATGAAAAATATAAAAAGTGCAGAAATACTCCATTAATTGATGTTTTGTGCTCAAATAAGGTGATTTCTCTAATAAATGATTATATACAAAATACGAACGCATTAGAGACCAATTAAACATCATATAAGCACAAAATAGGACTAAATGGGGGGTTTAATATGCAATATTCAACCCGAATCACTAATGTCAGCTCCAACTCTCTGTTTTTGCTCCACTTTCTGATTTTCTTCTCCCCGTCAGTTTCTTCCTTCTCCTGAAGCCTGAGCGCATTCCTGGAGCGCTCTCCTTTGCCATGGTTGTCCTCCGTTCAAATGGTTCCTTGTTCTCCATCTCCTGCAATGAAAAATATAGCCCGTTGTCAGGATTTTCATCGACTCTTGACTCTAAACACTAACAAAGATCTAAAACAAAAATAAAAAGAAAAATTCAACTAAAAATAAGATAGAACCGTTGGGTTGCCTCCCGACAAGCACTCGTTTAAGGTCTTGAGCTCGACACCTTAAGATACGCGTTTAAAGCTCGATGTTCGACGCACGCGAGATGCGCGTGCCAAACTTGCCGGGAAGGCCAGTTGGATTTAGTTGTTGGTGTTCATTGTCGTTCCTCGGCTCCCCTTCATCATGGGTAGTAACGGGGGATGAGTCCCCCAAGCTTAAGCTTTTAACGTCCTTTTTCTTTGCCGACGGTGATAATTTCTTGTCCGGTGGGGCTTTCTTCATGTTCTTCGCCGTAGAGGCTTGCATAGCTCTCTAATCTTTACGACATCAGCGTCGTCTCTCTCCACATCTGTAAAAGGGTCCGGGGGGTCTCCCATCATCTCGCGATCTCTAGAAGATTGGCCCCCCTTCGAGGCTGTCATCGTGCTTGGCTTCGATGGCAAATAGCATGGCGTCGTCAATCACTTCGTCGATGAGGTCCGCATAATCCACGTCCTCTCGCCAAGGCACATGCTTCATTGCCTTCAGAATATGGAGCTCAACTTCAATATTTTCGACGTTTAAGGACAAGGTCCCTTCCCTCACATCAACAATCACGCCGGCGGTGTCCAAGAAGGGGGCGTCCAAGAATCAGCGACGTATCGCCCTCCTCCTTAATATCCATAACCACGAAGTCGCACGACAAGCAAATTCTGCCCTGTACTTGAAGTGGTATGTCTTTCGCAATTCCTACTGGCCTAGTGATCCGACCGTCTGCGAGTTGTATCTTCATGTCTGTCGCCTTTAGGTCGGTCCACGTATTCAATTTCTTAAACATTGTGAGGGGCATGAGGCTAACGCTTGCTTCCAAATCTGCCAAAGTCTTTTGAAGTGGGACTCCTCCAATCGTGCAAGGAATTTGGAAACTACCAGGATCTTTAAACTTTGTCGGTGCTTTCTCCTTCCGAGTGAACCATGTGCCTTGCTCGACGAGCATGATCCTTTCCTTTCGCTTCTTTCCTGCAATCAAATCTTTTAGAAACTTAGCACAGGACAAGATTTCGACAAGTGTGTCCAAGAATGGAATATTCAAGCTCACACCTCGCAAATACTCCAGAAATGTGGCAAGCCGCTACTCAATCTTCGCCTTTGCCAACCATTGTGGGAAGGGTACCGGTGGCATATAAGTGTGCTCCTTTTGTGGCTTCTCAATTTCAGATTTTCCATCGTCATTTGGCTCTTTTGGGCCCTCCTCTTCATTGACCGGCTCCTTGTCATCCGAAATTTCTTCCCTGGCTCCTTGGTTCGAATCATGGCGGGGGTAGTGTCCTTTCCGACTCTTGTAGTTACCGCCACAACCGCATTGATGTGGCCGGTATTGCTCCGTGGGTTTTGTTTCGGTTGAGCCGACAATTGTTGAGTGTTCTTATTGAGCAATGCTAGTTGCTCCGATAATTATGTCACGATAGTGTTAAGGGAGTCTTGTTGGGCCGTCAATCTAGAATTTATCTTCTTTTGTTCGGCCATGAATTCTTCAACCCTTACTTCATGGTCCGACCTCGGCGGTGCTTGCGGTGGATTGGGTGCCCTCCATCCTTGGTTGTACCCCGGGGGTCTATATGGCCCCGCTTGTTGCCTCGGTAGGAAGATCTGTTGTTGGGGGTCCTCTTGGTTGATATCACGGTTGTTGTGGGGGCCAGGCTTGTGGTTCTTGCGGTGGCGGATTCAAGGCTCCATCATTGTTAGCATATGAAAATCCCAAGTGATTCCTCATAGCTGGGTTTGCCCAATAACCGGTGCTTCCCGCAACATATTGAACTTGCACCATAGCTCCCTCTCCTTGCTCTCCTCCAACAAACATAACATGGGCTTGGTTTTACCAATCGCTCATGCTTCCTCACGGTGTAGAAACGATAGGGGCTCATGAGGTTCACTAATCAACTTCTCTAATCTCTCCACGACCTTGTGAAGAGAATCAAACTTTGTAGAGACCTCCGCTACGGCCTTTGCCTCATAAATGCTTGTCGGCTTCAAGGATGACGAGGAATGTCCCCTCTCGTCGGCCTTCTGTTGATTATTCGAGGCCATCTCCTTAAGTACAGACGTAGCATCATCCGGTGTCTTTGACAAGATAGATCTATTGGTGGTTGCATCAATTATTTGCTTTGTGCTTGGTTACAATCCGTTATAAAAATCTATGCACAAGCTCCCATGCCTCAATACTATGATGGGGACATTGGTGTTGGAGATCCTTGAAATGCTCCCATGCCTCATATAGAGTTTCCTGAGGTCCTTGCTTGAATGACATGAGTGTGCTTCTTATCTTGATAGTCTTGGATGGCAGATAGAATTTGTTGACAAATGCGCTCGCCAGCTCATCCCAAGTAGTGAAGATCCCCTCGGCTTGCATCCTCAACCAATACAATGCCTTATCTCGAAGAATAAACGAGAAGAGGCGCAGTCGAATAGCGTCAATCGGCACGCCAGGCATCTGGAAAGTGGAGCATTTGGCCAAGAACGATTGGAGATGGTAGTGAGGGTTTTCCTGTGAGTTCCCATAAAATGGGTCTTGTTGCATCCACACTACAAGTCCAGTCTTCAGCTCAAAGTTCTTATTGGCCGCCAACTCCGGTGTGGCTATGGAAGAGGTGGTAGAAGTGGTCTTAGGCCGTAACCAATCTCAGATGGAGACAAGCCTAGCCATACGCACCGCTAACTCCTCTGGTGTTTCTAGTCGGGCCATATGATCTTCCTCTATAGAAAATCTCCTCTCAGCTCTGAGCCTCCTTGTTGTACGCTCGATCTCAGGATCAAATAATTTATCTTCTTGGTGTGCCTTCGATCTCATGTACATGCACAGAAAAGGAGAGTCTAGATAGAATTGTCAGCATAATAGAGGAATAAAAAAAGGTGAAAATAATAAAAATAAAAAGAAAAAACTAAGTAAGGAAAATAAAATACTGTCGCCTCCCCGGCAACGGCGCCAAAAACTTGATCGCGCCTGGATATACACCCGAAAAACGACTGTAGTCTTACCGCAAGCGCACGGCGTAGTGGCGAGCGGGTATCGAACACAAGGAGGACAATTGACAGTACTCTATTTTGATCACCTATCTATTGATGGAATAATGGAATGGTTTGGATAGTAATGTGTCATAATCGTTCAAATAGCAAATAGATTAGATATAATAAAAGCATCTAGGGATAGGGAATTCCCACTACGGATCGTCACTTATCCTTGTGGATCATGAATCTCAATGTTGCAAGGCTTGAATTGAGGTGAACTAGTGGCAACTGAATGTAGAACTTAGCTCACGCTCTCGTGCTATTACCGGTCTATAGCAACCTAGATTAAGGCCCACTCTCGTGCAAACCCTAACCTAAGCCACTAGCATGAAGATCGACATCATCGTCCAATCACACCTTGAGCCCACTCTCGTGCAAACTCGAGCTATGATCTAGGTTATGATAGTATTTGTCCAATCTCTTGCAAACGAATATTAGTATAGATTTATAATAAAAATCCTAGCTTTGGTTCAATCTCTTGCAAACCAAATCTAGAGATTCTCGATTATAAACCTAAATCGAATATCTATGCCTTCCCATCAATTGGGATCCAATCTCTTGCAAATCCCAATCGATGGAAATCCATATCTACTCGTAGTAAATCAATCACAATGTAACCTTTTATCAATCCTAGTAACAATTCAATTCATTCATCACAATTCAAAGATCGGATCCATAGGGTTCATACACATGCCCTAGAACGACGGTACTACTCACAATTCATCATAGAAATCTCAGAAATAACAAACAAGATCATAGCACAATTCATAGCTAAGAGAGAACAATTCATAAAAACAAGAAATTTCCAGTCTCTCCTATAACACTAGGAATAAAACTAGCCTTAAATACAAGCCAAAATCGTCCAGAAATTCCTGACAGAATTGCCCCTAGCGCAGCCAAAAACCCTAATTCGCGACACAGTCGGAATGCGTCACTCGGCTGAGTGAAACATGTCACTCGGCCGAGTGACAGACCCAATAAAAACAGAGAATCTGGGAAAATCGGGGGTCTGTCACCCGGTCATACTCGGGCGAGTGATCTTCCTTACTCGGCCGAGTGAGCTTTCTGCTCGAACGAGTGGGTCTTCTCAAATTTCCAGTAAGTCGGCTGCTTTTTGGAAGAAAATCCATGTCAGACTCAGGCGAGTGGGCTTCTCCATTCGGCCGAGTGAAATTTCTTGCTCGGCCTAGTGAACTTTGAAAATCGGCAGTCTGTATCCGTTTCACTCGGCCGAACGCACTCCTTCACTCGGACGAGTGAACTATCTGTTCGACCGAGTGAACTGCTTCTGGGCTCTTTTCTTCTCCTCCTCGCCTCCTCATCGATTCTATCGAATTTCTTCATCTTTCGCTCATCCTCTAGCGCTGGTAACTCCTCCATAAGGCCGTGGGTGACGCTCCGATGCGCGTGAAAGTCTCTTAATCCCATTTTCGCTCCAGATTAATCCATATCTCCTGAAATACGCAAAAACAAGAAATAGTGAAAAGCAACACGATATCGTCGAATAATCGTGAAAAACTCAATATGGGCGATCGAAATGTCATGAAAACATGCAGAAAAAAGGTTTAAATAAGGAGCGATCAAGCAACAAAAGACAAATAGTGCTCATTTAGCTTCAGCATCTTCTTTTGGTAAAAAGAAGAGGAAAGAAAAATGACTGCGGCATCAGGATCACAGAAAAAGCAAAAGGTCACCAATAAGGGGGAAAAGGAAATGAAGTGCTTTTTCTGCAAAGATGCTTCTTATGTTAAGAAAGACTGTGCAAAATATCACGCCTGGCGCGTGAAGAAGGGTAAGTCTCTCTCTTGTTTGCACTCATATTGCAATGGTTTCAGTTCATAGATATACTTGGTGGTTTGATTCGGGTGCCACAACTCACGTAAGTATATCTATGCAGGGTTTCCTAAACTACCGAAGGCCCAGTGAAGATGAAAAACACATATCTATGGGAGCTGGAGACCCAGAGGAAGTTGTAGGCATAGAGACTTTTAGATTGTTATTGTGTACTGGTTTTTATTTAGAATTAAAAAAATACTTTGATTGCACCGTCATTTAGACGGAATTTAGTTTCAGTTTCTGTTCTCAACAATGAAGGTTATATTTTGTCTTTTGGAAACAGGAAAGGAAATTTGTTTCTTAATTCTAAACGTGTTGGAACTAGTACTTTATATTATAATGATAATCTATATATGCTTGATATGGTTGGCACAAAACATGAGTCCCAAACAGCTGAAACTAGAGGCATAAACCGTAAATTGCTAAATGAGAATTCTTATACATTATGGCACAGGCGTTTGGGTCATATATCCAAAAGGAGAATTGACAGACTTGTGACTGATGGAATTCTCGATAAACTTGATACAACAAATAATGTGGAAATATGTGTTGAGTGCATAAAGGGCAAAATAACAAACAAGAGATATATATGGTCTGAGAGAGCTAAAGATGTCTTAGAACTAATACATACCGATATTTGTGGACCATTTCCTACAACTGCTTGGAATGGTCAACGATATTTTATTACGTTCATTGACGATTTCTCTCGCTATGGTTACCTCTATTTAATAAATGAGAAGTCACAGGATCTGGATGTTTTTAAGTCTTTTAAAACCGAAGTTGAAAATCAACTTGGAAAGACTATTAAGTCTGTCAGATCAGACCGTGGTGGTGAATACTATGGTCGATATGATGGATCAGGTGAACAATGTCCAGGTCCGTTTGCACAATACTTAGATGATTGTGGGATCGTCCCTCAGTATACCATGCCAGGCTCTCCTATCATGAACGGTGTAGCCGAGAAACGAAATAGAACCCTTAAGGATATGGTAAGGAGTATGATTTCTCATACAACCTTACCTCAATCACTTTGGGGTGATGCGCAAAAAACTGCAGTCTATATCCTCAGCCGTGTACCAATTAAAGCTACTAACAATACCCCTTATGAGTTATGGACAGGTAGAAAACCAGTTTTAAAGCATTTACGAGTATGGGGATGTCCAGCTGAGGCAAGACCTTATAGGCTAAATGAGAAAAAGCTGGAATCAAGAACAGCTAGTAGCTATTTTGTGGCATACGCTGAAAGATCACGGGGTTATAAATTCTACGATCCCAAGAGAAGAACATTCTTTGAGACGAGAAATGCTCGGTTCCTTGAGGATGTTGAGTTTGGGGGGAAAATAAGGATAATGACTTCACTTTTGTGACTATATTGTATTTCTCAATGGGCATGAAGTAAACGATGGCCTAGTGGGAGATGACCCAGTCACCTTTCACGAAGCGATCGAATGTTCGAACTCTCAGAAATGGATCAATGCCATGGGTGAGGAAATTCAATCCATGAAAGACAATGACGTTTGGAACCTTGTCCCATTACCTAAAGGTGTGAAATCAATTGGTTGTAAATGCGTTTACAAAACCAAAAGAGATTCACAAGGTAATGTGGAAAGATATAAAGCACGTCTTGTCGCAAAAGGATTTACTCAAAGAGAAGGTATCGATTATAAGATACTTTCTCTCCAGTTTCGTCGAAAGACTCCTTTAGGACCATAATGTCACTTGTGGCACAGTTTGACTTGGAGTTACATCAGATGGACGTAAAGACGGCTTTTCTCATTGGTGACATTGAGGAAACTATCTATATGGTGCAACCAGAAGGGTTATCTCCAAAAGAAGATAACGGATTGGTACGCAAAATAAAAAAGTCTATTTATGGGCTCAAGCAGGCATCTCGTCAATGGTACCTTAAATTTCATCAAATTGTTCTCTCATTTGATTTTGAGACCAACATTGTTGAAGATTGTGTGTACCATAAGTTCAGTGGGAGTAGGTTTATATTTCTCGTATTATATGTCGATGATATTTTGCTTGCCAGCAGTAACGTAAAGCTTCTTCATGATACCAAGAAATTTCTATCAGAACATTTCGATATGAAAGATCTTGGAGAAGCATCATATGTGTTAGGAATTCAAATTCTTCGTGATCGTCCACGAGGAATTCTGGGATTATCACAAAAGGGTTACATCAAAAAGATACTACAAAGGTTTGGCATGCAAAACTATAGACTACATGACACACCTGTGCCAAAAGGAGACAAATTTAGTCTTAAGCAGTGTCCAAATAATAATATTGAAGCCAAGTATATGGAGAATATCCCATATGCATCTGTAGTGGGAAGTCTTATGTATGCACAAGTATGCACTCGACCAGATCTTGCATTTATAGTGGGAATGCTAGGCAAATACCAAAGCAATCCAGGAAGAGAACATTGGGTAGCAGCTAAAAGAGTCTTTAGATACTTACAAAAGACAAAGGTTATATGCTCACATATAGGAGGTCGGATAATCTTGAGATCGTTGGGTATTCTAACTCCGACCTTGCTGGATGCCAAGACAATAGAAAATCCACATCTGGCTACATTTTTCTACTAGCTGAAGGTGCGATTTCATGGAGAAGCACTAAGCAAACTCTCATTGCTTCCTCTACTATGGAGGTAGAGTTTGTTGCATGCTACGGGGCATCAAATCATGCAAAATGGCTACGAAACTTCATTTCAGGACTACGAATTATCAACGGCATTGAAAGGCCACTCAAATTATATTGTGACAATAGAGTAGCGGTCCTATATTCCAATAACAACAAGAGTTCGTCTAAATCTAGGCATATAGATATCAAATTCCTAGTTGTGAAAGAAAGAGTTCAGAATGGTTTAATAAGTATTGAGCATATAGGGACAAACTATATAGTTGCGGATCCACTCACTTAGGCATTAACGCCTTCAGCTTTTCATGAGCATGTAACTCATATGGGTGTTATAGATTTAGATGCCATTTGAAAAGTGGGCGTATATTATGTTTGTCCAGCTTAATACATATTGTAGTGTCATGACATTATTCGACTATATATATAGTATTCAGTTCATTCAGTTATTATTATGATCTGAACTCCGATCTCATAAGTTTACTTTCAGTTGGACCAGTTGGAAATAGGCATGCATAGATCACTTAGCATGTAATTTCCATGCCACACATCCACACTATCTATGTCATTTAGTTGAATTGATACTTGTAATCAATGCGAGTTTAGTTGCGTGAAATTTGGCAACACCTGCTCCTTGGGTTCCTGTATCGGTTAGACTAATGGACGAGATGTTTTAAATTCAGTTGTGTACACACATTCAGTTTAACAGAGTAATTTATGTATGATCAAAATGAGTTATTTATACACATGGCTATGTAGTCCAAGTGGGAGATTGTTGGAATTATTGACTTCATATCATTGTATATAACCCGTATTTGCATTTGGACGTGTGGACGCACACGTGTTACATTAATTGTCATTACTAAAGAATTAAATTATGACCTAATTGTAATGATCAAATTAAGTTTTATGGTCCTATTTAATTAATAATAAGTGTGGGGACCTATTTGTAAGTGTGTGGAATTCCTGATGCAATTACTAATTTCTGATGGGCTAATTAGTAAATTGCAAAATCTATAAATAAGGGGGTGTGGTCCCTTGTTGATGTACGCTATTTTTCTTACACTCTTTCATTTTAGAAAAGTGTGTACGACAAAAAGGAAGAAAAGAAAGGGCTTCCCATCTCCCTCTCTCCATTCGTACGATCAACAAGAAGACTCAAACCCAATTCTTCCTTCTTCATCATGGAATCTTCTGGTATTTTTTCTGCATTCTCTCCTAACAATTTCTAGACAAGTTTTTTAATGTTTTCATGAATTTCTGAAAATTCTTTCATGTGCCATAACATGTAACTAGTGACCCTAATACTAAGAAGATGATAGCAAGCGTTGCAATTGACGATGGAAAGGATTGGATAGTGACCGGCGCCCCGCTTGCGTCGCGGCGTCGCGGTGTCGTTTACCGCAAGTTTCACGGTTAGTGTAGGGTGCGGGAATATCGAACTCAGGGAGGCGAGGTTGTGCTTGGGTCAGGTAGGACCTAAATCACACCGAGGGGCGAGCTAGCCCGAATCGGTGGTTGGTTGTCACGAAAGGAAATGAAAGCATATGAACAAAAAGAAAGTAAACCCGGGACTTTGGTTTCCGACCCGACGAGAGGCTCTCGCCGCTACGGCCTACGGGTATGGATAGCGATCGGGATTAGGGTCTAATGGTGAGACGTTGCCTCTGAAAGTGGTACCGGCGTCCCATGGGCCCGATATTCCGGTCGGTGCCCAGGATGATACACCGGACTTCCCGGATTCGATCAGTGGGCACTCCCGTGTCCATAAACACTGATCGATCCCGGGAGCACTAAGTCCGCAACGATATCTCCCGACGTCTCATCCTGCCGCTCCCGCGTGCTAGGATTCGGCGTCTACGCTAAAGGCGTGAGCTTTGGCTAGGGAGTCAATCGCCAAGTTTATTCCCCCTTGGCCCGACGGTCAAAGGCGGTCTTTTTCCCGCCGATGACAATGAAACGCCCCGCGTAACCATTAGATTCCTACTCCCTATCGACTCCCTAACCCTATGGACGCATCGGGAAGAGCCCCCGAAGGGGCTTCCACCAAAATCCCAGATTTGGGAACTACTCACAAAAATTCATGAAAAAGCAATCTAAATGAAATTTAACCGTTAGAATCATAATCCGACAATTGCAATGCGGAAGTAAAGGAGTAGTAAAGACAATACTAAAAAATTAGAAAGATCTGAAAACTTACTTAAGAGTAACAATTACAGCCGTCACAGGGAAATAAAACAGTAAAAAAAATACAACTCTCTCGTTTCTGGAACCCTAGGGGTCCTATATATAGATTTTCGGATCAACCGATCGGGTGACAAGTCAACCGATCGGTTGATCCGTTACAGATAAATCACAGAAAACGGCGAGTTTTCACCCGATCTCACGAACCGATCGGGTGAGTTCTTGAGCGACCGGTTGGATCTTGGAGCAGTCGGGTGAACCGGTCGGTTCGACGCCCGTGTCTTCAGCTCTTTTTCTCAGCTACAGATGAACCGATCGGGTGAGAGTCACCCGATCGGTTGGAATTCTGCTCGAAAAGACAGAGAACAGCCGCCCGCAGAACCGGTCTGTGAACCGGTCGGGTGACTTCTTCGTGAGCTGCGGTAGCGACCGGTTGGTGCACGCGTGCATCACCCGATCGGTTGGAGATGACCAACCGACCGGGTGAGGGGCAGAAAGATGAATACTTCGCCGTTTGACCCCCTGGATCACGCGTGACTTTTCCCGTTGCTCCGGGGACTTGGGATATCATCGTAAAAGGTCCCCTACGTGGTCGAACTCCTGCAATCATGGACAAACAAAGAAAAGTGAAAGAAAACGGGAAAACACACGAAAACGAATAAGAGACGGCGGAAAACACGGAGAAACACAAAAGAAAACATGCGTGAATATATGAAATATAGACGCACGTCAAAATCCCCCAAGCTGAACTCTTCCTCGTCCTCGAGGAAGACGAGTGAGAGTGGGAGCTCGGAAGGGAAAAATAGAGAGGAAGAAAGAAAAAGAAAACTCTAAGCCCTAGATCGTCCATCAGAGCCATCAAAATAAAAAACGACACACCCAGCAAGCAAACGCCAAATCACACCAATAACCCTAGGAAAGCGAGTCCAAATAAGTGTCGTGGGTCCACGCAGTGAAGCGCGAGTGAGCGTGGTCGTGTGCTAGCAAATGGTGATGCTTTCTACGATGTGCTACGAGGCTCGATATACACAAATCCAAGATATGACCCAAATATCGAATCGAATTGAATTAAGCGGCGAATATAAGTTCGAGCATGCATGAGAATAGAGAGAATAGGAGCGTATCATGCATCGGGGACTCCACAACTAGGGTTAAGGAAATCACGCCACTATAGCCTAGATACTAGCTAAATAGCTCCTAAGCCAAGTGTCTTTGATAACGACGGGGGTTGAGATGATGTGGAGAAGAACACTCGGTGCAAATTCTCGCCTTCCCTTTATTCTTGGCAAGTATGAAAATATTCACACGGGAATTTTTTTGGGTTTTGGGTATTTGCATATTTTTTTGGCTTTTTTGGCTATACAATCTTTTTCTTTTCTTTTCTTTTTGGGTTTTTCATTTCTTTTCTCCCATTTTTTGGCTTTTTGGTTTTTTTTTGGCTATACACTTGTGTACTCTCCCAAGTGGGGGAACGGTACACGACGAGGGGATTTGCACCAAGTAAAACAAAAAAGAAGTCGAAATCTAAACACTCGGGCAAAGGGGACTATTGTTGCTAAATAGAGCTTAGGCTAAATGGGGTATCCTAGTCCTTAGTTGTGGAATCCCGACGCATGCGAATTGAAGTATACGATATAAATAGCATGCATATAGAAGCAGACATTAGAAGCAAATACCGCGTATTCAATATCGAAGCATGATAATCTAGGGGTCATTCCTGGACAGGTATATAAAGTAAAATCACAAAGCAGAAGCACACCAAATGCTAGTCACGACACACGACTCACAAAAAGCTAAGTGGACCCACGATGCGTGAAATGCAAGAGGACTCGAAATCCTAGGGTTAGTGAGTGTGATTATCGATGCAATGCTAGGTGTGTGTGACTTTGTGGCGATTCATCATAGGATTCATTTCTAGGAGAAAGAGCTAAAGAAAGAAGGAAAAAGAAAAAAAAGAAAAACACGATGGAAAACGACTCAAATAACGTAGAAAAACAACACAAATGACGCACGAAGTGCGACTCCCCCAAGCTGAAACTTGCATTGCCCTCAATGCAATAAGAGTGAGTACGGGAGGGCAATGAAAATGGGGGGGAATACGCACAGACACGAAAAGAAATGAAAACGAGGAAAACACATAGATAAAACTGAAAAAGAAATAAAAAACAAGTTCAAAATCAAACAATACGAAAACAAAAATAAAATAAAATCACACGACACGACACTCAAGAAGTGGAAAACAAACACACACGCAAAAATGAGAAAAACAAACAAAACACGACAGCACACCGAAATAGACGTCCCCCAAGCTAGACCAGAAAGTGCTAGCGAAATGATATGATCAATGAACTCCAGATATAAGCAAGGGGGCGTCAAAAACAAAACAAAGAAAAAGGTAAATCAAGAAAACAATCACGCAAATAGTCCCCTCCCTCCGATAGAGACAAAGTAGGGCCCCGAAAAGACAGATGGGCACAAAAGTGGGGGGGGGGCAAAAGCGGGAGAGAAAAATCAAGCAGGGGCACCACCCTCTGGGGGTGGTGACGGGGGACCAGGGGTCGTGGGGGGTGGAATGTGGAGCTCGGAGACGTCGGGTGGGTCTTCGCGGATGTGGCGAACGAAGCTTTGAAGGAAGGGGAGGTCACGGTCGACGGATTCTTGGGTTATCCTACCACCCTGACCAGCAAGGAGGACCATGGCCGTGAATCGGTCGGCATGGTCATCGGATTGGAATTGCATCCCATATTCGGGATCGTAATCTGGAGGTGGGGAAGTGGTGCGTGGTGTGGTGGATGGGTTGGAGGTGGTAGGTTGTGTGCGACGGGTACGACGGGTGGGCCTAGGGTTCGAAGAGCTAGCGTCGGTGGGTTTAATACGGCGGGGAGGCATTGTGTCGGTGTTGTTTGTGCGCGTGGGTGTGTGAGAATACAGCGAATTCAACACAAACACAAAATACGAACAACAAGCAGACAGAATATTTGGGAAAAGATTAAAATTAAGTAAAGGAGCGAGGTTACCCAAAATTAGATGAAGATAGCTGCTCGTGGAAGCCCCGATGCTGCTCGATTGGAAGCCGCAACGATCTCTTCGACAAGTTTCGAAACGGGGGGGAATGGGGGAAATCTAGGGTTTGTGTGTAGGGAGATGGCGGGGGAATGGAGAGAAATGATGGTGGATGGGTAGGGAAATGGTTGGGGAAGAAGATCGAGGCTGATCTTGGGGAAGAAAGCAGGAAGGCGCACGATGGGAGACGAAACGGCAGAGGGTCGGGCGATCGGGCGAGGGAGAAAACGAACGGGTGTCGGGGGTGGTTATATAGGATTTTAAGTCGAACCGACCGGGTGACTTGTCACCCGATCGGTTGACGGTTGGGTCGAAAATCTTGCCGAAGAGATGCTACAGGCGAACCGATCGGTTGACTTTTCAACCGACCGGTTGGCCGCTCCACACAATTTTCCCGAGAACTTAGGGCTGCTCACCCGGACAGGTCAACCGATCGTGCTCGAACTCAACCGATCGGTTGATATTCCCCAAAATTTCCCGAGAGTTCTCCCCAGCTCACCCGATCTGCCACCCGGTCTCTTCAATATTCAACCGATCGGTTCATTCGGGGACAGATCTCGGCACGTATCTGATACATCCCAACCGATCGGGTGAGTTATCACCCGATCGGTTGAGGCTTGTTTCCTGCAAAAACCAAGAAATTTGATTAAGTCCCCTAACGGATGTTCTCGCGGCTGACTTTATTTATAGAAATAGATAAAATAAAGTAAAAAATAACGCTAGAAATTAGAGAAAAAGTTTAGAACATGGGTTGCCTCCCATGAAGCGCACTTGTTTAACGTCGTTGGCTCGACGCCCGCAAGAGATGCTCATGGTGGCTGATACGGGTGATGCCCAATCTTAGGCATCTCTTCCTTGTTGGAGCTGAAGGCGCTCGGGGTAGTCAGCGGCTGGAAAAATACTTGCTCGACCACCCTCCCTTTGTTCTTGAGATCCGGGTGCTTTTCCTTGGTGTTGGCGCTTCCCGCCAT
This sequence comes from Scilla litardierei, assembly GCA_030789695.1. Lineage (NCBI taxonomy): Eukaryota > Viridiplantae > Streptophyta > Magnoliopsida > Asparagales > Asparagaceae > Scilla > Scilla litardierei. Next base: position 99,612,104 of record CM061131.1, read on the forward strand.
CTTTTTCAGGATTCGGACCTCGTCTTTAGTGAGGTTCGTGAGCTCTTTCCCCGTTCTCTTCACAGGAGGAAACTTGGGGAACCCGGGAGGGGTCGTTCTCGCTGCACTTGGTTTTCCAGCAGCTTCTTCGTCTTCGGGGCCTTCTTCATCTTCAGAATTCCCCAATTCATCGGGGGGGTTTCTCAGGAGAATCTCCCAGGAGCTCTCCTCCACACCCTTTTCTTCTTCTATCTCAAGCAGATTACACCGGAGGTCATCAGGAGGGTCGGGGTGCTTCATAGATAGTCCCAGGTCAAACTCAACTTTCTCTCCGCTGACGTTCAAGGAGAGTTTTCCGTTCTTCACATCTATAAGAACGCCAGCAGTGGCCATGAAAGGCCGTCCCAGGATAATGGGGGTGTGTGCGTCTTCGGGCATGTCCATGACTACAAAGTCCACAGGCACATGCACCCCTCTCACATTCACGGGGAGATCATCAACAATTCCCACCGGATATTTGACCGACCGGTCAGCTAGTTGTAGGGTCATCCCGGTGGGTTCCAAATCACCCATTCCTATCCTTCTGTACATCGACAAGGGCATCAAGCTAACACTCGCTCCTAGATCGACGAGTGCACGATTAATCTTCACAGCCCCGATCGTGCAAGGGATAGAGAAGCTCCCCGGGTCCTTGAGCTTTGGCGGGTTATCCCTCTGGATAAGAGCGCTACATTCTGCCGTCAGCACCACTTTCTCTTTTCTCGACCCTTTGGTCACCAAATCTTTTAAGAATTTTGTATAGGAGGGGATTGTCTCAATTGCCTCCAAGAAGGGGATTTGCAGGCTTAGGTCCTTGACCATGGCGAAGAACTTCCCATATTTCTCATCAATTTTCGCCTGAGCCAACCGTTGTGGAAATGGCACAACGGGTTTATACACTCTTGGGCTCTCTTCCTCCTTCTTCTTCTCTTCTTCAGATACTCCCTCCTGAGTCATGGGATTTGATGACGAAGCACCGGTGTCGTTTAATTTTTCAGTCGGTCTCTCAACGACCAATGGTGCTTCCGGGTTGCTAGGGGGCACTCTAGTAGGAATTTGTGTCCCGCTTCTCAGAATGATAGCGGACACATTTACGTGCTCGTGCACGAGTGCCGATGTTTGTGTTGCTCCTCGAGGGTTCACCTCCAGTTGTGGCGGCAATTGGTTTTGTGACCTTGCGAGGTTCGCCACCTGTAACCCCAGCTGGGTTACTTGGTCCGTGAGGGTCCGCTGGCCCATTTCCAGCTTTTGGTTGATCCTCTCCTGGTTGGTAATATATTGAGTCAAGAGAGACTCAACCGGAGAGACGGCCCTCTGTTGGCCATACTGCTGCTGCTGGAACGGCTGCTGATTCCTGGGAGCGTACGTTTGTTGCTGAGGTTGCTGCTGAAATGGTTGCAGCTGACCCTGATTCTGCGGTGGTCTAGCCGGCTGATAGATTTGTTGATGCGGCTGCTGCGGCGGCGAGGGCTGAAATGGTGGCCGGTAACTGAAATTCGGATGGTTCCGGTTGTTGGGAGAGTAGGCCGGGTTGGAATTTGTCCTTGGCGGATATGGCGCATTCCCCGTGGGGTTGTAAAATAGTGCGCTCGCCTGATCCAACGGTGGTGAGATGTCACCACCGTCGAATTCCCCAAGGAATTCGGACTCCACCGCAGAAACTTGCTGTGTACCGGCCCCACCGGCTCCAACCATCAGTGCGGAGATCTGGGTCGAAAGCAAGTCAAACTTGCTCGAAAGTTTGTCGACGTCCTCGACTCTGTGTATACCCCCAGTTCTTGGTGTGGCTCTCTCGTCACACCACCGCTCATTGTTGGATGCCATGTTTTCCAGAATATTCCCGGCATCTTCCTCGCTTCGGGACATGAAGGAACCCCCAGCCGCGGCGTCCATAGAAGATTTAAGGTCATCCCTCAGCCCATTGTAGAACAGATTGATAATCTGCCACTTCGGAAGCTCATGATGAGGGCATCTTCTTTGCATATCTTTATATCTCGTCCAAGCCTCATGCAAGGACTCGTGGCTGGCCTGGGAGAAGGAGGAGATCTCACTCCTCAGCTTCATGGTCTTCCCCGGAGGAAAGAACTTCATCAGAAAAGCGTTGGAGAGCTTCTCCCAGGTGTTGAAAGTATTGGGGTCCTTCCCCCTTAACCACTGCTTGGCCTTGTCCCGCAAAGAGAAAGGGAACAGCTTCAGACGGATAGCCTCTGTAGTGACACCGTTAATTCGGAAGGTGTCACACTTCTACAAGAAGGAGTCCAGGTGCTCTATCGGGCTCTCCATGGGCGCACCCGCAAACTGGTCCTGCTGGATCCATGTCACTAGAGACGGCTTCAGCTCAAAGCTTTGGGCCGCAATATCTGGAGATCGGATGGCGGAAGTTGACTCGATGGAGGGCATCGAGTACTCCAGCAGAGACTTGTGAGGTGGGGTGTTCTCCTCCATGGATTCGGGATCTTCCCTTCTTCGCTTTTCGGCGGCCAAACGCCTAAGGGTGGCGTTAATCTCTGGATCGAGGGGAATCAAGTCGTCAAGACTCCTTGAACTCCTGCGCATGAAAAACAACAAACACCCGTGAAGCGACAAGTGGGAAAGAAACAGATAAAATAAGAAATAAAAATGAGAAAAACAAATAAGAAAAAGAAAAAGGAGAATGCGAAAATTATCGCGAGGTAGGGATGTGAGCTAGACACGAGGGTTCAAGAGATCCTAAAATATCAAGCACGTTGCCTCCCCAGCAACGGCGCCATAAACTTGACTGGCGCCCCGCTTGCGTCGCGGCGGCGCGGTGTCGTTTACCGCAAGTTTCACGGTTAGTGTAGGGTGCGGGAATATCGAACTCAGGGAGGCGAGGTTGTGCTTGGGTCAGGTAGGACCTAAATCACCCCGAGGGGCGAGCTAGCCCGAATCGGTGGTTGGTTGTCACGAAAGGAAATGAAAGCGTATGAACAAAAAGAAAGTAAACCCGGGACTTTGGTTTCCGACCCGACGAGAGGCTCTCGCCGCTACGGCCTACGGGTATGGATAGTGATCGGGATTAGGGTCTAATGGTGAGACGTTGCCTCTGAAAGTGGTACCGGCGTCCCATGGGCCCGATATTCCGGTCGGTGCCCAGGATGATACACCGGACTTCCCGGATTCGATCAGTGGGCACTCCCGTGTCCATAAACACTGATCGATCCCGGGAGCACTAAGTCCGCAACGATATCTCCCGACGTCTCATCCTACCGCTCCCGCGTGCTAGGATTCGGCGTCTACGCTAAAGGCGTGAGCTTTGGCTAGGGAGTCAACCGCCAAGTTTATTCCCCCTTGGCCCGACGGTCAAAGGCGGTCTTTTTCCCGCCGATGACAATGAAACGCCCCGCGTAACCGTTAGATTCCTACTCCCTATCGACTCCCTAACCCTATGGACGCATCGGGAAGAGCCCCCGAAGGGGCTTCCACCAAAATCCCAGATTTGGGAACTACTCACAAAAATTCATGAAAAAGCAATCTAAATGAAATTTAACCGTTAGAATCATAATCCGACAATTGCAATGCGGAAGTAAAGGAGTAGTAAAGACAATACTAAAAAATTAGAAAGATCTGAAAACTTACTTAAGAGTAACAATTACAGCCGTCACAGGGAAATAAAACAGTAAAAAAAATACAACTCTCTCGTTTCTGGAACCCTAGGGGTCCTATATATAGATTTTCGGATCAACCGATCGGGTGACAAGTCAACCGATCGGTTGATCCGTTACAGATAAATCACAGAAAACGGCGAGTTTTCACCCGATCTCACGAACCGATCGGGTGAGTTCTTGAGCGACCGGTTGGATCTTGGAGCAGTCGGGTGAACCGGTCGGTTCGACGCCCGTGTCTTCAGCTCTTTTTCTCAGCTACAGATGAACCGATCGGGTGAGAGTCACCCGATCGGTTGGAATTCTGCTCGAAAAGACAGAGAACAGCCGCCCGCAGAACCGGTCTGTGAACCGGTCGGGTGACTTCTTCGTGAGCTGCGGTAGCGACCAGTTGGTGCACGCGTGCATCACCCGATCGGTTGGAGATGACCAACCGACCGGGTGAGGGGCAGAAAGATGAATACTTCGCCGTTTGACCCCCTGGATCACGTGTGACTTTTCCCGTTGCTCCGGGGACTTGGGATATCATCGTAAAAGGTCCCCTACGTGGTCGAACTCCTGCAATCATGGACAAACAAAGAAAAGTGAAAGAAAACGGGAAAACACACGAAAACGAATAAGAGACGGCGGAAAACACGGAGAAACACAAAAGAAAACGTGCGTGAATATATGAAATATAGACGCACGTCAGATAGCATCGAGCGAATAAAGTGGATAGCTTACTATGACAACGAGCTGATAAAACTACTTCCACATAAAAGAGGCTAGAACCTCCATTGCTAACAAACTATTATCTTATTAAAGCTCGACCAATTTGACATGGGTAGGGAATTGTGCACTATTAGAGCATGCACTAAGAAGACATTAGACTCATATGGTCACAACACGCTCTATGACCATGGATAATACAAAAACATGAAACATAACCTTGGAATACTGACCATGGAGGCAATCGGGACACCCAGACATGTAGAAGGCACGACAACAATTTCGAAAGGCTATGTCAAGTGGGAAAGCTTCATAGGAATGTTGATACTTTAACCAAAGGAGAGGTGAACTACGAGAATGAGATTACACGTCAAGCAATCTAAAAGATCATCCGCTCCATGGCAAGAGGATGTGGAAAGATCATAGCCTAAGGGAAGACCCTTCACGTAGCTTTAAATGCAATTATTTCTCCATATTGCTAGGTATCAAATTCCCATCCCTAAATTGTTCAAATAGGGCATTGAGTGAACAAGAGATAGTCAAGAAATGATATATGACATCTATAAAGAAGCAATGGCCTTGACCCTACACTAAGAATAATGAGCCGATAACCAATAAAGATAACTATATATGCTGAGGATGCAGTGCCATCATGTCAAGGGCTCTTAATTGATTAAAAAAGTGATGCCTTGCCCCATGGAAAACATAGTCTTTTCTCTTATTGCATACAAATAAAGGCTTCCTTATTCTCATGTAATCATGTATCTTATCTGTACCATATTGGAATAAAAGAAACTTCTCATGGACTCATATAATTTTCCATCCTTTCAACTATTGCTCGAGTATTCCCAAGTGCCACAATATTGGATCTTACGGGAGGAGACATATATTGACTCTTGATAACCTGAAAATTATTATTAGTTCAAGGGATAGGCTGTTAGTGCCAAATACCTACCAACCTAGAACTTATAGTTAGTTCTAATGAGAGGTGATAATTGCTAACTCATGCAAAATTGGAAACGTATCATTGGTTCTAGCGATAGGTGATGCCTGCTAACTTCTGCCTGTTGGAACTTATCCAACTAAGTTGGATCTTAATCCAACGTTGGGCTTATATGCGGTGAATAATTATATAAGTGCTACGCTGTCATGTTAAGCCCAATACATTAGTGATCTGGTTTTAATTAATTGAATGGGCTAAATGAGTTAAGCAGGTCGTGTGGCCTTTATGTGTAGAGACTATTGGGCTTCAACTCGTTGATGGGCCGAGTTGGAAACCCTAGGGCTATGAAGGCTAGCCTATAAATATTAGCAGTCATGGTCCCCGGAATACACGAACAAAGTTGAGCCGTCTTTTCTATGTCCAGTCGATAGGAAAGAAACCGGGAGAAGGCTAAAGGGATTCTCCAACCGGTTGATTCGTGCTATTCTGGAAGATCGATCGTTGCGCTATCGTCAGGATCTTTCAGACTATTAGCAATGGACTCAGGTACGCTTCCGCTAATCAGAGTAGGTTAATGATTTAAGGTTCCGCATGTTATACATCTAGATTTTTGTTGTTTAATTAGAACGCATCTCTAGATCTCTAGGTTTAACAAGTGGTATCAGAGCCACCATGCAGAGGATCTTAAATTTTTTTGCCTGCTCATAATAGATCTGATAAAAATCTGATTTTTAATCTATTTTCTATTCGGATCTGTGCAAAAATTGGTTTTTTGATTATTTTTTCAAAAAAATTTTTTTTTACAAACCCTAGATCGGGGCGCCCCGCCGGCTGCCGCCCGACACAGCAAAAGAGGGGCGGCTCTGCCGCCCCCATCGGCAGATCGGCGCCGGCCCTGCCGGCGTCGACACAGATCCAGACAATTTTTTTTTTTAAAAAAAGGGGAACAGGGGGGTCGGCTTCTTGCTGCCCCCCACCGGCGGTTACAAACAGAGGGGGCGGCCAGCCGCCCCCGTTAGGGTTGAGAGGGGGCGGATCGCCGCCCCCGTTTGGTTTCACAGAGGGGGCGGATCGCCGCCCCCCCCCCTCCGTCGGATCTCAGTTCAGAGGGGGCGGCTCGCCGCCCCCGTCGGATTTCAGAGGGGGCGGCTCGCCGCCCCCGTCGGACGTCTTCCGGCGACGGAAGGGGGTTCCCTACCCCCCTTCCGATCGAAACAGAGGCCCCCCCTCTGGGGGGCCTGCTGTAATTTTTCGTTAACGGGGAAGGGGCGGCGGTTCGCCGCCCCCATTCGGCCCCGACGGCCGGGGAGGGGCCAGCGCCCCGCCGCCCCTCCCCTGCGATCAGATCGCAGGTGCTCTCCGGCGCCTGCGATACATTCGTAAGGGGCGGCGGTTGCCGCCCCTGATTCCGACGTCTGGAGCAAGGGGGGCTCATCCGCCCCCCCCGTCGGGGTTTCGTTCACGGCAAGGGGCGGCCGTTGCCGCCCCATTCAGTAGCTGCCGGCGTCGGCCACCCCTTGCCGGCGCCGGATCTGAGGGAAGGGGCCGGCGGCGGCCAGCCCCTTGATGGGCCAGATCTGCTAGGGTTTCTAACCCTAGCAGACTTTGGGCCAAATTAGGCCCAAATAGTTAATTTTTCAAAAAAAATATTTAATTTTTCAGTATATGGGCTTCTGATTTGGGCCTGTTTTGGGCACTTCACATTTTTTGGGCTTAAACTTGAATTTTTTGATATGTTTAGACCCTGTTTTTGGGGATACAATTAATTTCTTGTTGAAGCCCAATTTTGGATATGTTAATGCACTAATAACAAGAGGAAGTAAAAGGCCATCTTGAATATATTTCCTCATTCGGTTTATTTGTGCGTTGAAATTAAGTCTATTCCGAATTTTAAATTCTTTAGGCAAAAATTTAGTTATAAATATACATTTCGAAATAATTTTGATTTTTTTGTGATATTCCACCAAAGTGGGTTCCACTATTAAAATTGTTATTATTTCGGAATGTAAACGGATAAAATACATACTGTGTATGATTAGTTGCCTAAATGAATTTTAATCGGATCATGGGAGTAAATTAAAGTTTTTTATTTATTTAAATTTCTCCTTATTAAGTAATTCCGTATTAATTGTGCTATGATAAATTCAAACTTTGCTGTATGTATTTTTGAGGTGACTTGGTGTACTCATCATCCTGCCAAAGTGGGCTCTGTTGTTTGCACCATCTCATTTCTTAAATACAAAAGGAATTTTGTGTGCATATCTTATTCATGAACGCTACATCGGCCCAAAGGCAGATTACCGTTCTATGCTAATTTATCCACACCTGTAGCAATAAATAAGTGATGATTGTTGAGAACCTTGCATGCAATTTTAATTCGGCCCAAAGGAAGTATTAATTTTGGCATGTTAATTATTATCTTTATTTGATTGCTGCGACAAGATATCATTTGCTAGTTAGTAGATTATCCAAAGATAAATATTAAGCTAGTTGGGGATATCTTGAGATGGGAACATGCAAATTTGAATTTACAATTTTGCTTCACAAATTAATACTTATGTTAGCATGTTTGTCTCTGTTTATTGTCCTGTTTTTCAGCTGCTACTCCCGCGAATATTACTGCTAGCTTAAACTCAATTCCGGTGCTTAATGGCTCGAATTTCAAATCCTGGAAAGAGAACTTACTCATAGTTCTTGGGATATTGGATCTGGACCTTGCGATTAGAACAGACAGTCCCCCACTTACTACGGAAAAGAGTACCTCTGAGGAAAAGAGGGAGTTTGAAAAGTGGGATAAGTCTAATCGCATGTGTGTCATGATCATGAAGAGAGCCATTCCTGAAGCCTTTCGGGGCTCTATGTCTGAATCGATCACGACAGCTAAGGGTTTCCTTGCAGATATTGAGAAAAGGTTTGTCAGAAACGAAAAGGCAGAAATTGGTACGATTCTGACAAGCCTGATCTCAATGAAGTATAAAGGCAAAGGCAACATAAGGGAGTATATTCTGGAACAGTCCCATCTTGCTTCAAGGTTGAAAGCACTAAAGCTTGACCTCTCTGAGGACCTGCTTGTGCATTTGGTTTTAATTTCTCTTCCTGCACAGTACAATCAGTTTAAGGTGAGCTACAACTGCCAGAAAGAGACTTGGTCTCTGAATGAGCTCATCTCGCACTGTGTACAGGAAGAGGACAGACTGAAGCAGGATAAGACTGAAAGTGCAAATGTTGCCTTTACCCCTAAAGACAACAACAGGAAAAGGGGAAAGGAAGTTGCAGTTACAGCCCCACCTAAGAAACAACAAAAGAAGCCTGCAAAGGCTATTAAGAAAGATAGTTGTTTCTTTTGTGGTGCTGAAGGGCATGTGAAGAAGCAGTGCTCTAATTACCACGCCTGGCGTGCTAAGAAAGGTACTCTTCTCAATTTGGTTTGTTCAGAAGTTAATTTAACTTCTGTACCCATAGACACTTGGTGGTTAGACTCTGGTGCAACTACTAACATCAGTGTGTCTATGCAGGGCTGCCTGAACTACCGAAAGCCAAATGATGCTGAAAGATTCATCTTTGTGGGCGATGGCAAGAAGGCGAAGGTTGCTGCAATTGGGGATTTCAGATTGTCTTTAAGAACTTGAAGCCATTTGGATTTGTTTGAGACATTTATTGTACCGTCGTTTAGACGAAACCTTATTTCTATTTCTGCATTGGACAAATCTGGTTATTGTTGTTCATTTGCGAATGGGAAATTCAGTTTGTCTCTCAATTCCATTTTTATTGGTTCTGGTTATTTGTCTGAGACTGATAATCTGTATTTGCTTGATACAATTGCTGCAAATGAAACCTTGCATGTGGGTACACCGGTTTTAAAGCGTAAATTAACTGATGAGAATTCAGGTTCGTTGTGGCACAAGAGATTAGGTCACATCTCCAAAAGGAGAATTGAGAGACTTGTGTCCAACAATATTCTCAAACCTTTAGATTTTTCAGATTTTGATATCTGCATTAATTGTATAAAGGGAAAACAAACCAATATAAGGAGATTTGAAGCCAAAAGGTCCAGTGAAGTCTTAGAACTTATACATACGGATATTTGCGGACCATTCCCTTCGGTTGCATGGAATGGTCAGCAATAATTTATAACGTTCATAGACGACTATTCAAGGTATGGCTATAATTATCTCATACATGAAAAATCTCAGTCCTTGGACACGTTCAAAAATTATAAGGCCGAAGTTGAACTTCAACTAGGCAAGAGGATTAAAACTGTCAGGTCTGACCGTGGTGGAGAATACTACGGCAGATATGATGGTTCAGGTGAACAACGTCCATGACCATTTGCTAAATTCCTAGAGGAATGCGGTATTGTCCCACAGTACACCATGCCGGGTTCGCCCACTATGAATGGTGTAGCTGAAAGACGAAACAGAACGCTTAAGGACATTGTAAGGAGTATGATTAGTCATTCTACTTTACCAGAAAGCCTCTGGGGTGAAGCATTGAAAACTGCAGCTTACATCCTTAATCGGGTCCCAACTAAAGCAACAAATAAAACAACATATGAGCTTTGGACGGGCAAATCACCTAGTCTAAAGCATATGCACATATGGGGATGCCCAGCTGAGGCAAAGCCTTATATGCCTGCTGAAAAGAAGCTGGACACACGGACAGTTAGTTGCTATTTTATTGGGTATGCTGAAAGATCGAGGGGTTACAAATTTTACGATCCCATAAATAAGAATATTTTTTAGACTGGAAATGCCAGATTCCTTGAGGATACCGGGTTTGCGGGGGGAGATTTAGGAAGAGACATTGTTTTTGAAGAGGAATATGTAGATATTCCCACAGGTGATCTTGTTATTGATCAGGATTCTATTCCTGTTGTGGAACAAGACACAAATATTCAAGACAATGTTATTGCTCCTCCCATTCAGGAAGAACAAACCCTTGCACCTCAAGAACCATTGCCATTAAGGAGATCCATTAGGGAGAGGAGAAGTGCAATATCAAGTGACTACATTGCATATCTCCAAGAACATGAAGTTGATATTGGTGTGATGGAAGATGATCCAATCAACTTCCATCAAGCCAAAAATGGTTCTAACTCTCTAAAATGGATAAGTGCCATGAATGAGAAAATAAAGTCAATGAAGGACAATGACGTTTGGGATCTTGTCCCATTACCTAAAGACGTGAAACCCATTGGTTGCAAATGGATATTTAAAACCAAGAGGGATTCAAAAGGTAATGTGGAAAGATATAAGGCACGTCTTGTCGCTAAGGGCTTTACTCAAAAGGAAGGCATTGATTATAATGAGACTTTCTCTCCGGTTTCCACGAAAGACTCATTCAGGATAATAATGGCATTAGTGGCTCATTTCAATTTTGAGTTACATCAGATGGATGTTAAAACAGCGTTCCTTAACGGGGACATTGATCAGGAAATTTATATGGTGCAACCAGAAAACTTTGTGTCGGGAGACCCAAAGAATATGGTTTGCAAACTTAAGAAATCCATCTATGGACTCAAACAGGCGTCTCGGCAATGGTATTTTAAGTTTCATCAAGTTATCACCTCATTTGGCTTCGAGATGAATTTGGTTGATGAATGTATATACCATAAGTTCTGTGGGAGTAAATTTGCATTTCTGGTTTTGTATGTCGATGACATTCTACTTGCCAGTAATAATGAAGGCTTATTGCATGAAACCAAGAACTTTCTAGCTAAGAACTTTGAGATGAAAGATCTTGGTGATGCATCTTTTGTATTAGGAATTCAAATACATCGAGATCGTTCTCGAGGTATACTTGGATTATCACAAAAGGCCTACATTGAAAAGGTTCTGAAAAGATTTGGCATGGAAAGTTGTAAACCAGGTGATACCCCAGTATCTAAGGGAGACAAGTTTGGTCTCAATCAATGTCCCGAAAGTGAAATTGAGATAGCACAGATGAAGGATATTCCTTATTCTTCAGCAGTAGGGAGTATCATGTATGCTCAAGTATGTACGCGTCCAAACTTGGCGTACATTACAGGAATGCTTGGCAGATACTTGAGCAATCCAGGATTGGACCATTGGAAAGCAGCCAAAAGGGTCTTACGGTACTTATAGAGGACAAAAGGACACATGCTTATATATCAGAGGTCGGAAAAGCTTGAGATCGTTGGATATACCGACTCTGATTTTGCTGGATGCAAAGACAGCATGAAATCTACTACAGGCTATATTTATACATTAGCAGAAGGCGCCATTTCTTGGAAGAGTGCTAAACAGACTATTATAGCCTCTTCCACTATGGCTGCAGAATTCATTGCTTGTCATGATGCATCCAATCATGGTCTATGGCTACGGAATTTTGTCACGGGGCTGCGAATTGTAGATGGCATTGAAAGGCCACTCAGATTATTTTGTGACAATATGTCTGCAGTAGCGTTTGCCACTAACAACAGGAGTTCGGCAAAATCAAAGCATATTGATATCAAGTTCCTGATTGTTAAAGAGAGAGTTGGAAATAAACAGTTGTCTATAGAGCACATTGGTACAAACTCAAACATTGCGGATCCGCTTACTAAGGGACTGCCACCCAAAACGTTTCATGGGCATGTTGCTCGTATGGGTGTCATGTCATCTAAAGATATTCAGTTTTAGTGGGAGTTTGTAATTTTTGTAGTGCTTCTATTTTTGACAACATTTCAGCCTTCAGTTATGCATATTTGGTGTATGGTTTATTTCTGCAGAAATAAAGTTCAGTTTTCAGTTTGGCTTCATATTTCAACTCTATGTTTAATAAATGCGTATGAAAATATGTATTTATGTTTTGATCTCACTAAGGTTAAGGAGGATCAGTTGGAAATAGACATGTTAGATCACATCACATGTAATTTCCATGCTACACATCCACTTCATAATCCATGTCATTCCTTTGTATTGGCACGGTGACCACTGATGGGTCGAGCTGCAATTGTTGCGGCGAAGATCTCTTTGATCCCTTGCTAATATAATTGATGGACCGGATTGTTTTTAACTCATTAAAGAAATGACAGCAGGTTAAGATCTTATTTGGTTGTATGCACTATGAAATATAATTATAAAGTTTAAGCATATAGCCCAAGTGGGAGATTGTTGGAACTTATCCAACTAAGTTGGATCTTAATCCAACGTTGGGCTTATATGCGGTGAATAATTATATAAGTGCTACGCTGTCATGTTAAGCCCAATACATTAGTGATCTGGTTTTAATTAATTGAATGGGCTAAATGAGTTAAGCAGGTCGTGGGGCCTTTATGTGTAGAGACTATTGGGCTTCAACTCGTTGATGGGCCGAGTTGGAAACCCTAGGGCTATGAAGGCTAGCCTATAAATATTAGCGGTCATGGTCCCCGGGAATACACGAACAAAGTTGAGCCGTCTTTTCTACATCCAGTCGCTAGGAAAGAAACCGGGAGAAGGCTAAAGGGATTCTCCAACCGGTTGATTCGTGCTATTCTGGAAGATCGATCGTTGCGCTATCGTCAGGATCTTTCAGACTATTAGCGATGGACTCAGGTACGCTTCCGCTAATCAAAGTAGGTTAATGATTTAAGGTTCCGCATGTTATACATCTAGATTTGTGTTGTTTGGTTAGAACGCATCTCTAGATCTCTAGGTTTAACACTGCCTACCTAGAGCATATCGTTAGTTAAAAGGATAGCTTCAATCACCGAATGCCAACAACCACTAGAAATTGTCATTGGTTTAAGGGATATGCATCTAGTATTGAATGCCAGCTAACCTAGAAATTATTGACGGTTTTTGAAAGAGGCAACAACTATTGACCAGTGCAAACTAGCAATCTTATCGTTGGTTTAGTAAGATGCGATGATTGCTAACTCAGTGCCGATTAAAATTTATCGTTGGTTTAAGAGATAGGTTCTAAGCACTAAATGAAGAACAAAATGCTTGCCAACCTGAAAATTATTATTGGATCTGGCAAGAGTCAACGGTAGCTTACTTGTACCAATTATAAGTCTATAGTGCTAGGAGTATCTAATCACATTAGGAAAGACAGAAGTATGAAATTTCAAAAAGATTCTTTAATCTCCTGACCAATCAGGCGCAATAGTAGTTTCAATCCTCACGATCTATGAGCCTTCCAAAAAATTGAACTTGGTTCCAAGTGTTGCTAGCGCTTAAGAGAAAGAGAATGAAAAAACTTTTACTTTTGGAGAGAAATTCTACCGGAAAGTTTGAGGTTGTTTCTCTCTCCTGATTTTCCTTGAATTGGATGGATTTGAGAGGAGGAGATAATGCTATGATTCCAAGATATGCTTTCATCATTTGGAGTTTTAGTTAAAGTCGAACTTTGTCTAATAAAATGTAGGATTAATGAAAGATCTCTTGAAATCCTTTTGACCTCAAGAGTTCTAGTTAGAGTAATACTCTATCTGATAACATGTAGGATTAAAGGAAAAGTCCCTAGAAATCCTTTAATAGAAGTTCTAGATTAGGGCAAACGCAATCATTTTGGTTTAATCTTGATCCATTAATTGGATCAAATCCAAACCGAATTTGACCCAAAACCCATCAAATCTGACTCATGCCAAATCGACAGCTTACCACTGCCATCTGCTGCTATATGGCCACTATTGGCCGTTGTCAACAAACTGCTGATTACAGCTAGTAAGCTGGCTATCATATCTAGCCAATAGGCTTGTTGGTTGGATGTCGGCTAGTTGTCACCATCAGCAGGTTAGGTATCCTCTGACGGCATCATTTCATTAATAGTGATGTGTTTTGCATGGTTTTGGCGGGGGTTTCGTCTTTCTTTTAGATTTAGAGTTCGTAACTCCTTATGAACGTTTTGCGCTCGTGTTCGCAACACTTTATGATGATCTACTCTCTTTTAATCAAAAACATTTGTAATTCCTCAAGATCGTTTGTGTATATCTCATATATTCAAGTTCCTTTCCTTCGATTATCTTAACGAGCCATTAATTTTGTAAGCCTCTAAAAGCCTGATTCCTACTTTGGTAGTAACTTGATTTTACCCTACAATCATGTCACAGGAATGACATGATGCTAGCTACACATAAAGCCCACTCATTTAAGAATCCTTATATTTTATTGGTTTAAGACGGGTGTCTCTTTTAAACCAAATCTGGGCCTCTTAGTGATAGTTACGACAGTATGGTCTCTTCAATAAGGTGTATAAGGTATGAAATATGTCAACCCCTAAAAACACATTAATGTTGTAAGTATTGTATGTGATACCATAGTCAACAATGGATCAAAGTTATTACACGATTAAGTTTATCCATTCTACCTTAGCCAATGATTTATTATGGATCTATACAACTCACTACGATACTAGTCTCTCATACCAGAGGAGACGATTTCTGTCTTGACCACCACCTCCCTTCCCACATTTTGAACTACATCCAACAAATACCTAGTAATGATCACATTCATCGTTAGTCGATAAAAAATCCAAATCATAGCCCTTCCACGTGTAAGGTTCTTTAGCACGTCTCAGGTCAAGTGGCTAACCTACCCCAGCTACCATCAGAGAGTTTCTTTTAATAGAAAGAGTATGTTTATCATAAAGAAGCTCCTCAGCAAGTCGTTCTATAGACTTGTTCTCCAACAAGCATATGCACGCTATCTCTTGATATATCCACATCGAATGGCTGTGAGACCAGCCACTACCATCTCTATGGGAAAGATCAGTGCACAGTGGTTTATCTGAAATATGAATATCATGTCTTGATATTCCTATAATCAGGAACATTTTGGATTTCTGCTTAAGCAAGTTGATTAGGTCGCATTATTATAATCTCATGATCCTAATTTCCTCAAACAATCTAATAATTTTATCAATGCAATCACATATTAATGTATGCATATACTCAAAATGTATCAAGAATCCATACAGATAAAGATTGCCAAATAGTATAATATTATTTTAATGAGATGTATCAATTACAATAATTGACTTAAGGGCAAATATATCCCAACATCTCTCACTTACGGTTACAACCAATTATTACAGTATCCAATACAGTTCTTATCCATTAAACTCTCTAGATGGTTTTATGTAAGTGCTTTCATGAATGGATTTGCTATATTATCATTTATAATAACTCTATAAAGCTATATATTATGGTAGTCTTGAGTTTTATGTCTGACATGAAATATCCTCAAGATATGTTTGGATCTATACTTCCAAAATGCCTCCTATGTCGCTACAATATACTCCCCTTCCATTATAAAGTATGTCACATTGTCCTTCTTTGAACTCTTCCGTATAGGGTGAAAACATACCCTAACACTAATTTGATGTCATCTATGTCACTTTGGAAACTAGAATCAATGAATCCCTCTGCCGAGAGATTGTTGGTCCCACCGTAAACTAAGAACATATTTTTAGTTCTTCTCAAGTACTTAAATATGTTCTTTATGGCAATCCATTGTTTCTCCCAAGGATTTGATTGGTATCGATTGACAACGCAAAGAGCGTATGCGCTATCTGGTCTAGTACATAATGTGGAATATATGATACATCCTATAGATAAAGCATAATGGATCTTACTCATGTGAAATTTCTCATCCTCAGTTTGGCATGGCTATCGATGAAAATGTTTCGTCATGGTCTAAACCAAGTCTTTGATAATACCATTTTGCCACCAACCTTTCCCTATAGATCTCTACCTTTCCATCTACATCGATCTTATTCTTAAAGATCCACTTATTCACAATATGTTTTACTCCTTTAGGAACATCCTCCAATGTCTATACTTTATTGGAGTGCTTGGATTCTGTTTTGGATTTATACCATCGAGCCATTTCCCAGTGTCTCTACTCTAAATGGGTTCTAGGAAACTAGTAGGGTCATCATTAACCATGATGATAAACTCAATACCACCATCTATAATAAAACTTTAGTATCTCTTATATGGTTGGGAATGCATACTTCTAAGTAGCAGAGAGTCGTTAAGATATGCAAAGTTATCTTGTTTTGTCTTTTGATCCTTTGCAGTTTGTGTTCCTGAAACTTCTTCAAGGTCTAGCATACTATCCTCCCTCTCTTTATCAAGAGATTTCTTTTCTGAGAAGGTGACATATTGAGAGACAATAATCTTTTGTTCCTTGGGTTGATAGAGAATATATCCTTTGAGAATTCTCTGTATATCTGATGCTCCCAAAACATACACCTAGAAACCACCCAGCAATGACACGAATACGGGCTAGATGTATCACAAATGTGAATTCCCGGCACTTTACACAACCGTATGGTGTCAAATAATAGTATAAAAGATATCGATCCCACCGGGAAGGTAGAGATGTTATTGTCTTGGTCTATTTTCAAATCGTAGAATTTAGGTAGCAGTCAGTTTCAAGAGATTGTTTGTTTAGGATTGTGAACAATAAATAAAAACTAGGGCTTTAGGACTCACCACTAGGATCGTCGGATGTAGATGCTCGGTTAAGACTCTTACGTTGCATTGGCTTTATTAGGGATTGTCGCATCTAAGATGTGGAATTCATGGCTCTAAGTGCCACGAATCTAACATATCGCATTAACCACACTCTTGCAACAGGCACACATGATACATGCATTAAGAATCGACAATATTCATGCCACTCTCGTGGTCAGAATGATCTCAGCTCATGCCACTCTTGTGGATTAGAGCTTCGATGTAGTTTGGTGGCTCTCATTGACGCAATGACGATAGCTGTCAATTAGTAATATAGTTCGTCGGTGGATCCTATCAAGATACGAGTCGGGCATGCTCATGAGCCCTAATTGAATCCACTAACTCCCTAATTAAGTCTATAGGATACTCCTTAAGTCAATCGATTCCACTGACCATGGGCACGATCTCAGTACGAGTTCTCCTACAAACTTTGCAAGATCAACCAAAATACGTCCCTTTTATACCAACGCAACCTAAAAATCCTAACTTTGCATCTAAATCCTAAAATCCATGGGTTAATCCATTAGCCCTAGATATAACTACTCATGCATTATAGAAATAACAAAGAAAGAATAATAGATGCAATGGAATTCATCATAGCAATAGAAAACATCAAAATCAATTGAATGTTTAGAGAATTGTACCAACGCGTTGTGGAGGAAAACCAAAGAGAATAAAGAAAATAAGATTCCTTGCGCAATAGAACAATAAAAATCCAAGCATTGTCTTCACAAAAATAGCGACATCACAAACTCTATAGATCTCAAAACACTAAATAAAACTAAACTAAAAGTTTCTCCCAAGTTGCTCTCTGAAAATAGGGCTAAAAACGTACTTAAATACATAGGGTAGAAATACCAAAAAATCTCCGAAAATCTTGGCACTTGGGCCCACCAACTAAGCTGGTCACGTCGTGCTACTCGACCGAGTAGCAGAGCCTGCTCGGTCAAATCGACGTTAGGCTCCTCTTGCTGCTGCTTCTGCTTCTGGGTGATACGGGCTACTCGGTCGCCCCAACTTGGTCGAGCTACAGTAGATAAGAACTTCCTCCAAAACGCTGCTCTATTTCTTGACGACTCGGGTCGAGTAGGTGAACTGCTCGGTCGAGTTGCTTTGCTGCTCGGACGAGCTGGAGTGCCTGGAGAAAAGCTCAAAATCATCATCTGTTTGGTGTGACTCGGGTCGAGTCGGCTGTCTGCTCGGTCGAGTAGGGTGAGGTCGTTTCCTGTGTGATTTCTGCGTGTCAGCTCGGCCGAGTAGCTGATGCTACTCGGTCGAGTCACCTGGGAAACTGAACTTGAATTGAAGCTTTGGCTCTTTTCCCTCGCTCTCTTCTCCTCCTATCCTCCGATCTTCTTCCATACCTTTACGAACTCTCATGGAGCCTTACCAATGACGTCTCGGACGTGCCGAACGTGTCCATGTCCCAAAATACCTCCAATTCACTCCAAAATTCCTGAAAATCCATAACGCTCTACAAAAAGAATGGAAGATGGAGGGGAGTGCTAGAGTATTCTGTCAGATCTCAAGCCATATCGACATATCACAATACTTCGAAGATGGATCACATGCTAATAAGAATTTCATATCTTAGCTAAACATATTACTTGCAAGTATTTAAGAACAAAGGAAGGGATCCTCTAAAATCATGCAATCAACTCATATCCACATCATGCAATTCATAGAGTTTAGTAAAACATGTTGGCGAAGCACTTTTCAATCAATAGAAATAAACGAAGCATATAAGAGTCATACCAAGCATGCAACAGAGAATAGAATAAGGATCATAGCATTCATATATTCATCTCAAATCAGGAAAAATCTCCATAGCTAATATATTTCGCAAAGTCTGAGCATTATCAAATATCCCCAAATGTGCACAACTCCACTCTAATGACGTACTCACTCGTATAATCAAATGGATTCCCCCCCCATCTTAGCTTGAGGCATCGCATCTAAGGAATAACAAAGGAGTTTTTGTGGCTTTTTCCCAAGTATTTTTGTGTAGATCTAAATAATAAGATATAGGAAATATTTTTCTTTCCTTTTTGTGTTTTGAACTTTTTTTCTTTCTTTTTCTTTTTTATAGGAGCAATAGGATATACATATATTTTTGGCTCCTTTTTGACTGTTTGGGGCTTCTTGAAGCTAACCTTTTCTTTTGGGATTTTCGGGAATATGATGCGATATAAGTAGCTGCAAAGGGGATGAACCCAAGTGACATGTAGAGAATAATAAAGATATGTGGAGAAAGAAATGATATATAACTCAGTTCACTTATAAGATGTGCACAATGGTTCAATAAGATAATACTTCAACTAAACTCATAAGAAAGCACAGATATTTTCATTCATTTCAACAAACAATGAAGTCTTGCGGTAAGGCACACAATAATGCAGGCATGCAATAAGAAGTGAATAAGATAACAATGCAGATGCTTCAGATATTCTAAACATGCGTGAATCTTGGTGCATATCTAATATAGGCATACTAAATACTACTGCATACATTTAGTTTTTTCATACATTCATATAGAGAGATCGTCTACAGAATATATATGCAAGCATATGAATAGTAAGACACTGAAATACTATAAATAGCATGGCAAAAGTAATAAGCATCGTGATAGCTACTAAAGCTAGGAGGGATATCATCATTCGGAATATATCTAACAAAGGGGAGAAAAAAGGCGGAGAAAATAAAATAAAAGCATGCATGCATGCAGACCAAACATGGAAAATATGATGCTAAAAAAATGAAACGGTGAAAAAAGTGGTGGAAAATAAAAATAAAAAGGTGTAAAATGAAAGAAATTGAATAAAATGATAATAAAAGCGATAGCGCTCATCCCCCAAGCTAAACACAGCAGTGTTCTCACTGCTGAGAACATGCTGGCAAGAAGGAAAAATGAGACTAGGGTGGGCTGGTGGTAAATAAAAGGAAAATAATAAAATAAAAGCGAAACTATGCAAATAAAAGAAGAAATACAGATGCAGATGCATGACCTAATGCCTAAGATGCAAAAATATGAACAAGCATGCATATGATGCAAATGATAACATGGTGCAGGTGGAATATATGCAAATGTAAAATGATGGAATATATACAGGTGGTGCAAAAAGGTTGTCCCCCAAGCTATGCAAGGACATGGCCCCGAAGAGACAGATAGGCACAAAAATAAATAAGGGGTGACAGGAGCAAAAATAATGTAAAGATCAAGCATCGGCATCATCCTGAGTGGATGATAATGGGTCTGGCTGCTGGGGACCAGAGATAGGACCATCAGGCACAGAAGGTGTAGGCTCGACATGTGTGTCGGCCGGTGTTTCAGAGTGTTTTCTCACTACAAAGCGTTGACCGTGGAGAACCCGGTCAACGTGGTCAAGGGGCCCGCTTGGGGTCCCTTGGGGGGCTTCGAATCGGTGCAGAAGGGTCGAGGGGAAGCCTCGGCCCTGGTTGAGATGCTCGGCCTCGGACTGACGTGCTCGGCCTCGGCTGGAAGGGGGACGAGGGGTAGCCTCAGTCGCCCGGGTAGATGCACGGCCGGCGGGTGGCGAGGGAGAGTCTCGGACCCGACTAAGACGCTCGGCCTCGGTAGGGCGTGCTCGGCCTCGGCAGGCTGTCGGTGAGGGGAAGCCTCACTGTCCAGTTGATCGAGTGGTCGGAGAGGGGCGAGGGGTAGCCTCGGCCCGTTGATCAGCTGTCCACCTGCGTTGACGAGAACACTCGTCAGGGGGCCGGACCTTGGTTCCGGCCAAATCCCCTCCGATGCCTAAGTCAGATAGAGATCTGAGAAAGGAGGCCCGGCGGAGACGGTTCGACTCATGAGGAGATCGTAACGGCGTCTCTCGACGCGAGCGGGGGAGGAAGGAGATGAATTGGGGGAACGAGGTCGTTGATGGAGTACCTTAGGTTTTGTTACCTGAGATGCGGTCCCTTTCTTCGTCGTCTTCCTGGCCCTTTTGTAGAGCTCCCAGCGTGATTGCCTCTGGCCCACGTCCCACGCCCGCCATCGATCGTGCCCCATCAGTCCTCCCTCGCCGCCGCTCTCTCCGCCATGCCAGCACCTCCCCATTATCGCTATTTAGTGGTCGCGCGTCCGGGGGAGTGGTTTTCACAGGAGTGGGCGAGTGAACAGCGGGTTATTGGGGCCGGGTCGGATCGACGTTCGAGAGGGTCCCTTGTAGGGCCTTTGCAGAATGGGCTTTTGAGGATGCAGATGGGCTTTTGACCAGTAGTCGGGCTCCTGGGCTCGTGTCTTTTGGGGCTCGGTCAAATAGGCGTAACAATTTCCCCCATCGGTCGGGTTGATCGGCCTCGGCCGGTTCGGCCCGGTCGATGTGACTTCTGCCGATTTTGACAAGCTCGCCAGTCGATGTTGACTCATTTATTAGTCGTCATAATGTGTGGGTCCGTTCGCTATTTTTAAGGCGCGGGTCCCGAAGTGCCGTCGTCCTTCAGATGTTGCCACGTGTAGCGGCCAGCTTATCCCCGCCGCTCGCGGAGTCGCCTTAAGTTTGAGAAGCCGAGGGGTTCGTGAGCCGCCATTGATGGGGTCGATCAGCCTAGGCTCGCTCGGATCGGCCGCTGTGCCTCCTGGGATTCCGAGTGGTGCTTCAATCGAGGTTTGGTCATAAATGCAGGTCATGATGGGGCGGATCGATTGAACTCCTCCTGGCGCCAATTTCGAAACGCCGCCGGTTCTTTGAGCCTTGCCACGCGCTTCTGTCAGGCTCTTCGAATTCGCCCTCGGTATATAAGATCCTCAGCCGCGTTGATTTCCACTTCTCCCTTGCTCCTCCTGGTATTCAAAGCTTTTCACAACTCGGAGTTTCCCGTCGCCTTCGCTTCCTTGCCTTCTCCAAACTAATTGAAAAAAGGTAATTTCTCTCTCGCGTTCATCTTATGGCTGCTCTTGAGATAGGCGGTTCTGGTCGGAGGGCGAGGGGTCCTCCGGGGTCTAGGCGGGGTGAACCCTGGCTAGGGGAATCAGGTTCCCCCGCCGGGAGTCGTTCTCTTCAAGATAAGGGGAAGGGGAAACTTTTTCCAGACTACGTCCGTGATGACGTGGCGTCGGCTGCCGTGTGGCTTAATGTGCCCCCGGTTGTCCTCCGTACGCAGTCGAGGACTCCTCCTTCGGTGGCCGCGGAGATCCGGGAAAGATATCTCTGCTTCCCATATGAGGTTCGAGTTCCCTTTGTCGACGAGCGGATTTGCCTTCCGAGGAGCAATGAGGTCGGCGCCTACGTCGAGATGTTCCGCCTGGGTCTTCGCTTCCCGCTCCATCCTTTCTTCATCCAGGTCATGGAACATCTCACGATGTCCCTGTGTCAGTTCACTGTTGAGTATTGGACTCCCCGGATTTGGTTTTGGATGATGAGCAAACATAAATATATCATGAACTAACAATTTGTGAGCGCAGTTATGGAGATCGTCGCCAAATTCACGAGAACATCCAAAGCGACGTCTCAAGACTTCTCAAAGCGCGTGATCGCATGCCTAAAGCTTCGTTGAAGCTTTTGTGCCTTCTTTGAAGTCAAGAATGAAGATTGAAGCTTTGAAGACGGATCGCTAAGGTTTATTTTATAGTCTTTTAGCTTCGATTTATAGAATGTTAAGCCTTGAGTAATTCTTACATTTCTATCTTCATTACGCTCATATCGTAGCTCTAGGATCTTAGTACAAGTTCATTCTAACTTCTTCGAAGCGTCGCGCTTCGATTCGGACTTGTTTGTGCATGTTAGTTGGTACAAGAAGAAGTACTGACCGACTAGATGGTGATCTAGTCGGTCAGCAACTATTCTTGGACCGACTAGTTTGCTTCCTTAATTTCCTGTTCAGTACTGTTTACAGTTAGTCGGTCTACGTTGACTCACCGACCGACTAGTTTGTGAACTAGTCGGTCAGTGATGCTTCTTTGACCGACTAGTTGTGACTTACTGTTCATGCTAAATGTCTCCTAAGATACTGTTTATCGTTAGTCGGTCTAAGAACGTTTGGTGACCGACTAGTTGACAATCTAGTCGGTCAACTTTTGTTCTTGGACCGACTAAGTCAATGTGTATTCAGACTATTTCACTTTGCCTCTTAGTCGGTCTACGTTCACTGACTGACCGACTAGTTGTGAAACTAGTCGGTCAGAATGTCTTCTTGGACCGACTAGTTATCTAGGTCTGAAATCTTCATCTGTTCACTGTTCACCTCTTAGTCGGTTCATGTTGTTTCACCGACCGACTAGTTGATGAACTAGTCGGTCAGTGGTTGTTCTTTGACCGACTAGTCTGCTTCAGATTTAGATCCGTTGGAGTTTTGAAAGCGACGTTTCTCTCTCTCTTTTCTCTTGATCCTTTAAATACCTGAAGGGGTTATTTCATAGGATCCAAGGCTGCTATTTCAGAGCTCTATTGATTCAAAGAGAAGTTCTTTCAACTCTCATCTTCAAGCTCTCCCATTATCAAGAATCTCTCCCTCACTCTCATTCCTCTAGAGAGATTCATTGGTTGTGAGCCTTCCAAGCCAAGGGCTTGATTCTAGGTCATCCATCTCATCCCTAGGCTTCCATTGCTGGTCATCTTCTTGAAGCTAGGGTTTCGTGACTCTTCCTCCATCAAAATCCTCTTTGCCCTAATTTGGTAAGAAATCTCAAGGCATAGGTATTTTGTTGGTAAGCATTTCATTTCAGTTATATTTGAATTGTATACTCTCGGTTGTGAGAGGTTTTGCGTGATCCCGGGTTGTGGGAGTCACGGTCATCGATTGTAGGTCGATTGCGCTTGTGAGGTTTTCGCAAGTGTTCATATTGGAAATCTTGAGTTAGGGTTTCTAACTCAAGTATCCGGAAGGGATCCGGGTGGTTGGGACGTAGGATCACCGGGAACAAGTCGGGGAGACTTGGGTGGATCCGAACCCATTAAACCATTGTGTTTGCGTTTGCATTAATTCTTGATTGTAGTTATTCCGCAACGTTGTTTGTTAATTGCACGATAATTAGGAATAACTCTCCTTATTATTTAAAAGTACTATTCACCCCCCCCTCTAGTACATGTGCAGTAGCTTCCCAGGGCACTACAATTGGTATCAGAGCCAAGTACAAAGCTACACATAGCCAAAGTTGAGAGCTATGACGAACAACGACTACAACGTCTTCAGGAACCGCGATGGAGCTTCTTCAGTTATGGAAGGACTATCCTCCGTCAGGCCTCCACACTTCAACGGTACCAACTACGGGTAATGGAAATGCCGGATGCAAATTTTCCTCCGGAGCGCTTCACTATGGAGAGCCACCATGACGGAGTATGTCGAGCCTTCCGAAGAAGATTTCGCGAAGTGGACTCCCGCGGAGGTCGCCGCGGAAGTAGCCAATGCCAAGGCAATGAATGCCTTGAATTGTGCGTTGGAGCCCGAGGACTTCAACAAGATATGCACATGTAAGAGTGCATATCAAATATGGAACCAACTCCTCATATTGCACGAAGGATCGAGTACGGTAAAAGATTCTAAACTCGTCGTTGCTAATAAAGAATTTGAGTTGTTTCATATGGAGCAGGGCGAAACAATGAAGGAATATTACGCTCGCTTCGTGGATATATCAAACGACTTGGAAGCTCTTGGGAAGGTCTATACCCAAAAGGAGAAAGTCGCGAAGATTATCGACGGTCTTCCATCACATTGGGAAAAGCGTACCTACACCATCGAGGAAGGTAACGACATGAATAAATATACCGTCACACAACTAATGGGTACATTGTTGTCTTACGAGGTACGCAAGGATAGTAAGATCCGAATGAAGGAAAAGATGAAAGCGTACTTGAAGCAAGATGAGCCAAAGAAAAAGACGATTGCCTTCAAGGCCGCTCCATCTACCGATGATGAAGAATCGGAAGATGATTTGGACATGGAATCCATTGCCCGTATGGCAAGGAAGTTCGATCGATTCCTCCGAGAAGGTATATCTTTGAATAAATCTAAAGTTAGTTCGACTAATGCTTCTACTCTCGTGTGTTATAAATGCAACAAGCCAGGACACATCAAACCGGATTGTCCTCTCTACAAACACAAGGAGAAAGGGAAAGCATCGAAGTACGACAAGTCGAGAAAGTACAAGAAAGGACTTGTTGGCACATTCACCGACTCCGAAGAGGATTCCTCAAGTGGAGAGTCGGATGATGGAAGAGTGGAGAAAGCAAAACTTTGCTTCATGGCTAATGAGGCAAAAGTTCGAAAGTCCTCATTCGATGATAGCGAGGATGAAAGCGAGGATGGTAGCGATGATGGAAGCGGAGAACCTACTATTGATGAAATGAGGTTAGCTAACCAAGAAATTTGGTCTAAATTTACTAAATTAGTAGATAGATATAATAAGACCAAAGATGAACTTGTTAGCCTCCAAACCTCTCCTAAGTCTACCATCACCAACAATGACACCATTGTTGAGACACTCGCCAATGAGAAAGCAAGTTTGCTTACTCATAATGGCTTGTTGAGAAATGAGGTGAAGTCCCTCAAATCTCAGCTTGAGCATGTTCTTGTTGAGGATTCGGATGAACATGTGATAGCCGATTTGACGTCTCAAAACTCAACTTTGAGTATTGAGAATAAGAATCTCAAATCACGTGTTTATGTACTCACATCGCAAGTATCCACTTTGGATGCTTCTTTGCATTCCCTCAAAGAGAAGTATCAGTGCACGTTAGGCCGTATCAATGATTTCAATAAAGGTAAGGGCCATTTGGATAATATCCTAAATGACTTACTTCCGGCCAAACACCACATTGGCTTGGGGTATAAGATGGGAGACTCATCCAAATCGCCTACCACCTTTGTTAGGCCGACATCCGATGCCTCGACGAGTGGGAGCAAACACCCCATTGGTAGTTCTCCTACCAATAGTGCTTCCACTTCGTACACACCCCCGATTGGAAAGAAACCCACTTTGGGTAGACCTCCAAAGAGGGGTCATGCATTTTTGTACTCACATGCTATGCCACGTAGGAACACACATCCTACTCCACCGGTGCATGCTAATATTAATGATGATTTTTATGGTCCGCACCCACGAGCACGTGCTAACACTCATATGAGACACTCACATGCACGTAATCATGCTCATGCACATCCTAATGCATATGTTCAAACATCTCATCCACATGTGCATGCCTACTCTCATAATCATCCTCATGCATACACACCTCATGCTTATCCACGTATGTATGCTACACCACATCATGGATCTCATGCTCATCATAATGCTATTGCTAGAACTCATGCTCCTAGGCCACATGCACCACATAGAAATCAAACTTTTGTGCATGCAACCACTAGGAAGAGGATTCCCAAAATGTACACTATTTGGGGTCCCAAGAACACTAGCGATGATGCTATGAATGTTTATGTGAAATCATATATTAATGATGTTATTTTGAATGATGATTATGTTGGGAAGTCAAGTTCCTCTTGGACTTGGTTTCCGAAGGGTTAGTTCCTTTAACCTTTCAATGCTTGGTACCATGAGCTAATGATCATGTTATGGGTACCAAGGCATTTGTTTATAAATTTGATTTTGATT